>CM070477.1:3318740-3763740 GCA_036324585.1 Champsocephalus esox | reverse complement strand
ACTGTTTCTTGTGTGGAAACTAATTGCAATCCCTTATCTTTGTGCGTACCGCCGGCGATCCTTAATTGAAAAAGTAGAATGATTGTGAAAAGAGAAACCGTTGAATGTCATCCGAGGCTGTCTGGTGAGTTTGCTTCTGCATCTTCGGAGGTAGACGAGTTGTTGTTTTTTTTACATTAATATCCAGCGTCTCCTCATTCTGTTGTGTTTGACGCAGCCTTTTGGAGTGGTTGAACCCTGAGCCCGTGAACCCTGCATCTGAGACGGCACACGACGCGGTGAGTCGTTTTATCAAAATATTACAAATTAAACACAAAGGACTGTTTGAGGCAGATGATAGCTATGTGATGAACATGATGGCTCAGCCTCTATGGAGAGAGACATCAAGCATACTCATTTCTGACGTGGAGCTGATCTGAAGTAAACATTGAAGACTGCTTTCTAGTCCTCCATCTTGTGACTGTGTACTCTCATGTTGGACGAGGACACTCAGTGTTTTCCAAACAGAAAACAACATATTAACGTCTCCTATATTTCTCCTTGGCCTCAGTTTGTTCCCAGTGATCCCAGGAGGAGTGGGATCCTGGTGCACTCCTTCCTCCCAGTGCAGCCCTGCAGCAGCCTGGCCGACGCCCCCATCACAGACTCTCTCCGCTGGGTAAAATATAACGTGCTCTTACTTTAGTTTCAGGCGGTTTGTACTTACATACAACACGGATAGTCCAAATGCCAGAAAAAGCAAGTAATTTGATAATTGGAGAGGGGCTTCGGGTCCTGCGTTGGTCTCAAGTCAATGTAATCGCTGATACACGGCGCCATTCCACACATATGGGCTTTAAAGGTGTCCTGTCGTGCAAAATGCACTTTAGTACCACAAGGTGGTTCCCACATCTCCAACAACGGGGAACAACGGAGCTGATCCAGATTTGCTGCCGATATGACGTAACATCTGAAATGTGGACCCACGGGCCAATCAGAAAGCTGCTATCAGAAACAATGCCCGACTGTTTGGGACGTAATATGGTCGGTGTTTACATTAGCATCGCTAACACTCAGAGCCAACCTGCACTGGAGAGCATGTGTGTGAAGAAGCAGGAAGTAGAAAGGAACTCACCTCGTGGTGTAACCGGCAAGAGAGAAAGCCTTTGAGCTCCAGACTGTTTCAGAGAGGATCCTTGATGTTGTTTGGAACATGATATAGGGAGACGTGTGGCGCAGTGGAATAGTGTTCGGATCAGGAGGTCTCAGGTTCAAACCCCGCTGCAGTCAGCGTGTCGTTGTGTCCCTGAGACGCTTCACCCCAAACTGCTCCCGTGGGGATTGTCCTCAGTGTTGAGTGTGTGAGTCGCTTTGGATAAAAGCGTCTAACAAGTGGGGATGCCAGAAACTGACCATGATCAAAATCGAAAATCAAACAGCCCCGGCGAATAATAATCGATTATTCGAAGCCCCCCGCGGGAGAAAAAAAAAGGGCGGAGGGAGACTTCACCAGAGAACTGCACAGCTGATCACAACGTTCACACTCTGTGGTCACAAAGTACTCCACTTGCATTTGACTTCATTTGACTTTCGTCAGTTTGAAGTAGGGAGGGGGGGGAGGGGGGGGTCAGGCTTCCTCCAAGTTTACAGTAAAACAAACTGGTGGTGCGACCGATGGCCATTTACAATTATTATTAGCATTAGTTTATATTTTGGTTGAAACTAAGCCAGGAAAAAAAACATAGATAATAATCAAAAAATATATAAATAAAATCGAATTTTAAAAATACGTTTAGATTATGGAGACTGTAACGGATAATCGAATAATCGCTGGCATCCCTACTAACGAGTAACGTAATGATATGGCGTTGAATCACGGCAGCGTTCAGCTGAGACTCTGGGGAGAATCCTCCTGCATTCATTATTACGATTTTAAAGCTACTGACCCAGAATCAGCGCTCTAGTAACAGGGCTGAAACAGAGGGGCATGGGGCTAGAATGGTCTGTTTGGGACTTCGAGCAAAACACGTCGTAGACATGCTTTGTATTTATATCTGAATATATGCCTACAGGTAGGAGACCTTTAAGTGGTGGGCCGTTGATGTCGAAGCTCCTTCAGTTTCACGTTGTGTTTGCAGGTTTTGAAGAAGAGGCATCGCAGCGTCTTGACTCCAGCCGAGCGCTACAGCTGGCCCTCCGTGGCTCGAGGCTGCAGCACCGTCATCGTCTCGCCCGACGCAGAGCGGCCGCTCAGCTACATCGCTCCGCTGCTCACACACATGCTGCTCAACTCCATCTACACCGCCCTCACCGCCAGCGCAGGGGTGAGGACACGTGTCCCCTCTTCGTCATGTCTCCTCTACATCAACATGTGTCCCCTCTTCTTCATGTCTCTTCTACATCAGCATGTGTCCCCTCTTCCTCATGTCTCTTCTACATCAACATGTGTCCCCTCTTCGTCATGTCTCCTCTAAATCAACATGTGTCCCCTCTTCTTCATGTCTCTTCTACATCAGCATGTGTCCCCTCTTCCTCATGTCTCTTCTACATCAACATGTGTCCCCTCTTCTTCATGTCTCTTCTACATGAACATGTGTCCCCTCTTCTTCGTGTCTCTTCTACATCAACATGTGTCCCCTCTTCTTCATGTCTCTTCTACATCAACACGTGTCCCCTCTTCTTCATGTCTCTTCTACAGCAACAAGTGTCCCCTCTTCTTCATGTCTCTTCTACATCAACATGTGTCCCCTCTTCTTCATGTCTCTTCTACATCAACACGTGTCCCCTCTTCTTCATGTCTCTTCTACAGCAACAAGTGTCCCCTCTTCTTCATGTCTCTTCTACATCAACATGTGTCCCCTCTTCTTCACGTCTCTTCTACATCAACATGTGTCCCCTCTTCTTCATGTCTCTTCTACATCAACATGTGTCCCCTCTTCTTCATGTCTCTTCTACATCAACATGTGTCCCCTCTTCTTCATGTCTCTTCTACATCAACATGTGTCCCCTCTTCTTCATGTCTCTTCTACAGCAACATGTGTCCCCTCTTCTTCATGTCTCTTCTACATCAACATGTGTCCCCTCTTCTTCATGTCTCTTCTACATCAACATGTGTCCCCTCTTCTTCACGTCTCTTCTACATCAACATGTGTCCCCTCTTCTTCATGTCTCTTCTACATCAACATGTGTCCCCTCTTCTTCATGTCTCTTCTACATCAACATGTGTCCCCTCTTCTTCTCCATCAACATGTGTCCCCTCTTCTTCATGTCTCTTCTACATCAACACGTGTCCCCTCTCCTTCATGTCTCTTCTACATCAACATGTGTCCCCTCTTCTTCATGTCTCTTCACATCAACATGTGTCCCCTCTTCTCCATGTCTCTTCTACATCAACACGTGTCCCCTCTTCTTCACGTCTCTTCTACATCAACATGTGTCCCCTCTTCTTCAGTCATCAGACCGGGGGTCGTATCTCATTATGTTTCACTGTATCTGAAGTTGTACCCATGGATGTATAAAGAAGAGTTCTACCTCAAAGTTATTCTCCGTGGGGACTTCCGGCTACAATCTTGATTCTGATTGGCCAGAAGACTCGAAAAAACATCAGCAAAGATATGTTATGGAGAAGATGATCAGTACGTGACAGAAGCTTTCAAAACCGTCTATGGTCTCCGTTGCTTCCAGTCCAACGCCACTGCATGCACAGCGTTAGAACATCAGGCCTTCAAAATAAAAGTTTGACTTTCCCCCAAAAATAAATTCAATTAAATTATTTTTTCTTCTTCACTCACACATCCCACCAGTTGAGAACCACTGCACTAGAGTATAAAGACATGGACTTGTGTAGACAAGACGACCCGACAAAAGGAGAGAAGGGACACACACACACACACACACACACACACATTATGTAATGGGGCACAGGTGGAAACAATCGGGAGCAGGAAACGACAGTCAGGCTGACGGGTGACACTCAAGGACAGGAAGTGTAGACACCTGAAACAGGAGGGTAGAGTCAATACCAAAATGAAAGGTCACAAGATATAAACACAAAACAATGAACTAAAAGGACTCTAACGCTGAAACCGTACAGTATATTTACATAAGTGTGCAAAGTCTTTACAATTCTCTCCTCAAAGGTAGACATTTTACACTTCAAAACGTCTCTGAATGACTAGCGCATGTCTGATTTGTGTTGATGTCCAGCCCATGGCCGTGCTGCTGTGTCCGGGCTGGGAGAAAGTGATGGTGATGATGGAGCTTCTGGAGGAGATGAAGCTCAAAGCCGTTCTCCACCCCTACACTTTGCTGCTGGGCGTCGGGAAAGACGAGGCAAAGGCCGTCCGGATCCCCAAAAACTGTGAGCGAAACCCCCGTCTCTTCTCAGTCGGCTAACGACTCGACTTTCGTGAAATTGTGTCAGAAAATCAGAAACGGGTTTATCTCCAGGTAGGTTGACGCACACGAGGAATTTGACTTGACGTCGTGGTGCGAACATTAAAGCAAAACAAAAATGTAAAACACAGAACTATTTTTAAGAAAACTATATTATCATTAAAAAATACAGTAAAAATATAGAAGTATTTACATTGGAATGGAATAAAATATGTGCAGTAATAAATAAATAATAAATCCCCCACATGCAATTATTTGTTAATACGTGAGATTATCCTATCCTACATTTTCATACAATGCCGAATAATCGATTTTGATCATGGTCAGTTTCTGGCAACCCTAGTATAGAGCGGTGCAGTGACGTGTCCTAAAACCAGGAAGTGAGTCAGCATTTCTCCACTTCCTGTCCCCTCGTCTCAGAGCCAATGGGATCTCTCCGTAGGGTTTAGGAAACTATCTGTACTAAGGTCTGTGGTTGAGACGGATTACGTTTTGTTCCACGACATTAAATCCATCAGCAGTAACCCCACTGGGGATTCCTGAAGAGTCTGTGTGTCTGAAAAACGATGGTTGTTACCAAGCGGCTGAGTAGGACTACAGAAGTCGTGGAGGCCGTCGTACGTCATTACGCCGAACACGTGAACACTCCTCTGAGTTAGTGTCTGTTCTGCTTGAAAGCCAGTCCCTGCCTCCTGCAGACTGTTCAGACAAACGCTTCAACTTGTTCCATCTAGAATCTGCGTGTGTGAATATGGATCTGAAGTCGGCGTGACGTTGAAGTCGTGCTTCTGGACTCGCCTGTAGTTCCTTTATAGCATAACGTTAGCATTTAGCTTCTTGACGATTAGATTTATGATTATTAAAAAAAAAGAAGTAGGATAGACATGTGGAGATTATCCGGCGTCCCGTTGCTTTTTTGTCGAGGGAACCAGCAACAAACCAGCCGTATTTACTTCCAGGTAAATACGTCATCAACCGCTCCATTCAGTTCAGCCCTCAACGTGTATTGTTGGTATTTCCCTCCAGGCCTGCTGCTGGTCACCACCCCCTTCAGTTTGGTGCGTCTGCTGTCCGTCCACTGTTTCCTGTTCCTGCGTCTTTACCACCTGGTGCTGGACGAGGCCGACCGGCTCTTCGCTCTTGCTCCAGATCAGGTGACGATCAACATGTGTCCCCTCTTCTCCATGTCTCTTCTACATCAACATGTGTCCCCTCTTCTTCATGTCTCTTCTACATCAACATGTGTCCCCTCTTCTTCATGTCTCTTCTACATCAACATGTGTCCCCTCTTCTCCATGTCTCTTCTACATCAACATGTGTCCCCTCTTCTTCATGTCTCTTCTACATCAACATGTGTCCCCTCTTCTTCATGTCTCTTCTACATCAACATGTGTCCCCTCTTCTTCATGTCTCTTCTACATCAACATGTGTCCCCTCTTCTTCATGTCTCTTCTACATCAACATGTGTCCCCTCTTCTTCATGTCTCTTCTACATCAACATGTGTCCCCTCTTCTTCATGTCTCTTCTACATCAACATGTGTCCCCTCTTCTTCATGTCTCTTCTACATCAACATGTGTCCCCTCTTCTTCATGTCTCTTCTACATCAACATGTGTCCCCTCTTCTTCATGTCTCTTCTACATCAACATGTGTCCCCTCTTCTTCATGTCTCTTCTACATCAACATGTGTCCCCTCTTCTCCATGTCTCTTCTACATCAACATGTGTCCCCTCTTCTTCATGTCTCTTCTACATCAACATGTGTCCCCTCTTCTTCATGTCTCTTCTACATCAACATGTGTCCCCTCTTCTCCATGTCTCTTCTACATCAACATGTGTCCCCTCTTCTTCATGTCTCTTCTACATCAACATGTGTCCCCTCTTCTTCATGTCTCTTCTACATCAACATGTGTCCCCTCTTCTTCATGTCTCTTCTACATCAACATGTGTCCCCTCTTCTCCATGTCTCTTCTACATCAACATGTGTCCCCTCTGTAGAAAGAGACTCTGAAAGTTTCAGGAACAAAGATTCTCTCTCTTTTTGATCCATTTCTATAAAAACCTGTCTGAAAATGAGCTGATCAGATTTTGGCCACTTTATGATGTCATAACGATGTGTTGTCTTGTGTAACCATTAGCCAATCAGCAACCAAGGCAACATATGCCTAAAAATAGCATGATGGGAGATCTTTAAAACGTTTCCTCTTTCAACACAAATGTCCTCCCGTTAGATGGCGACCATTTTGCAGCATTTCCAGAAAGTGACCTCCAGCGAGGAGAAGACTTCCTGTCCGCAGCAGCTCGTCGCCGTGGCAAAGAGATGGACCAATCACATTGAGGCTCTGTTAGCCAATCACATGCCGTACCCGTGCATCGTCATGGCGATCCCCGAAGAGGCTGCTCTCTATGGCAACGTTCAGCAGGTCAGTCTTCCCATCAATTCCCTTTCATCACCACTTTGTTTTGTCATGTTTTTTTTTAAACGTTAAATTACAAAACAAGGCACCAGGTAGTCCTCAAATTTAAATATGGAGTTTAATCTCGGATCAAATGTCATTAAAGGGCCTTAAAGATGTTGTCTGCAGTGATTTTAATGGCATTGTTTATGTCTGTTTCCTTGTTTATTGTCCTAATATCTGTCATTGTTGCTACTAACGGAGCTACTATGACGCAAGATCGAATTCAGACTTGATAAAGTATTATCCCATCGTAGCGTAGTCGGTGTAAAAGATGCGAAGTCCACTTAAATAAATATCATTAAGACAAAACTTTTCTTTGATTCTTGATATTTTTTGTTTTCCAAAAGTACGGACTGGGACAAGTGAGAATACAAATATAAGTACAGGTACAGTTCACAAGCGGTGTTTCTAGAAAGATATAGTACGAGTACTGTGACTTTGATCTTGTTTTAAGATATATACATTTTCCACATCTGTACAAAATGGCACCGTGGACGTAAACAACAACGTGACGTCGGAGCTCCGTAAAAACAGAGCTGTGTTGCCGTGACGCTCGGTTTGATTCTCATATTTCTGGAGTAATTATACCGTTTCTGGCATCGCTTTAACCTTTTACTGGGAAAATCTGCAATTTGTTACCCGGTTCAGACAAAACCCTGTATATGAAAACAGCTGATGTTTTGATGACTTATGCTCAGTGTCAGAGGACGTAAGAGGAAGTAGTGGAGTACAAAAACTTTGTTACTGTACTTAAGTACATTCTTCTGGTATCAGTACTTTACTCCACTACTTAATTTTCTGACGACTTTTTCTTTGACTTCTTACATGTTGAACCCAAATACTTGTACTATCTACTTCTTACATGTTGAACTCGAATACCTGTACTTTCTACTTCTTACATGTTGAACCCAAATACTTGTACTTTCTACTTCTTACATGTTGAACTCAAATACCTGTACTTTCTACTTCTCTCATGTTGAACACAAATACCTGTACTTTCTACTTCTTACATGTTGAACTCAAATACCTGTACTTTCTACTTCTTACATGTTGAACTCAAATACCTGTACTTTCTACATGTTGAACACAAATACCTGAACTTTCTACTTCTTACATGTTGAACTCAAATACCTGTACTTTCTACTTCTTACATGTTGAAACCAAATACCTGTACTTTCTACTTCTCACATGTTGAACACAAATACCTGTACTTTCTACTTCTCACATGTTGAACACAAATACCTGTACTTTCTACTTCTTACATGTTGAACACAAATACCTGTCCTTTCTACTTCTCACATGTTGAACACAAATACCTGTACTTTCTACTTCTTGCATGTTGAACTCAAATACCTGTACTTTCTACTTCTCACATGTTGAACTCAAATACCTGTACTTTCTACTTCTTACATGTTGAACACAGATACCTGTACTTTCTACTTCTCACATGTTGAACTCAAATACCTGTACTTTCTACTTCTTACATGTTGAACTCAAATACCTTTACTTTCTACTTCTTACATGTTGAACACAAATACCTGTACTTTCTACTTCTTACATGTTGAACACAAATACCTGTACTTTCTACTTCTTACATGTTGAACTCAAATACCTGTACTTTCTACTTCTTACATATTGAACACAAATACCTGTACTTTCTACTTCTCACATGTTGAACTCAAATACCTGTACTTTCTACTTCTTACATGTTGAACTCAAATACCTGTACTTTCTACTTCTTACATGTTGAACCCAAATACTTGTACTTTCTACTTCTTACATGTTGAACTCAAATACCTGTACTTTCTACTTCTTACATGTTGAACCCAAATACCTGTACTTTCTACTTCTTACATGTTGAACTCAAATACCTGTACTTTCTACTTCTTACATGTTGAACTCAAATACCTGTACTTTCTACTTCTCACATGTTGAACTCAAATACCTGTACTTTCTACTTCTCTCATGTTGAACTCAAATACCTGTACTTTCTACTTCTCTCATGTTGAACTCAAATACCTGTACTTTCTACTTCTTACATGTTGAACTCAAATACCTGTACTTTCTACTTCTTACATGTTGAACTCAAATACCTGTACTTTCTTCTTCTCTCATTTCCCAAACAGCTGGTTTCTTTAGTCTGAATGTGTGTTTGGTGCGTGATCATTATTCTTTAGAGTCACTGCGTGCCTATTGGTTGGAACACGATCCGTGTATCCATCACTTCCTGGTCTTCTCTAAAGAAGAGGGACCAATGGAAACGTTGTCATGTTGCCGTTGGTCACCATGGAAACATTCATTAGCTAACAATGACTTATTGTTCTATTGATATAAAGGGAGGTCAGGTACTCTTTAAAGCAGCTGCTAGTTATGGGTACTTTTTACTGAAGGACACTTCAAAGCCTCTTTACTTTGACTTGAGGAAAGAAGTTTAGTCAGTACTTCTACTTTCACCAGAGTATTTTTAAACATGAGTATCTGTACTTCTACTCGAGTAAAGGATGCGAGTACTTTTGCCCTCAGTGTTTTGTGTCTGATGCGATTCTCAGTTTAAATGAATGTCTTCCTGCAGATCATCCGCATGACTGTGGAGAACGATAAGATCTCGGTGCTGCTCGATTCGTTGGATTTCAACTCCGACGTCGGCCAGAAGACGCTGATCGTAGCCAAATCTGCTCAGGAGGTGGAAGACGTGTTCAAGGTGAGACGGCAGCTTTATCAGATCTGTATATACTGTGCTTTAAATTTCTAATGTAGGACTAATATGACACCAGCAGATATGTGAACCCTCTGATGAAGATAACACTCCACAACTGTAGAGGCTTCACCTGAAGGGATTTATAGTACAATCATGTACGCCGAACCGGTACTGGACTTGTAAAAAGTTTCGGTTCAAGTCCGGTTCAAACCGGAACGTCGGGAACCGGTACTTGGACTCGCAAAAAAACTAGCACTTACGTATATTCTGGTGTCTGTGGTTATTTAAACATTCCCTGATGAACGTTATTCAGCGTCAATAAATGAGTGCTCATCCCCAGTGTGCTCAGTGTACAACATCACATGTCATTTCACCTTCGATTCACGGTTTGAAAACGTAGCATTTCGCCACATGCTAATGCTAACCGGAAGTGAAGCATTTTCAGAATAAAAGTATTCAGTTAATAGTTAGTGTGAACTTCCGGTTTTTCAGAATAAAACTGATTTAAATTAAATAGTGTATTTAATTCAAAATTACGCCATATATTGATTTTAATTTCTAACAGTATGTATGTACATCACTATGTATGTAGTATGTACTGTATCATGTAGAGTTGTAGAAAAGACATGGTGTACAGACAGTACAGTACACTCTGACTGTACAGTCACCACAGTGTAGCCTATACTGTATATTAGGTGTGTAACAGTGTAATGCGTATAGTCTGCTCTACACTCTACCTTTCAGCGAAGCTTTAGGGATTTAGGCTCAGTCAGCTCAGGGACTGTTTGGTTACTTTAGTTTGGTAAATGAAATAAATGTTTGAACTTTGTAGTAGTTCACTGTAGTTGCTGTCAGAAGTCATTTGTAGACTAAGTGGCACATTTGTACTTTGTAGAGAAATGTAGACACAAGTTGGAAGGGAGCACAATAAACCTGACGAGTTTGAATTTGAGTTGATTATGAGTTTCAATTGATAATTAGCTCACAATAAGTTCACTTTAGTCACACAACTTGACACAAGCCATGGGTTCAGGTCCGGACTTATAAGTCCGGACCTGAACCTGAACCTCTGGACTTGAGTTCGGACCTGAACCTGAATGTGAGTCCAGGTACGCAGCACTAGATATGAGGCATGGCTAGAATGTGTGATCTGTTTGGTATTTTGAGCAAAACACTTCATAGACATGTTTTTATATTTTTGTATATATGAGACTTATGCTATTGCCTAAAAATAGCATGATAGGTGACCTTTAAGCAATTTAGACCTTAAAAAACACCAAACTAAATACAGTTAGTGTCTTAATCCTACTAAACTGTCTCTAATAAAAGCATGCGCCTCTGACGGTGTGAAGAGAAACCAGAGAGCTGTTCTCTTTAAAGTTAACCAGCCTTTCTTTTATATTTAGGCCGTGAGCAACAAGTCAGTGTTCTGCCTCAAAACCCACGAGGGGTTAACGCACCAGTTTGACTTTGTGGTCCAGCAGTGGAGGAAAGACATCGGCCCCGGGACTCACGTTATTCTGGGTAAAATGAAAATTCACTATAAGGGATTTAGTAAATGTGTTTCGATATGTGTGTGTCACAATTGTAAATATGCAGTGTTGTTTGGTGTCTAATATGTAAACACAAATTCTGTGTTTTGTATTTAATAATTCTGTGTTCTTCTTAGTGCTCCTCGATTATGGCAAAAATCATAATCTCGATTATTTGGGTCAATAATTGATATCACGATTATTACAAACGATTATCCATTTACTTTAAAAACATCCATTTATTGAAAAAGACAATTTGAACAGTATGTTTTTAACAGTCGATTTCCCTGAACTTTAAGTAGAAGTCAACTGAAAAAGTTACTTAAAATAAATAAATCGTTTTATTTCGATTATGTTTTTCATAATCCTTGAAAGCCAACATCGTAATTGCAATTAAAATAAGATTAATTGAGCAGCCCTAGTTCTTCCTGTATCAAACGTTAAATCCCTTTAATGTTTATTTTCTTAGCTCTTTTTTATAAATCCCATTTTCTTAATGTCTTTCATTTTTTGTAAAGCACTTTGAATTGCCTTGTGTTGAAAAGTGCTATATAAATAAACTTGCCTCGCCTTGACCATTTTGGAACCTCAACTTCAGTCACTGTAAACGGAGGATAATTTGTTTTATGGGGACTTCCCCCCTCCCCCCTTCATATTGTTACACTCACGTTTATTTTTATTTTTTTTGCAGGACTTCAAATGGAAATTAGCTATTATTAATTAACGACTGATTTGTTATATATGTCAGTCAGGTGAATAAACGTCTCGTGGTCTCTTCAACGAACAACGCAAACACCGCTAATCAACACCGTTTACATGTGTTGCTTGTAGTTTGATTGTTGTGTTTGACCTTTAGTGACCTCCAGCGAGTGTCTGAAGTGTTTGGGGATCAGAGACGCCACGTGTGTCGTCCACTACGGCTTCCCCACGTCCCCCAAAGTGTTCGGCAGCCGGCTCTTCTGTATGGCCGAACACTTCAGGAACCTTTCAGACCGGGTAAGAACAATCGTAAAAATCATGCACTTTTTGATATCTTTTATACATAAAATCTCATTTATAAATAAAGTAAATAATCCCTTCATTGAAGGAACACATAACATCTTCTCAGAGAGAGAGATCGGAGCATCCCTATTTATTATTATTATCTTATTCTTGAGTGAATCACTTCTGCATTTGGTGTTACATCTCTCTGGTTTCTCCTCCTTTCCTCCCAGGATCAGACAGGAAGTCCTCGCCTCACCCGCTCGGTCTTGTTGATTTCGGAGAGGAACGCCTGTCACGTGGTCGGGGTTCTGCGGTATCTGGAACGCACCAAAGCCCCCCTGCCCCCCGAACTGCTGGACTTCGTTCGGGGCGTCAACACGGCCCGTGAGGAGCAGAAGACCCACCAACCTCTCTGTGGATACGTCAAGAGCTACGGGGTCTGCAGGTATTTTACGGTTTTTATTTTAAGTTTAATCCTTAGTTTATAATTACATCAAGAGCTACGGAGTCTTGGACGTAATATGGTCTGTGTTTACGTCCGCATCGCTAACACTCAGAGCTAACCTGTACTGGAGAGAGTGTGTGTAAAGAAGCAGGAAATAAAAAGGAACTCACCTTGTGGTATAACCTGAGAGAGAATCTGGTTCAGAGAGAATCCTTGATGTGGTTTGGAACAGGATATGGCGTTTAATCACCGCAGCATTTAGCTGAGTATCTGCTTCTCTGTGCACGTGTGCTCCAAAGGGAAACAATATCTGTTTGGTATTTTGAGCAAAGGACTTCAGAGACGTTTAGTATAGATATGGCCCTATAACATATTGTTCAATGATAGCATAATAGGTGTACTTTAAAGATGTAGTTATTTTAGAACATTAAAGCCCATACATACTAATAAAACTCATGTTGCTATTTCTGTTATCGTTCCCTTTATTTCCCTTTGGTGTTGTTCCCGCTTCACTAACTGTTTTCCTCTGCAGAGACAGCAGTGTGTGTCCCGATCGCCACACCTTCGTCTCCGAGCTGGATCGGTCTGTGCTTCCTGCCTCCGGAGTCATAGAAGTGAGGACATGAGGGTTCCTTAAAACACCTTTTTTGTTATTTCCAATCCAGCAACAGAGCCCATTGATTGCTCTAAATGTTTTCTGTCCTCCCAGGTGGTTCCTCTCTACGTTAAGACGGCGTCCGTGTTTTACGGCCGTATCGTCAGGAAGGAGGACGGAGGTTTTCAGAACATGGCGTCGGAGATGGAGGATTTCTACGCCGACAAGAAGCCCGGAGTGGAGGACATTCTGGAGGGAGGATTATTCGCTGTGCAGGAGGACAACTTCTACCACAGGTCTGACTAGGGATGGGTACCGAGCCCCGGTATTAAAGGGGCCCCGGGCTGAGTTATTAAAGACCGTGGTACCGTTAAGCTCCGACGTTATCGGTACTGGAGACATGTGAAAGATATACGTCAGTTGTATTATTGCTACATAAATATTATATTGCAGTTTTAGTTTCGTCAACTCCGTTTCTAATACGCAATAAGACTACAACATGCGTCTATGATGTATTTTCGATCTTTCCAATCCAGACGAGAGATCTTTCTCCCTCGTCTGTGTGCGAGGGGGCGGGGCGGTTTACATACACGCTCTGCTACATGCATGCAACACACACACACACACACACGGCAGAGACAGCGGAGAGAACTAAGCGATCCAAGGTGTGGTTAAACTTTACCCGTCTCGATGCTCGTTGCCAAAAGTGCAATAAGAGTTTAGCATGTGAGGGCGGTAACACGAGCGATTTGTCTAAACATCTTATAAAAGTGCTCCACATTCAGACGGAGTCGCGTCGACTGTCTTTCTAGCAGCTCTGTAGCCCCGTCCACGAGTAACGTTTCCACGTCAGGTGTTATGTATGCCTTAATCTTCCTCCAGAGGAACCGTTAGGCCTTTGGCAGCATACCTGTCTGCCCCACCTGTGTTGCTCTGTACCACTGTGTTTATGCAGTAAGTACTTTCTGTATGTTCACATTATTTACAATTTTGTTAATTCACCTTTTTTCTTTTCTTCAAAGGAACCGATAAGAGTACCGTTAAAGCACCGGATCGATAAGTGGTATCGATAAAAGTAGTAGTGCCGTTAAAGCATTCACGATACCCTAGGTCCGACTGGAATCTAAAACAAATTGAGGGAGGGATCACTATAGAGGAGATTTTGCAAGCTAGTGGACATTCATTTGAATAGAGAGGCGAAGTCCCGCCCATCTACTTCCATTGCATTGAAGTCAATGGAGAGAGAAAACGTATCTTTCGATCCCGAATTGTGCCACGAATTACGTTTGTCAATCTTAAAAAATAATTTCCAAGTCAAAAAAGTCAGTTTGTCGTGAAACTGTTGAAATATAAGACGATGAAAAATACGCAACTAGAAAGACTACAAATCCCAGAGGACATTAACGTACACATTACACTCGTGTTACTCACCGAAACCTTGTATAGCCGGTCCCGCATGCTGGAACCGACTCACTCCCCTTGTGTGTGTGTACAGCTCTCAACACGCCCAGACTTGTAGTGATTTTCACCTCTTAATACTTTTCGCTTCATTCTGAAAGAAAGAGGTGAAATGTACGAACGTGACGGCCATCTTGGTGTTGGTGACGTATGCAAGACCAGAGTTGTAGTTCATTGAGCGCTTCACACAAAATTATCTTTTGGATTGACAAACATCATGTGTGTAATTCGTGGCACAATTCAAACGGGATCAAAAGATAATCTTTCTCTCTCCGTTGACTTCAATACATACTTTTTCCGAAATACGGTCCCATGGAGGAAAGGGAGGGACTTCGCCCCTCTATTAATTGCACGGGTTATACACCATTATTATTGTCTGTTTTGCACAGTTTTAGAGGGTTAACCATTGTTAGTTCTTAAGTTGACACAAACATTGTTCAGCCATGTTTTATTAAAGTACCGTACTTGTCGGACTATAAAGCGCACCATCATATGAGCCGCAGCAGCTAAACTGTCCGTCTGTCTCGCTCTCGTTCCGTCTCTCGGTTCCACTTTCACTTTGGCGCGCGACCTGTCTCACTCTTTTCCGGCCTCCAGCTTTTCCTGCTGGAGCCCGCCGCTTAGAGGTGGCGGGCGCGGAGCGGTCCTAGAGCCCGTAGGGTTAAAGGTGGTTAATTGTACCTGTAGAATCCATAGATTTAGGAGGTTCCCTAGTGGCCGTTAGCTGTACAAATAAAATGGGGGGGGAAAGTCGCGGCTTATAGTCCGAAAAGTACGGTAGGTTGGATATTTTTGGTGCAAAAACCACAATTTCCCCGATCCAATTATTTTCCTTTAGCATCAGTACAAGTGGATACAGATATAGTAGTAGCAGTAGTAGTAGTAGCAGTAGTAGTAGTAGTAGCAGCAGTAGTAGTAGTAGCAGTAGTAGTAGTAGTAGTAGTAGTAGTAGCAGTAGTAGTAGTAGCAGTAGAACCTTTATGTATCCAGGAAAATCAATTAAGAACAAATTCTTATTTACAATGATGACCCGACAGAAGGCAAAGGCTTCCTGAGGGGATGGGGACCGACTCCGGGCACTACAGAACCCAGGAGACAACGCAAACACATCGAGCAAAGATGACGGGCATAGCAGTTAAACATATACAAACTCTAAAACAATATTTCTGTGGTTCAATCAGTCCCAATCAGATGCATAATAATAAACTTGATTTATATGGAGAGTCAGGACTCAGAGAGACACGAGGAGAGTTGGAGCGTTGATGTCAAACAATGATAGTTTATTGCAAGTCAACGGCCGGAGAATTCATATCACAAGTCACAGCAGCAAAAGGTTCTGACTGCGCGGGTGGGTTGTCATGTCAATTCTGACTCTCTCTCGATAGACCTTTTTAACTAGTTCAGAGAGAGTTGATGAGCATATTGGGGGATGGGGCGTTAACATCTGGAGACACAGGAGATGACTCTCATCTGTGGAGCTTAGCGTAAAACCCCCTATGTCCGCTAGGTCAAACCATAAAACTTATAGTATCAACATACGACTGCAGGGCTGATCGTAAATGTAAACACACAGTAAATATCTTAGGAGTAAGGAAGAAGTATTCTTTGACACTTACGGACGTCCACACTACAGCTCCAAAAACAGCTTGGAGCTGGGCGTGTCTGGAGCTTGGGGATTTTATTCAAGCAACACGGCCAACAACCAATCACATGAATCTCCCGCCCCCGACATACAAAGCAAAAACCCCCGGGGGTTTTATGCGAGCAATATAATATATATATATAAAACTCCCCAAACAGGCGAAACCCTACCAGTTTCCCCCACTGCCTCTGCCACCTCCCTCCATGCTGGTTCCTCCGGTTTGTGTCCCGGTAGGTGAAGAGGGACCGGTCATACAAAACCGGGTGATTTTCTACGGCGATAGTTAGTTTCTCCTTCAACTTTTTTTAGAAATATAGAAATGAACGGCGGGATATCTCTCCCAGCTTAGACGCGGTTTGATTGGCTACGGCTTCAGCTGTCAGATTTTGGGAAACGGGATTTGATTGGCTGGCGCTGGCGTCTCAGGCGTCCCAGGCGACTAGAAGTTGAACAATGTTCAACTTCTAGTCGCCTGGGACGCCTGAGATGCCTCGCTCTGCTACCCACAATTCAGTTCGGCGAAAAAGCGCGGCTACGTGACGTCAGCCCATTGAAAGTGAATGGGCAGATTGGAGCTTTCGACGCTCTCGACGCTGTAGTGTAGACGGGCCGTTAGGAAGAAAGTTTCTCTAACAATAGGGAGATCATTAAACAGAGAATTGCAATAATCCAAGCATCTAGTAATAATGTCTTTGCTCCGCCCCCTCTTCAGAGTGAAGGTCCTGTCCGTCCCCGACAGAGGAGACCGGCTGTTCTTCACAGTGTTTGTCCGATTCATCGACGTGGGGAAGGAGAAGGAAGTGAAGTCCCATCAGATCCTGAAGCTCCCGGAGAGGTTTCACTCTCTGCCCGGCCAGGCCGTGGAGATCATCGTCTGCCGCGTCAAACCGGTGGACGCCGAGACCGACTGGCACCCAAAGGTTTCATTCTCCGTCTTTACTTTGATGTCGTATGCCATCTTTTTGGAAATCCCATACAACACTTAACTTCCACGTAACACTTCCGGTTCTTCACCATAGAACTCCAAGTGAACACATATGGAAATAGTGCATGTAAGTTAACACCTGGTTCCCTCGACCTAAAACTATTGGGATTGTTCCATAATTTCCAACGTTTATTATATTTACCCGTTTAGTTCAGCAGGAAGGGAGGCAGAGAATTCAAATATAACCCGGTGTGGTTCAGGATACACAGCCTCAATGTTGCTGCCCAGGTGAACCACAGTCACCAGCCGCAAGGATCTCACCCACACTACCAGCCTCCTAACAGACAGGGAGACAAAGAGCCTGAATACACACCCACTAATCAGCCATTAGTACTTCTTCTTCTTCTTCTTCTTCTTCTTCTTCTTCTTCTTCTTCTTCTTCTTCTTCTTCTTCTTCTTCTTCTTCTTCTTCTTCTTCTTCTTCTTCTTCTTCTTCTTCTTCTTCTTCTTCTTCTTCTTCTTCTTCTTCTTCTTCTTCTTCTTCTTCTTCTTCTTCTTCTTCTTCTTCTTCTTCTTCTTCTTCTTCTTCTTCTTCTTCTTCTTCTTCTTCTTCTTCTTCTTCTTCTTCTTCTTCTTCTTTCTTCTTCTTCTTCTTCTTCTTCTTCTTCTTCTTCTTCTTCTTCTTCTTCTTCTTCTTCTTCTTCTTCTTCTTCTTCTTCTTCTTCTTCTTCTTCTTCTTCTTCTTCTTCTTCTTCTTCTTCTTCTTCTTCTTCTCTTCTTCTTCTTCTTCTTCTTCTTCTTCTTCTTCTTCTTCTTCTTCTTCTTCTTCTTCTTCTTCTTCTTCTTCTTCTTCTTCTTCTTCTTCTTCTTCTTCTTCTTCTTCTTCTTCTTCTTCTTCTTTCTTCTTCTTCTTCTTCTTCTTCTTCTTCTTCTTCTTCTTCTTCATAATCTCCACATATTAACACCTTTATGATTTCTGACCTAAAAAGTTAACATTAGGCTAAAAAGGAACGACAGCACGGTCACATGACTTCACGTCTCCACCGCTAAGCTAACGACGGCTAAGTGTGGGCGTGATGACGTTTAGTCGTCTCATTTCGACACTCAGCCTCGTGGTAATAATGTGATTTGATTATGTTTTTGCTCACAGGTCACCAGAACCATCAGCCAGAAGATCCGAGGTCTTCAGCATCGAGCCAAAGCCGTCTTCAGTCTGGGAAACACGGTGTTCGTTGATCCCATGGTACGTTTCTACCTGCCAATCACCTCCTTTTCAATTGGTGGTTAATAGATGGACCGATGAAGTCAGAAACTATCATCATTCATTTGTCCCACAGCGAGGATATTTTCATTGTTACAGCGCCAATAAAAGGCGCAGTAGAATGAGTACACTAACATATTGAATAAAAAACGAAGCACACATTTATGCAATTAAATCAAATCGGTATACATTCATGGTAAAAAGTAAGCAACAGTAGTATGTGAACATATAAAGGTATTGAAGTAGGAGCCAGTTATAACGTTAATAAATAGTGAACAAGTGTATATTATATAGTTATTGTTCTCTGACCAGCAGTAGGGTAGACTATAAGCCGCACTGGACTATAAGCCGCAGGTGTTTTAATGTTTAATTACCGTATGTAAGCAGTCCAGCCTTTCGGAACCCGTTGGTGATCGTGGATGTTTGGACCCTCCTCCACGCCGTCAGGATCCACTCGCAAACTTGAGCGAAAGTTGCTTTTCGCATACGACCAGTTTTGGCGAATGATTTATCGCCGCTAGTCATCCACGCCTCCCACTGAGCGAAGGGTTTGTGCATGGAAACTTCCTTCGCACAAACTGTCTCGCTCTCGTATTGTCCGTCTGTCTCGCTCTCGTTCCGTCTCTCGGTTCCACTTTTGCGTTTACGCGCTACCCGTCTCGCTCTTTTCCGGCCTCCAGCTTTTCCTGCTGGAGCCCGCCGCTTAAAGGTGGCGGGCGCGGACCGGTCCTAGAGCCCGTAGAGTTAAAGGTGGTGGACTGTAACCTGTAAAATCCATAGATTTAGGCAGGGTTCTTACGGTCATTAAAAACCTGGAAAAGTCATGGAAATTCAAAATGCAAATTCCAGGCCCTGGAAAAGTTTTGGAAAACAATATTTTTCCCAAAGTCATGGAAATTTAACTAAAGTTGCATCAAATATAATGTATATTTTAGCCAATCGCCGAAATAGTAAAACTATAATGATAAATACTCTATCGTATAGTAATGAAACGATGTCATTTAACTGTCGAGGTATCTTGCTGGTGAGAGATTTGAGTTGCTTTAGCGTGTAGAAGCTAGTAAGCCTACTATTTGATTTGTTTTAGATGTTTTAAAAATGGGGGGAAAAGGCGTGGCTTATAGTCCGAAAATTACGGTAATAACTGAAGGTACCTGACTACTTTTTGAAATGTAAGGTTTCTCCAAAAGTAGATAAACATGATTTTGTCTTCAAACCTCAGTCTCTATAATAAAAAGGGCTGCACAATTCATCGAAATCCTATCCATAGTGCTACATCGAACCCTGGCCTACAAACGGTGTCCTCTTTAATCATCACATCATATTCATTTTTAATATAATGTGATTCATGGTTTAAAAATGATCATTCCCTCGAACATTGCAAATAATATCAGAGTTGCAAAATCTGTCAAAAAGTCAGTAATTTCCTTTGGTCACTTTTTTTAATTAATTACCTTTTTTCCCAGGTCCGTATGACGCAGGTCCCGGGTATGAAAACTGTAATCAATGAGTACACCGTTCAGTCGGAGATCCTGAGCTCAGGGATGGCCGTCAGTAACCCCGAACATCTGGAGCTGCTGAAGGCGCTGTGCATCTCTGGGTGAGGAAACTCTCTATGAACCTACTTTAAAGAGTCCTCTCCTGCTGGTGTTCAGGTGTATATCAGCATGTAGTGTCTCTACTTTAAAGAGTCCTCTCCTGCTGATGTTCAGGTGTATATCAGTATGTAGTGTCTCTACTTTAAAGAGTCCTCTCCTGCTGATGTTCAGGTGTATATCAGTATCTAGTGTCTCTACTTTAAAGAGTCCTCTCCTGCTGATGTTCAGGTGTATATCAGTATGTAGTGTCTCTACTTTAAAGAGTCCTCTCCTGCTGATGTTCAGGTGTATATCAGTATGTAGTGTCTACTTTAAAGAGTCCTCTCCTGCTGATGTTCAGGTGTATATCAGTATGTAGTGTCTCTACTTTAAAGAGTCCTCTCCTGCTGATGTTCAGGTGTATATCAGTATGTAGTGTCTACTTTAAAGAGTCCTCTCCTGCTGATGTTCAGGTGTATATCAGCATGTAGTGTCTCTACTTTAAAGAGTCCTCTCCTGCTGATGTTCAGGTGTATATCAGTATGTAGTGTCTCTACTTTAAAGAGTCCTCTCCTGCTGATGTTCAGGTGTATATCAGTATGTAGTGTCTACTTTAAAGAGTCCTCTCCTGCTGATGTTCAGGTGTATATCAGTATGTAGTGTCTCTACTTTAAAGAGTCCTCTCCTGCTGAAGTTCAGGTGTATATCAGTATGTAGCGTCTCTACTTTAAAGAGTCCTCTCCTGCTGATGGTCAGGTGTATATCAGTATGTAGTGTCTCTACTTTAAAGAGTCCTCTCCTGCTGATGTTCAGATGTATATCAGTGTGTAGTGTATCTACTTTAAAGAGTCCTCTCCTGCTGATGTTCAGGTGTATATCAGTATGTAGTGTCTCTACTTTAAAGAGTCCTCTCCTGCTGATGTTCAGGTGTATATCGAAGGAGTCCAATGGAGGCGTTTATGTAATGTCTAATTAGGAATAAAGTTTCACAGTTTTAAAATGATGCACCCAGAAGAAAATAACTCCTTAAGGACCAACGTTAAAATATACAAATATCTGCTCTGTCATTTTTTCTGAAACTATAAGCAACTTTAGAGACAAACTACTTCCTGTTTACATCATCTCAATTTGTTTATATACTGTATTATAACTTTGCTAACTATTTTAAGTTCACTTGTTTAATGGTATGCTCATATGGATGTAGCTCAGGCATGGGCCCGCCGAATATTAGTACAAAATTGTCCAAATGATAGTAAAGACCGCTAGATGGCGCACTCTAGACACAAATGACCTTTGCTGGAGTCGGCAACCCGGCAAGATCTAAGAACCAAATACGTCACGCTTACATCGGAGGGGCTCGAGATTAACCTGAGCAATAGCTAGACCCTCCAGAAAAACGCGAATCCCCGCATGTTTCCACACAAAGTCGAGAGAGGAAAAAAGTGAACTCGTCTTGACGGGAAGTGATGAAGATGTCACCAGCTCGCGCATCACAAAAGGTAAACCACACCGTAGGGTGAAGGTGTGGAGCTCACACGATGAAAAAATCGAATCCGTCTCATTTACCGACGGACATTTCTGCTAAAGACCGGGCAAAGCAGTTCCCCGATGTCTCGCATGAAAGACACTGTGTTGGAGCATAAGAGAACATCGACGGTGACGACCCGCTTTGATTCGTTCAAACATTCGAACATGCTTTCTGCTGCTGCGGACAAGAAAGCCAAACAACTCGCGTTCACCGAGGCATCGACCCTCTCTCTCTCCCTCCCTCTCTCCCTCCCTCTCTCCCTCTCTCCCTCTCCCTCTCTCTCTCTCCCTCCCTCTCTCTCTCTCTCTCTCTCTCTCTCTCCCTCTCTCTCTCTCCCTCCCTCTCTCTCTCTCTCTCTCTCCCTCCCTCTCTCCCTCTCTCTCTCTCTCTCCCTCTCTCCCCCCCTCTCTCTCCTGACAGCCCGTCAGTTTCTCAAGCAGCTCCTGCAGCTCGTTAAACAGAGTTCTTTAATTTAATCTGGCTTCGTATGATGTTGTTGTGGAGAAACTCAGCGACGTAAAACGCTGTGTGGGTCATAAAAAGGCACGATTACGTAATGACGCCATAGCGGCCAAAATCATAAAAATATAAGAAAGAAATATAAATCAAAGCAAAGTGCCGTTAAGCTAATCTTACGCATGGGAACGAATCAAGATCCGAGCAAAAGTCGTTTCAGTGCGATGTATCATACACGCATCGAGCCGTTCTCTTCGTTCTTCCCCGATGGTAAACATAAGCCTACCGGGTGCGCCCCTCACTACCACCCGTTTCCCATATGTATAATGAGCAGGCCTCCCCTCCCCCGGCGCCCAAAGGCTGCCTTTACAAACACAGAGGCATAGTGCAACTTATTTGATCAACTTAAATAAGAATTAAAAGGAAGATTGACTATAAACAACAAGGAACAATACAATAAATGGATAACTATTAAATAACATAAGCTCCTAGATATGGCTTCATCAGACGCAAACAATAATTCGCCTTTGAACCTGCATCTGTAACGATGAGTGTTTCACGAGGAGTGGACAGCTAAATATCTTCCCACCGATCTGCTGCTGGCCCGTCTGTCACATTTTAAAACTCATAGTGGCCCCCGAGCCAAAAGGTTTGCCCACCCCTGATCTGGGTTTTTTCCTCGCCGGTCAAATGTCCGGGCAGAATTTATTTTACCGGACAAATTTGAAACTTACCGTGTGTCATGTTTCACTAATAATAAGAGTTGTGTAGCAGAGTTTCCGTTAGCAGGTAATTACCGGACTAGGAGCGGATATGCTTCAGTTTAAAACTCAGTTCACGGGCTCATTTTTATATTGCTTCAGTTTATAATCGCAACGGATCGAAACATTCAGATTCATTTTTCAATAAATGATTCAACAAACATGATTATTACATTCAAACAAACTACTTGTAGTAGATGACGTACATTATTCAGACGTTTACATCAACTTTGAATAATGACACGGGAGAAACGGATCCTCTCTCTCCCTCTCTCTCCCCCTCTCTCTCCCTCTCTCTCTCCCCCTCTCCCTCTCTCTCCCTCCCTCTCCCTCCCTCTCCCTCCCTCTCTCTCTCCCTCTCTCTCCCCCTCTCTCTCCCTCTCCCTCTCTCTCCCCCTCCCTCTCTCTCTCTCCCTCTCTCTCTCCCTCCCTCCCCCTCCCTCTCTCCCTCCCTCTCCCTCTCCCTCTCTCTCTCTCTCCCTCTCTCCCTTTCTCCCTTTCTCTCTCTCTCTCCCTCTCTCTCTCCCTCCCTCTCTCTCTCCCTGCCTCTCCCCCCCTCCCTCTCTCTCTCTCCCTTTCTCCCTCTCTCTCTCTCCCTTTTCCCCTCTCTCTCTCTCTCCCTCTCTCTCCCTTTCTCCCTCTCTCCCTCTCTCTCTCTCTCTCCCTCTCTCTCCCTCCCTCTCTCTCTCTCTCTCCCTCCCTGTCTCTCTCCCCCCCCCTCTGTCTCCTGACAGCCCGTCAGTTTCTCATGCAGCTCCTGCAGCCCGCTAAACAGAGGGCGGGGCTTCAGGTGCTCATGCAGAGCTGCGTTTCTCGGTCTGACTCAGCAGCTGATCTGATCTCTCTCTCGCGTCCGGTTAAACTTCACTCGCGTTTATGTCCATATCGATCAGATCCACCTCTCCTGATCGGCTTTTATAGAGAGCACCGATCAAACTATTAAGAGTGAATATCGGCCGATAATTACCGGCGGCCGATCGATCGGAGCCTCCCTAATTATTACCAGACATGTTGACCGGCAGGTTTTGAATTTATCGGTTTTTAATAAATGTTACCAGCTAAAAACCGGTAATTACCGGCTAACGGAAACCCTGCCCCTGATGTAGCTTAACTGTGGTTTTGTGTCTTTCTGCAGCTCTTATGTTGGTTTTTGGAGTTTTCAATAAATTAGAAATCATCAAGTGTACGAAGGGATATGCTACAATTTAGATCATAACATATCGATCCAATATCGCCATGCAAAGTCCCGCGATACTATGCTGCGTCGATTATTTCCCCCTCCCCTAATGTGCATCTCTGAATAAATCCACCTCCCTGCATTTGATGAATGAAGCATCGTTTTGTTGTCCGTAGGTCTGGAAATGGTTCGGTGTCTCTGGAGGTCCGGATCAAAGCGGAGCAGGAAGCTTCGGCTGAAGCCGTCAGAGCAGCCGAGGTCAGTCCGTTTTAAACGACGAAACCAGATCACGATTAGACTGTCCTATCAAAATGTAATGATTGCATGTATTACTTAACCTCTTAAGCCCCAGGCCTGTTTTTCAGGCTCGAAAATTACATGCCCAAAACAAAGGACGATAACTTAACTTCTAAAAGGGTTATATGAATAATTTCTTAACTATACAACAAGCATTTTTTGGGGGACCCACATAGAAATGTATCAATAAATACATTTCTATGTGATGAACGAAGTCAACAATCTCAAGTCTATAAATGTGTTTCGGTCGCATTCACACCCAATAGTCCGCTTCTCTGGTGCGCACCAGACCACAGTTCGTTTTTCAGAAGGTTCGGTTTTGCGTTCACACGGCAACACTCAAACGGACTAAACTTTAAACACTAGTCATGTGCACGGAAATGCTGTTCAACCATTGGTCAGACAATAAAAAACGCAAATCCCGGCAATTTCTACGGGAGCCTCCGCCATGGAGCATCGGCAGGTTATTCTCATGTTCATCTGGAGATCAGCGGACTCTAGTGGACGGCGCATATGATTATACAACCAGACAACGTTCGATAAAATGAGAACGCATCATGAGACGTTCTGCAGTCGGGAGGAGGATTCACCGACGGCAGGCGGCTCTGACTTTTATGTAGCTGACGGAGCATTTTCACCGTTACGACACTGTTCAACACTTCATCCTGCTTCACGCTTTCGCCAAAGATTTTGAAGACCTCCGCGTTCTTGTGACTCGTAAATACTACGCTTCCTATGTTTTGGTGCGCACTGCGTTCACTAGCAAGCGCTCCGAGACCACCTCTTTGACCGGAGTCCGGTTGCTTTGTTCACATAAGAGGTCTCGGACTGTGGACCCAAACAAACCGCACCAGGGTTCAATTCAAGCAGACTATACAGGCTATACAAACAAACACTATAAATTAGGGATGCACGATATTGGTTTTTTGAAACCGATACCGATAACTTCCTGCTTCTCAAGACCGATACCGATAACCGATAATAAAAAAGATTTACGCCATGTGTATTTTTTTTCCTTGGCCACTTCCACGCTCACCGGCAGGCACCGACTGGCCATCGGGAGGACCGGGATGGTATGTGTGGCCCGAGCGAGCGAGAGAGAGACCTTACGTGCATTGTTGTTGTTAGCATCTGGTGCTAGCTAGCTGCGCTAACGGATATAAGGAGCTGTTTCAATGAAAACAGAGGAGCGACATTTCGCCACAACTGCGCCGAGCACTGCCTTGATGCAGGAAGCAGACAGCGGGACGTTGGAGGAGAAGTCAGCACACTCGGCACGGATACATGAACATGATTGCAGCGTCCAGGCAGCTCCCGTTCGAGCATATGCCTTGAGTTGCACATAGCTCCGGCACACACACACACACACACTTTGTATTGTATTATATGTCTTCGTACGCTTTTAACACACCATCGTAGCGATGGCGATGTTTCAGGTGACTGATCAGGTTCGAAGTATTAGGGAGTGCTGGATTTGTGAAGAACTCCCCTCTTCCCAATCCACAGTATTTTTTTCATTTTTTTACCCAAAAAATACATTGTATATTATCGGGGCTATTAATACTGTTATCGGGTTTATCGGGATGACGTCATAATTCCTAATATCGGACCGATAATATTACCGATTATTACGGTATAATTGATCGGTGAAAATGATGTTCCGCAGCTCGCTGACCTCCCTCAGCTCGAGCCCTGTGAGCCTCTCAGTCCAGATTCTTCCACGATCCAGTCCCTGGTCCCAGTACCACCAGTATTGGACCTCCACCTGGCTCCGGCGGGTGATCGGAGACCCCTGATGGTCAGCCAGTCAGCTGCTGGACAGAGGAACACGCATTCAGCTGATCGGAGGATAAGGTTGGTGTCTTTTTTTTAAACGGAGGAAACGTGTTTGTCTTTTATCCAGGCTTCAAGAATTAAAACTCAAGTTGGTTTTTGCATTTTTATATTGCTTTTAAAACGTATGTTTGTTTTTTATGTTAAAATCGCTTTTTAATAATTGTTTCTTATTATGACTTTTCTCTCTGTTTGTGTGCCCCATATTAACAACATGTATGTATAACCCTACGACTAAACACAGCCAATTAACTCACAATAAAGCAACACTTTTCATACAATTTCAACAGGAAATATTCTCTTTTAAATGCCATTGTATTAAAGGGGACCTACCATGCAAAATGCACTTTGTGATGTCTTCTCTACATCAACATGTGTCCCCGGTGTGTCCCCGTGTGTCCCCGGTGTGTCCCTGGTGCGTCGGGGAACTCACGCAGCGTCAGAAAATAAAACCCCCTCTCTTTTCCTCCGTACCCAAATCTCTAAAAACGGGGAACAACGGAGCTGATCCAGATTAGCGTCCGATATGACGTCACATCTGAAATGTGGACCCACGGGCCAATCAGAGACGCTGCTATCAGAAACAACGCCCGACTGTTTGGGACGTAATATGGTCGGTGTTTACATTAGCATCGCTAACACTCAGAGCTAACCTGTGCTGGAGAGCATGTGTGTGAAGAAGCAGGAAGTAGAAAGGAACTCACCTCGTGGTGTACCCGGCAAGAGAGAAAGCCTTTGAGCTCCAGACTGTTTCAGAGAGGATCCTCGATCTAATAATCCTTGCGTTTCATCACCGACAGTATCTGCCGGGTCCCGCATAGCCTTTATTCATACAGGTGAACATCTCATGGAGACACGGGCTCTCACGAGAGACCTGTCTATACCCAGAATCAGCACTTTTGAAACAGGAAGTGAAATGGAGGGATATGAGGCGTGGCGGGTGATCTGTTTGGTTTTTTGAGCATGCTATTGCCTAGAAATGGCATAATAGGTGACCTTTAAAGTCAGGTTTTTAATCAGCCCGCGAAGTACCAGTACGTGTTGGAGTCGACTGCTACTGATCATTTAAAAGCTAAGAGCCCTTTCCGCTCCTGTTCATGTTAGGATTCAGCAGCTCTTTCTGAAAGGAAATGGGATTAAGACCTCAGAACAAATACATAAAAACGTCAAACGGTCATAGATATTAAAGACTTTAACACGGTTCAGCTGAATGTCCTTAGGAAGAATGAATGTCTTTATCTTCGAGTGTGTAAAAGAAGCGTTCTGATTTGAATACACAGGATCGAAGATGGAGAACTTCACCCCGAGATCAGCAAGTCTGTCCCGGTGGAGTGCAGGCAGAATGGTACAATACAACAAGCTGCATAATTACTCATTCATTCATAACAACTCTGTATATAACTTGGTTGCATTTAGTGAATAACTGCTGTGGTTAAAATATATCTTGCAGCTGCTTCCACAGGTAGTAAAATAATGCTTGAAAAAACTGAATTTTGCAAATGAAACTGATCGCGGATGTGTCTGTGCTCAGGTGTGTCGACAGGTGAGGATGAGAGCAGCAGCCGGCAGCTCATCAGCAGTAATGAGACGCGCTGTGGTGACGCCGTTAAAAGGTACCACTTCACTTACAGCCGTTTATACATTGTGGAGAAAAAGGAAATTAATTGAACTATGTCTTGTTGTGAAAACGCTCCATTAGAAGCATCCTGTTGACGTAAAATGGACATTTGGGTGCTTTTATTTTGAAAAACTCCATTAGAAGCATCCTGTTAACGTAAAATGGACATTTGGGTGCTTTTATTTTGAAAAACTCCATTAGAAGCATCCTGTTAACGTAAAATGGACATTTGGATGCTTTTATTTTGAAAAAGCTCCATTAGAAGCATCCTGTTTAAATAAAATAGAAATGTGGGTGCTTTTGTTTTGAAAAAGCTCCATTGGAAGCATCCTGTTAACGTAAAATGGACATTTCGGTGCTTTTATTTTGAAAAAGCTCCATTAGAAGCATCCTGTTAACGTAAAATGGATATTTGGGTGCTTTTATTTTGAAAAAGCTCCATTAGAAGCATCCTGTTAACGTAAAATGGACATTTGGGTGCTTTTATTTTGAAAAACTCCATTAGAAGCATCCTGTTAACGTAAAATGGACATTTGGATGCTTTTATTTTGAAAAAGCTCCATTAGAAGCATCCTGTTTAAATAAAATAGAAATGTGGGTGCTTTTGTTTTGAAAAAGCTCCATTGGAAGCATCCTGTTAACGTAAAATGGACATTTCGGTGCTTTTATTTTGAAAAAGCTCCATTAGAAGCATCCTGTTAACGTAAAATGGATATTTGGGTGCTTTTATTTTGAAAAAGCTCCATTAGAAGCATCCTGTTAACGTAAAATGGACATTTGGGTGCTTTTATTTTGAAAAACTCCATTAGAAGCATCCTGTTAACGTAAAATGGACATTTGGGTGCTTTTATTTTGAAAAAGCTCCATTAGAAGCATCCTGTTGAAATAAAATAGAAATGTGGGTGCTTTTATTTTGAAAAAAAATGGGGTTGCTTTTATTGTGAAAGGCCCATTTGAAGCGTCCTGTTAACGTAAAATGGAAATTATGGGCCATTTTGAAATGAAAGCCTCACCGCTACACGCTAGGGATGTTAAGATTCACCGATTCGCACCGGCAATAACGTTCAAGATGCGAGTGCACCGGTTGAGAGAGTGCACATCGGCTACAGTTTGGGTTGAACTCGCGATGCATCGATTGTAGCGTCATTCATATAATATCCCCTCATCCAATCAGCACTCAGCAGAGACGAGTGATCTTTGCTTCGCACTACGGAGGCCGAGAGTCTCGGTGATCAACGCACACGGAAGTCGAGGAGAAAGAGAAACACAGCGCATCGAAAAATACCTACAAATCAAACGTTTGGCAACACTTCGGATTTTTCAAGACAGACGGTGAACTTGAAAAATCGCTCGCAAGTTGTAAACGATGCCGTGCCGCTTTAAAGTACACAAGTAGTACGAGGAACTTAGCGACGCACATAAAGAGGCGACATGGGGGCCGCGGCTGAAAAGTTCCAGCAGCCTGTGACGGCCAAACAGTTTAAATGTCTTCCTCACTGTAAGCAGTGATGAAAGAGCTGTTTGTGAAAGGGTATTTGTATTCTTCATTGTTCCCATAGAAACCACTGCTGTCTGCTCTTAGCCTCTGGATGAGTGTTCAGCACATCAGGCAGCAGCTGTTGTTGCTCTGTGGTAGCTGCACATTGTTAATCATGGGCAATGCATCCTTAAATTGTTTAACTGTGAGGTGTTATAACATTGTACGCATTGACCCAAAGACATAGTTTGAGTTGTATGCACTGCTGGAAAGAGGAGAGTCCGAGCTTTCTAATGATATCAGGGTTGTTGTTGTACTCCAAATAGTAAGCGAAATACGTCGCATTATATAACGACTGTCATCGTTTTGAGAGAAAGGCCTTCAAAGTTTCCTCTTCTCTGGAATCCATCGATCTGATATCATCTGAATTTGCCGAAACAAGTTTAATATTCTGAAAGCCGAGACTTTGTGTATTTGAAACCAGATGAAAACAAACTGTAACGGACCCTGCCGTGTTATCTATGATTACTATACTCTTACGTTCATAATGTCAGCCGGAGGGAGGGGGGGCGGCGCTGCGGAACAGCAGAGTGCGAGTGAGAGCTGTCTTCGTCCCTTCACGAGCTTCAAACATGTATTTATCGTGTGATTTTGGAAATAGTTTTTTACGTAAATCCACGTTTATTTTGAAATGAACCGTTGCGACTTCCGACTGATTTCGATAGAGCGGGTCACATGAGTAAAGCGCTTTTTTGTTAACGTATGATTTGCTTAATATAAGGAATAAAACTAAAATCCTCTGTCGTACCATATTGAAGTATCATTATTTTTGCATTGTGTTGAATCGCCCCGTATCGCATCATGTTGAATCAAATCGTATCGAACTATATCGCAACAGGGGTGTATCTCATCGCCTGGTGTTTCAAATGTATCGTTAAGGTATCGCGGCAACGTATCGAGCTCGGCCTCAGTGATGGAGATGCACATCCCTAATACACGCCCAATAAAACTGATTGCAATACAAAATCTTTAGTTTTTAAATCCTTAGTGGATGATCTGGACTTCACGATTAGAGCTACGGTACGTCCACACGGCAGCGTCGCGTGCTTCAACGGAGACGCTCCCTATTCACTTTGAGCGGGGGTGACGTCACGCTTTGCCGAACTGCGTTGTGGTTCCGTCGCTTTGCCTCCGTCGCTCGCGCTGAAAGTTGAGAAAAGTTCAACTTCTCAAGCGTCGACGGAAGCGTCAGCCAATCAAATCATATGCCAGTACAAGCTCAAGCCAATCAAACCGCGTGCTTGTGTGTCCGGGGCGGGAGATGAATGCGATTGGTTGTTGGTCGCACGGCAGACACGCCCACCGGCAAGCTTCCGTGTGGACGTGCCGTTAGAGTCTCTAAACTACATTTTAATAGCATGATCAAACTCTAAATGCTTTTATTGTGTTCCCTCTGGTTGTGTCAGTTTCCACCCTCTGGCCCGCTGGTACCAGACGTCCGACTCATTGATCGTGACGATGAAACTGAAGGAGCCGCAGAACCAGAGCTGCCACTTCTTCCAGGACAGAGTCGTGTACAGGTGTGTGTGAGCAGCAGAACTCACAAAACATTTATACGATTCGCTTATCATTTATTGTCATATCAAGTCTGAAATTTGACTTCCATCAAAACAAGGACGTGTGTGTGTGTGTGTGTGGTGGTGTGTGTGTGTGTGTGTGTGTGTGTGGTGTGTGTGTGTGTGTGTGTGTGTGTGTGTGTGTGTGTGTGTGTGTGTGTGTGGTGTGTGTGTGTGGTGTGTGTGTGTGTGTGTGTGTGTGTGTGTGTGTGTGTGTGTGTGTGTGTGTGTGGTGTGTGTGTGTGTGTGTGTGTGTGTGTGTGTGTGTGTGGTGTGTGTGTGTGTGTGTGTGTGTGTGTGGTGTGTGTGTGTCAAAAATTATAAGAAATAAGTGAAATTTGAAGGAAAAATATATAAAATAAATGTGAAATTTTGAATGAAAGAAAAAATGGCAATTTCTGAAAAATAAGTTAAATTCTCAGAGAAGTCAAAGCTCAAGCATAAGTTACATTTTTAGAAGACAAATGGGAAAGTGACGAAAAAATATAATTCTGAGACAAACGTGTAATTTGAAAAAAAGTTCTCAATTCGTGAAAAATGATAGTGATACATTAAAGTTCAGGTTTGCAGTTGAATTATTAGTAGGGGTGCACATTACTTAGTTGGTGCCCAAACTGACACTGATTGGAATAATGGCTCTTCTGTGTTTCCATGGAGAAGTGAAGTTTCTGCCGGTGAATCAAACCGTTCAGCGCAGTAGAGAAGAAGTGATATTTCACTCATTCAGTTTGACTCCGATGTTTTTCAGTGGCAGAGTGAACGAGCGCTCCTACAGAGCCGACCTGCAGCTTCACGCCGACATCGCTCCGGACCGATGCTGCTGGGAAATGAAGTCCAACGAGCCGGTCCTCAAACTGTTCAAACAACAGCCGGGACACTGGGAGAAACTCCTCAGGAACAAGGTACTGGAGTCAGATTCATTACATCGGTCCGCAGCAGGAATTAATCACAAGGGTTCAGCTGTTATGAGTAAGTGATAAACAACAGCTCGAAAAAAAATCTATTAATACAGAGGAGGATAGAGTGGTTGTGACTACCGAACCTGCAGCCCTGCCCGATTTGCATTGCGCATGTGGTCCGCCATATTATTATAATAAGCGCTTTGAGCACCAGGAAAAGCACTTTATAAATGTAATGTATTATTATTATTACATACAGCAACCCAAATAGGAGACTTGACGTCTAGACGGCTGCCATACATTGCACATGCGCGAGTTTTAAACTTAAACGGTTGCTATATATATATATAATTCCAAAGCAGGTAAAGACCTTTCAAATGTAGCAGTTAATGTAATTAGATATAAATTATTAATGCGATACATTTTAGCATACATTCACAGTAAATGGTTCTTCAGTATGATAGCTGTCTATCAGAAGTCAAATCCATTTCTCACTTATGTACTGTTAAATAATAGTGAAGTCACGTAGTAGTAACAATTACTCATCTCTCTCGTTCAGATTAATATTGTCTTTTTCTGCTTTGCCAAACGCCACTACGTCAAGTGTCCTATTTGGCTTGCCGTACGTAGTTGTCCAATATGGCGGACCATCTCGCACATGCGCAATGCAAATAACAAATAATAATCTGAAGTTATTAAAGGTCTCCTATCATGCAAAATGCACTTTTCGATATATATCAATGTGTCCCCGGTGCGTCAGGGGACTCGCAAAGTTTCAGAAAATAAAACCCTCTCTCTTTTCCTCCGTAACAACATCTCTAAAAACGGGACTACAACGGAGCTGATCCAGATTTGAGTCCGATATGATGTAATATCAGACATGTGGACCCACGGCCCAATCGGAAACGTTGCTATCAGAAACAATGGGTTTTGGACGTAATATGGTCTTTGTTTACATTAGCAAGCAGCGCTAACACTCAGAGCTAACCTGTGCTGGAGAGAGCATGTGTGTGAAGAAGCAGGAAATAAAAAAACGGAACTCACCTTGTGGTAAACTTGAGGGAAAAAGAGTTGGAGCTCCTCCATACTGGTTCAGAAATAATCCTTGATGTGGCTTGGAACATGATGTGGCGTTTCATCACGGCAGCATTCAGCCGAGTTTCTCGTAGAATCCTGAGCCTAAAAATAGCATAATAGGAGACCTTTTTAAATGTAACGTGAAGCTGCAGTGGTTCCTTTAAATCCTTTCTTTCCTATAATTAAATGTACAAAAATGGCAGCGTGTATTTTACAAAAATATCGTTGTTTCCACAGAATATCTTTGTGAGTTACGACGTGGAGCACATTGAATTTGAGAATGAAGACAGAACTCCAAACGGTGAGAAGAACCACAAGGAAAAACCAGCTCATGTGTTGTGTGTGTGTGTGTGTGTGTGTGTGTGTGTGTGTGTGTGTGTGTGTGTGTGTGTGTGTGTGTGTGTGTGTGTGTGTGTGTGTGTGTGTGTGTGTGTGTGTGTGTGTGTGTGTGTGTGTGTGTGTGTGTGTGTGTGTGTGTGTGTGTGTGTGTGTGTGTGTGTGTGTGTGTGTGTGTGTGTGTGTGTGTGTGTGTGTGTGTGTGTGTGTGTGTGTGTGTGTGTGTGTGTGTGTGTGGCAAAAATTATAAGAAAGAAGTGAAATTTGAAGGAAAAATGTGAAAATTGGGAAAGTGAAATTTTGAATGAAAGAAAAAAAGGCAATTTCTGAAAAATAAGTAAAATTCTCAGTGTGTGTGTGTGTGTGTGTGTTTCAGGTGTGTGTTTCCAGGAAAACATGGGGGGGGAACAACAACTGCTACGTGGTGTCGGAGAGCGGCAGTGAGAGCGACTAAAGACGAACACTAAGAAACAAAAATCTCTCGAGTCACCTGTGAATATCTGAGGGTTAAAAGAGTGTTGTATTTGGGGTCTTCCGTCTGACCTTGATCGATTTCAGGAATAGAAACTTCGATACTCTTTTCCTTGTTGTTTTAGCACCTTGAGAATTAAGCTTTTGGGAGGAAAGTGTTGAGTTTCACAGCTTCCTGTTATCGGAACCAAAACTTTTGTCAAGAAACCAAGCTACGATTAGCGTTGATTAAAAATGTTTGAAATTGTGTTATGGGATTTCTGTGTGATTTTGGATTGTTGCAAAATAATCTGTGTCAAATAAATGTTTATGATACTGACACGTTTGTTTCAGTAGGATAATCTCCACTTTATGATTTCTGAAGCAAAAAGCTAATGTTGGGCGGAAAAGGAACTGCATGGTCACATGATTTCACGTCACCACCGCTAAGCTAAAGGAGGCTAATGTTGGGCTATAAAGGAACTACAGCACGGTCACATGACTTCACGTCACCACCGCTAAGCTAAAGGAGGCTAATGTTGGGCTATAAAGGAACTGCATGGTCACATGACTTCACGTCACCACCGCTAAGCTAAAGGTGGCTAATGTTGGGCTATAAAGGAACTACAGCACGGTCACATGACTTCACGTCACCACCGCTAAGCTAAAGGAGGCTAATGTTGGGCTATAAAGGAACTACAGCACGGTCACATGACTTCACGTCACCACCGCTAAGCTAAAGGCGGCTAATGTTGGGCTATAAAGGAACTACAGCACGGTCACATGACTTCACGTCACCACCGCTAAGCTAAAGGAGGCTAATGTTGGGCTATAAAGGAACTACAGCACGGTCACATGACTTCACGCCACCACCGCTAAGCTAAAGGCGGCTAATGTTGGGCTATAAAGGAAATACAGCATGGTCACATGACTTCACGTCACCACCGCTAAGCTAAAGGAGGCTAATGTTTGTATGATATTAAAGGGATTTTAGGAATATAAACTCCTGCAGGGATTATACGGTTCCTTGTTGTTTTATCACCTTGAGAATTAAGCTTTTGGGAGGAAAGTGTTGAGTTGGATTCACAGCTTCATGTTATCGGAACAAAGACTGTTTGTCAAGAAAAAAAGCTACGATTAGCGTTGATTGACAGCCCCCTTATTTTCACGCTAGCTTCTCAAACCTGATTTGCGCATTTTATTTATATTCATTCTAAATATATCCTGAGTTTTAACATTTAATCTCCCATCCCCAAAACCAATAAGAATGTCTGCTCTGTGTTAATGCTGTACACGTTGTAAACACGTTGAGGCACATTCCATTTCTTCCTGATATTTGGCTTTAAATACGGCGGTTGCTAAAAAGTGTCTAAATGAGACGACCAAGCGTCTTCACGCCCAACATTAGCCTCCTTTAGCTTAGCGGGTGACGTGAAGTCATGTGACCGTGCTGTAGTTCCTTTATAGCCCAACATTAGCCACCTTTAGCTTAGCGGTGGTGGTGAAGTCATGTGACCGTGCTGTAGTTCCTTTATAGCCCAACATTAGCCTCCTTTAGCTTAGCGGTGGTGAAGTCATGTGACCGTGCTGTAGTTCCTTTATAGCCCAACATTAGCCTCCTTTAGCTTAGCGGTGGTGAAGTCATGTGACCGTGCTGTAGTTCCTTTATAGCTCAACATTAGCCTCCTTTAGCTTAGCGGTGGTGACGTGAAGTCATGTGACCATGCTGTAGTTCCTTTATAGCCCAACATTAGCCTCCTTTAGCTGAGCGGCGGTGACGTGAAGTCATGTGACCGTGCTGTAGTTCCTTTATAGCCCAACATTAGCCGCCTTTAGCTTAGCGGTGGTGAAGTCATGTGACCGTGCTGTAGTTCCTTTATAGCTCAACATTAGCCACCATTAGCTTAGCGGTGGTGACGTGAAGTCATGTGACCGTGCTGTAGTTCCTTTATAGCCCAACGTTAGCCGCCTTTAGCTTAGCGGTGGTGAGTGAAGTCATGTGACCGTGCTGTAGTTCATTTATAGCTCAACATTAGCCACCATTAGCTTAGCGGGTGCGTGAAGTCATGTGACCGTGCTGTAGTTCATTTATAGCCCAACATTAGCCGCCTTTGGCTTAGCGGTGGTGACGTGAAAATGCTCTAAAAGCCGAATCAGTTATTTTTTCTCTTTAATTTGACTGATATTGGTGAGACTGCACATCAGAGGCGAGGCTTAAAAATATGGGGTGTTTTTAAAAGGACCCGTTATCTTTTATTTGATGTTATACAAAATAAAGTTTGTTCAGTTAATCCAGTTGAGTCTGATATTTGTGCTGATACTAAAAATAATTGTGTTCAAGTGTAATATCGATCATCTATTTATGCCAGGGGGTGCCCAATACGTCGATCGCAAAGGTAGTGCCATACGGGTTCATGCCGTTATGAGGGGTCCTCACCTCCTCATCTGAAGCGCAAATGCGGCGCAATTAGTCGCCCGCGACACAGATTGGGCAGGGGCGGCCCTGTAGGTAGATCATTTGGGCTTGGTAGCTCCCAAGATGAAAAAGTGTGGGCACCCCTGATCTACACTAAAATGCCCCATAAAATAAGACTTGTTTGACATTTTGTGGACTTATGTTTCTTTATTGTCCCAAAACCGTCATATTTATCAAGGTGACGGTGTGTTTCATAAGAGGTATTTGGGGCAGTGTTGGTGACATTTCAACAATAAAATACGAATGAGTCCTTACCCCAAGTGAAGGAGTTCAAGTATCTCGGGGTCTTGTTCTCGAGTGAGGGAACAATGGAGCGTGAGATGGGCGGAGAATCGGAGCAGCGGGAGCGGTACTGCAGTCGCTTTACCGCACCGTCGTGACGAAAAGGGAGCTGAGCCAGAAGGCAAAGCTCTCTGTCTACCGGGCCATGTTCGTTCCTCCCCTCACCATGGTCATGAAGGATGGGTCACGACCGAAAGAACGAGATCGCGGATGCAAGCGGCCGAGATGGGTTTCCTCCGCAGGGTGGCGGGCGTCTCCCTTAGAGATAAGGTGAGAAGTTCGGTCATCCGGGAGGGACTCGGAGTTGAGCCGCTCCTCCTTCGCGTCCAAAGGAGCCAGTTGAGGTGGTTCGGGCACCTAGTTAGGATGCCACCTGGGCGCCTCCCTAGGGAGGTGCTCCAGGCACGTCCAGCTGGGAGGAGACCGAGGGGTAGACCTAGGACCAGGTGGAGGGACTATATCTCTTTGCTGGCCTGGGAGCGCCTTGGGACCCCCCAGTCAGAGCTGGTTGATGTCGCCAGGGAAAAGAAAGTTTGGGGCTCTCTGCTGGAACTGCTACCCCCGAGACCCGACCACGGATAAGCGGGAGAAGATGGATGGATGGAATTAACAAAACGGAGCCAGGACATGGTAATTAATTGAGAAAAACTCATCGAATTAAAGGTAAATACATTTCTAGGAAAATATCACAAAATATTTAGATAGATCTAAACAGTAATCTGAGATGTGCTTGAGCTGCTTGGACTTTATTGAAGTATTTCAATTTTCTGCTACTTTGTACTTTTACTCCTCTACAGATCAGAGTAAATGGTGTACTTCTACTCGACTACATGTATTTAATACCTTTAGTTACTTCACAGATCTGGATGAATGATGGTAAATATAACCAAGTGTTAAATCAGACTTTAGTTCCACCTGGAGTGAATCCACCAGCTACCCTGCAGTCTACAAAGTACTTCAGACTAGCTGCACCTCCACCAGCTACCCTGCAGTCTACAAAGTACTTCAGACTAGCTGCTCCTCCACCAGCTACCCTGCAGTCTACAAAGTACTTCAGACTAGCTGCTCCTCCACCAGCTACCCTGCAGTCTACAAAGTACTTCAGACTAGCTGCTCCTCCACCAGCTACCCTGCAGTATACAAAGTACTTCAGACTAGCTGCACCTCCACCAGCTACCCTGCAGTCTACAAAGTACTTCAGACTAGCTGCACCTCCACCAGCTACCCTGCAGTCTACAAAGTACTTCAGACTAGCTGCACCTCCACCAGCTACCCTGCAGTCTACAAAGTACTTCAGACTAGCTGCTCCTCCACCAGCTACCCTGCAGTATACAAAGTACTTCAGACTAGCTGCACCTCCACCAGCTACCCTGCAGTCTACAAAGTACTTCAGACTAGCTGCACCTCCACCAGCTACCCTGCAGTCTACAAAGTACTTCAGACTAGCTGCACCTCCACCAGCTACCCTGCAGTCTACAAAGTACTTCAGACTAGCTGCTCCTTCACCAGCTACCCTGCAGTCTACAAAGTACTTCAGACTAGCTGCACCTCCACCAGCTACCCTGCAGTCTACAAAGTACTTCAGACTAGCTGCACCTCCACCAGCTACCCTGCAGTCTACAAAGTACTTCAGACTAGCTGCACCTCCACCAGCTACCCTGCAGTCTACAAAGTACTCCAGACTAGCTGCTCCTTCACCAGCTACCCTGCAGTCTACAAAGTACTTCAGACTAGCTGCTCCTCCACCAGCTACCCTGCAGTCTACAACGTACTCCAGACTAGCTGCACCTTCACCAGCTACCCTGCAGTCTACAAAGTACTTCAGACTAGCTGCACCTCCACCAGCTACCCTGCAGTCTACACAGTACTTCAGACTAGCTGCACCTCCACCAGCTACCTGCAGTCTACAAAGTACTTCAGACTAGCTGCTCCTCCACCAGCTACCCTGCAGTCTACAAAGTACTTCAGACTAGCTGCACCTCCACCAGCTACCCTGCAGTCTACACAGTACTTCAGACTAGCTGCACCTCCACCAGCTACCCTGCAGTCTACAAAGTACTTCAGACTAGCTGCACCTCCACCAGCTACCCTGCAGTCTACAAAGTACTTCAGACGAGCTGCTCCTTCACCAGCTACCCTGCAGTCTACAAAGTACTTCAGACTAGCTGCACCTCCACCAGCTACCCTGCAGTCTACAAAGTACTTCAGACTAGCTGCTCCTTCACCAGCTACCCTGCAGTCTACAAAGTACTTCAGACGAGCTGCTCCTTCACCAGCTACCCTGCAGTCTACAAAGTACTTCAGACTAGCTGCACCTCCACCAGCTACCCTGCAGTCTACAAAGTACTTCAGACTAGCTGCTCCTTCACCAGCTACCCTGCAGTCTACAAAGTACTTCAGACTAGCTACACCTCCACCAGCTTTGAGAACACTTTCATGATCAATCATTATAAAACACATCATATATATTATTCTGAAATGGACCAATCAGCACAACGACTACTTTTCACAGTCGCTATTTTAACTACATGTTGATGATAAAACTTCTGTACTTTGTACGATTAACATTTTTAATCAGATTAATCACAGCTTAAAAATGTATTAATCATGATTAATTACCATTCGAACTATATCTAAAATATGCCATTTCTTTATGTATATTGTTGTTGGAATGGAAAGATAAATGAAAGAAGGCGGATATATCCATTTGACATACAGATATGTTTATACAAATGTTCTGTGTGTCAAAATGAAAGACAGCCCACACACCTATCAATCATCAAACCGTGGGGTCTTAATTCATTACGTGTTGATTTCTATCAACGGGGAGTACTTCAGGAAAGTCGACAGAGGGGGGGGGGCTAGTGGAGTACTTCGTGACCACAGAGTGTGAACGTTGTGATCAGCTGTTTTAGCGCAGTTCTCCAGTGAATGGGGGGAGTCTCCCTCCGCAGCCGGTTGGCGTAGTTTTGGCTCAGTTCCGTTGTACAGACCGACGTTAACAGCAGCCCTGTCTGTGCACACGGAGACCGACTCTGTCGTCCGGTGATCGAACCGCCTTCTGGAAAAGCTTCACAAGTACGTCGGTACGCAAATGCGCTTCGTGACACAAGTGACACACTGCTCGAGCTTTCAGCTGCTCGGCTCCCAGACTCTGGAACACCCTGCCACTACACATCCGACAGTCTGATTCCATAACAACATTCAAAACCCAACTCAAAACCCACCTGTTCAAACTGGCATTTTCTCTATAATCTGTACCCTGTGTCCTTTTGTAGTCAGTGTCCTGTTGTTTGTCTTGTCTTACCACGGCTGATACTTCACTAAATCCACTGTTTTAATTTGTAAGGTAAAATTGTAAATGTAAACTGTAAATCTGTAACCCTGTAAGGTGTCCTTGGGTGTGATGAAAGGCGCCCCCCAAAATAAATCTATTATTATTATTATTAGATGTGCTGAGAAAGTAAGAGATACCATAGACATCTTTTTCTCAACACTAATAAATGAATCAAATATGATAAATGTCAACTAAATCTTATTAGGAATAAATAACAAAGATTAACTTACAAAGATTAATTTGTAGCCAACTAGAATATATAGTTAAAAGGCACACAGGACCATGACAGGGGAGAGTAAACAGGTGCATGTGTTCAGGTACTGTACTTGTGTACTGAGATATTTCCACTTTTCCATTTAAATCTTTATTTGTACTTTTCCACAAAAATATCAGCAGGACCTAATGCACTTTTCACTCCAATAAAGGAATTGTTCACAGGTAGTTTGTTATTGCAGATAGTACAAAAATAAATTCATCAACTAAATAGTGATTTAATAAAATTGCATCAATAATTATAAATCCAATAATATATTTGACTTTTAAAAAGGACATTATTCTTATTTATTTATGTTTTCAATTAATGATCGAATACTTCCTACCCCGCTATAAATTGATGTACATGTATCCTCAATCATCATTGTGTTTATTATTACAGCCAAACCACTTCATTTTTCGTTCTGTTAATAAAGTCAAAGGCCTATGTATTCTTGTTTTTGCTCCTAAACGACCTTGCATGTGGCTCCTGTAAATCCCTTCTGCACTCTGTCTGCAGCTGGTCTGCACACCTGCCTGGGTCGCTGTTAGTGACACAGGAAGGTTGGAGGAGATAACATCAGTATGAGTGAAGCACTTCAGACAGTCATGTAATGGATGCCTAAACGCCATTGTGTCCGACTCGTGACAAAGATAGTTAGTTTTATTTGTTGTCTTTTCTTTGGCACTGACAACATGCTGTGTACATTTAACACTGCTTATTACACGTTGAATGCTTGATTCTGATTGGTCAATTGGAAAATTTCAGAGGTCAATATGACAGTAGTACAGACCGATGTTAAGCACTATACAGACTAAAGAGGATCAAGAGAGAGAAAGAGGTAAAAAGATGGAGTGCTGGACGTCGGATACCAGAACAAACAGACATGAGTAGTTATACAAATGCCATGTTCGTCTCATTAGTATGCATGGAATGTGACAGGTCGCCCCGCCGCTTTTTGGCATTTTTGGCCGGAAGTCCCGCCTTTTTCGCCCGAAGTCCCGCCCTTTTCGACCGGAAGTCCTGCCCTGTTTGACCGGAAGTCCCGCCTCTTTCTACTGAAAGTCCCGCCCCGTTCGACCGGATGTCCCGCCCCCACTTCCGGCGGATGTCCCGCCCCGCTTCCGGTTTACAAAATTTAAATTAAATTAAAATTTTAAAAATGAGAAAAATAAAATGCCGTTGTTTCAATCAATTAGTATGCATAGGATATATGTCCCGCCTCCTAACCACTTCCTGTGTGGTTAATCCTGTATACAGTATTGAATGTATTATTCTATACTATTATTTTTTTGCTTTCATATATAGTAATAGTATTGTAAACGAAACATTTATAGTGTATCATGTGCTTTCATTGTATGCTCTGTTTTTTGACATTGCTTTTGGTATTTGTCTTTGTTTGTATCCATTCGCAGCAGTCGGTTAGCGGGAGATGATCTATAAGATTATTATGATCCGGTAATGGCTCTTCAAAACCATCCTCTAGTTTAAATGTCTTCACTTTGTTTCTTTTTCTTTTCACCTTCCTTCTTTTTGTCTTTTTAGTTTTGCGTCCTATGGTCCCTTTTCTTTTCATTCGCATTCTACGTTTGCTTTTAATTTTTCTTCTCCTTTTCATGTTGCTTTTTCTTTTTCTTCGTTTTTCTTTACTTTTTCTATTCTTTTCTGCTAATTGTCGTTTGCGATCTTGGCGAGTGGCATGAGATATACTGTTTCTATAAAGGTTATCTATAATACCATCTTTTAAAGAAAGATATTCTTCATATGTCATGTTATCATGGTCCTCTTTTGTCCTAAAGACCTTACATGGATGTGTTATAGACGAGAGCTCTTCTTCGGGAACATCCTCTCCCCTACTTTGTAACATCCAGTCATTAAGCCCATATCCATTATCCTGGTGATAATAAGGGCAGGCTACATCAGATTTGGTTTTTCTCAGATCCATGGCTAGTTTTTAACGGTCGTCCTTAGTTTTATATGATTTGCTGAGTGGGTGGGACATATTGCGTTGGGTGGGAAGGCTTCATCTGTAGAAAGTACTCTGTTTGAGGAGATTTCGTAATAATGGCAGTTTGTCGTTTTGAGGGTATTTCAGTGAAACAGATTTATGCTTAAATTCTCTGGTAAAGTTACTGAAAGATACACTTTGTGTATAAAAGCTGAAAAGTAGATAATGAAGTGTGCTTTGTGTGTACAGACACACAGAAAACACTGAAAAACACAACAAGAAGGACTGTAATACACATGTATCAGACACGCTCCCTTGCTATAATGATGATAACAGTTTTTAGATGTAAAAAACACTTTTTTTATTTTTTTCACACACACAATCAATAGTTATACTGATTGTAGCATCCCCAGGACCGTCTCCAGCTTAGCATTCCCCATATTACTGGAGATATCGTGATGGAGTTTTTTCACTTCAGTCAAAAATATTCACGTGTATGCTGTTTTCGACGCAGATATGTATTACATCTACAAACAGAGCATACAATGAGAGCACATGATACACTTTTGATGTTTGTTTCATTTCTGAGATAATGTTACAGAATGTTTCGGGAAATGAAGATTCCAGGACCACTTTAAATGTTTTGTTTACAATCGTTTCCCAATGACCCGGAATAGTACTGCCAGAACGAACGATATCCAAAATGTCTTCCAGTTTACAAACTTCGGCCATTCTTTTTACACAGGGGTCACTACTCGTTCTGTTTTCAATCGTCCCCATCATCACACTTATTAAACGGATAAGGACTACATTATGATCAATATATACAGAGCGTTTTGCATAGTAGTTTCCCATTTTTATTTTACTTAAAGAAAAAAGTCACTGCATTGAACAAGTCCCTGGCTTCTCCATCCGACTGCTGTTTGTTAGTCTTCTTCTTCTTCTCCATCCAACTCTGTATGGATATTTCAAGTCTCTCCTTGAGGCATCTGCATTTTACAAGCTTGTGCAGAAAGGCCTCCGAAGCGCGTCCTATCTTCAGTTTATCCTCGCAAATGCCTTTTTCAATAAGACTCTGGTCAATCACTGCAACGAAGTCGGCGAGCCAAAGTCTTTTCATTGACGCTTTGTAATTGTTTCTGAAAAAGAAATCGGGCATGTCATTCCGACAATCGTGTTGCCTCTGGTCGGGGTTACTGCGTCGGCATTCTTTGCAGATTTCTTTTCTGTACCGATACATCACCATCTCCAGAATATGAAACAACTCCGATTTCACTGTGTCCCTAAACTGAGACTTCTTGACCCGAGGAGTAGCATCAGCAGCAGTAGTACTGCAAGATTCGGGTTTCCCACATGGTGGTGTTGCTGGTGGACTCTGTTCCTGACTGCAACTCGCGGGGGGAGTCTTGGCTTTTCTCTGCTCCATGGCTAGTTTACAACGATCGTCTTAGTGAGGTCCTTCGTTTTAGATGATTTGCTGAGTGGAGGGTGGGGCTCATTGCGTTGAATGGAGGAGTCAATTATAGATTTGAGAGTTTTTAGAAAAAAAGAAAACATTGTTTAACTGAACAAGTGTTGCATACATCAAAGTGTGTCTAAAAGTATCTTAGTAACACAAGAAAAGAGAAAAAAAGCCTTGATGTCAACAAAACTGTATTTTTCCACTGAAATAGCGTTAAAATAAAAAAAAGTGCCTTTAAAGAAAATGTATTCAGACAAAGTATTTTATTTAAAAAAAAATAAAAGTTTAAGGTTTTGCATACATAAAAAGTGTATCTTACAGTTCCTTTGTGAGAGAATTATACACAAATCTGCCAAGTGTCAGAGAAAATTGTTAAAATCACAAACTTACCTTTTAGAGAAACAGTCTTTAAGAAAAAATCTAATCAGACTGTACTTCATTTTCTAGTTTTAAGGTTTTGCATCCCTCAAAGTGTGTCTAAAAGTATCTTGGCAAGAGAAAAAAAGCCAAAATCTGTCTTTAAAAGAATCAGAATTCCTTATAAAGTACTTCATATTCAACCAGTTTCAGTTTTCAGACACCAAACTGTATCTAAAAGTATCTTGGTAACACAAGAAAAAGAGTAAGTGTAATTTCTTCGGTAATGTTACAGAATGTTTCTGAAAAATGAAGATTCCAGGACCACTTTAAATGTTTCGTTTACAATACTATTACATATAGAGGAGAGCTCTTCTTCGGGAACATCCTCTCCCCTACTTTGTACCATCCAGTCATTAAGCCCATATCCATTATCCTGGTGATAATAAGGGTAGGCTACATCAGACTTGGTTTTTCTCAGATCCATGGCTAGTTTTCAACGGTTGTCTTGGTGGGGTCCTTCGTTTTAGATGATTTGCTGAGTGGGGTGGGACTTATTGCGTTGAGTGGGGGGAGTCAGTGTAGAATTGAGAGTTTTTAGAAAAAAGTTCTTTAAGCGTTGTAGCTTTTTCATCTCATCTCCAGCAATAGGTCATCATTTAAGAACAAGTAATAGTTTTGTCAAGATTCTACAGAAAAAAGTCAAAAAAGTATAGTACGTCAGAAATATGTAAAAGTCATATAGTATGTTGAAAATCAAAAAAAGAAAACTCAATTCAATACAAATTAATGAATATTTTACCCTGTTCTAAAGTGTTGCCCCCTTAAAGAAAAACCCCTTCCTTACCAACTACTTCATATTATACCCTTTGTTAAGTGTTGTGTACATCAGGGTGTATCTCAAAGTGTCTTGGTAACATAAAATAACTAAAATATTTTAGTTTATCAGAAAAGAAAAAACCTTGTTTATCTGAACAAGTGTTGCATACACCAAAGTGTGTTTAAAAGTATCTTAGTAACACAAGAAAAAGAGAAGAAAGCGTTAATGTTAACAAAAACTGGATTGTTCCACTGAAATAATAAATAAATAATTTCAAAAAGTGCTCTTAAAAAGAACAAATGTATTCAGACGAAAGTATTTTGTTAGACTATTAAGTCCACGATGGTTATATTTAACCCCTAACCCATTTGTATTATATGTTTGTTGTCCTAATAAAGCCAGTCACCTGAATTAATTTTGTCTCCAGACCTTTTTTATTTTTTACATTTTGTAACAATCTTAAAACATTTGTGGTTTGACTCTTTTTAAAAAAGTTCTTTTTCATCTATCATTTTCAACCAAGCAGCAAGAGGTCAAATGTAAGAACAAGTAATAGTTTGTCACGATTTTATGGGAAATAGTCAGAGCGCGATGTCACATCTTAAAGACAGCTTGAACTGGATAAATGGTTAGTCTTTTTCAAACATACCGTACGTTCTGCATGTTAGTATATCTGGCCCCTCGATTTAGACCCTACTGCCTTAGACGCATGCCCTCAATAGGGTAGTCACGCTTTGGGAAGAGGTGTTTCATTTCACAGATCCACCTTGATTGTTATTGTGAAGAGGGATGGGGGAGGAACATTCAGAGGATGAAGAAGCATAAACATAACTTGTTTGTAAAACGGACAGCACGTCAGTTTCAAGAAAGATGACACCGTGTTTATGCATGACATGCACAATATCTTGAAGTCCTACAAAAAAAAAGGGTACAAGTGTATTGTGTTGAAAATATCGCCAAAAGTCGTAATATTGTATAATGTATTAGTTGCATGTTGTATTTTTGCTAGCAATCACTATGTAGTTTTTTCCAAAAATATAATGGAAAAAAAAGAGAGAAAGACAAAAACAAAATACGTTGAAAAGGGGGTGAGTATGTCTGTCTCTCGGGGGGTTGGTGTGTTAAGAGTCACAGTCTTAAAGAAAATCTGCTCAGAAAAAGTACTTAACTTTCTACCAGTTGTAAAGTTGTCATACATAAAAAACACTATCAAAAAAAGTAAGAGACTTACTGTTCCTTTGTGAGAGAATTACACACAAATCTGCCGAGTGTCTGTAAAAAGTCTTAAAAATCACAAAACTTGCCTTTTAGAGAAACAGTCTTTTACATATGATCAAGGGGCATTAAGATCTTTAAACTATTATTACCCTCTTCAAAGAGACTTCCCTTCATTGTTCCCGCTTCATTGTAGGATTTCTGCCATGTCTCTACTTCAGTTTGACCATCTCTGTTATTATGTGATGGAATACTAGATAAATAAGTAATTAGATACCTTACCGTTACTGCGCTCATAAAGAATGATAAGAATAAGAATAATGCTGGTTTAATTAATTAGTGATTTTATTTAAGGTAATTAGTTAGAAGCCCTATTTTATCAGTATGTCTGCACAGCAGTTACAATGGTCAAACTACATTAAAACAGAATTGTCCCCATTCTTTCTTTAATAGTTACTAACATTAGATATTTTTAATGAGATATGGACCGCAGAACAAAAGATATCCCTGGTTTTCATTTAAAAAATCAAGTCACTGAATGTAAGTAGTTGCCTTAGCTTATTTTGTTACGAGATGATGATGTGAATTAATTTTCAAATTAGTTAATGTAATAATCATTTGGTTATTTTATGCATAGCCTAATGTTACATTTATGTGCTTAAGAATGCCTTCAAGACAGAGGAGACTGAAGCATATCTTTGGCTGTAGGCGTCTGAACCCGGCATACAAACTGCCTTCGTTTCTTGATTGGAGCACCCAACGGATGGCTGTAAGTTGTCACCGGTGTCTCGCTGATTAAACTCATATCAAGACGTCTCTTGGCCATTTTCTCTCGACTTGAAAAATATTGAAGAGTGACCAAAAAGATGCTGGCTTTTTATTTAGACAGCCTCTAAAGGGAGAGGGGTGAGGGGCGGGGAAAGTGTGTGTGTGTGTGTGTGTGTTCCCCCTCCCCCACCATATGTTTTCTCCCCTCATGTCCTGTTCGCAAAAACAGAGAGGCTTAAATCTATGTTTTTTTTTAGATGCTTTACTTTTGATTAATTTCATGTTATTTGCAAGTATTTGTAAGTTACATTCAATACTGTATACAGGATTAACCACACAGGAAGTGGTTAGGAGGCGGGACATATATCCTATGCATACTAATTGATTGAAACAACGGCATTTTATTTTTCTCATTTTTTAAATTTTAATTTAATTTTAATTTAATTTTGTAAACCGGAAGCGGGGCGGGACATCCGCCAGAAGTGGGGACGGGACATCCGGTCGAACGGGGCGGGACTTCTGGTCGAACAGGGCGGGACTTCCGGTCAAGCAGGGTGGGACTTCCGGTCGAAAAGGGGCGGGACTTCCGGTGAAAAAGGCGGGACTTCCAGCCAAAAAGGGGCGGGGCGACCTGTCACATTCCATGCATACTAATGAGACGAACATGGCATTTGTATAACTACTGACATGAAGTAAACACTAACAGGAACACGGTATGGGCTACAGACAGGAAGTGAACACGAACAGGAACACGGTACGGGCTACAGACAGGAAGTAAACACTAACAGGAACACGGTACGGGCTACAGACAGGAACTAAACACTAGGCTTGTTTGAGACAAGCAAGACCTGCGCAGTTGCGATCAACGTCTTGCTGGTGCGTTGCATGATGGTTAGTCATTTTGTCCGACTTGCTCTGGAGGCTCGCCCACATGAGACTTTGAAATCTCGCGGGACAAAGACGCCCGCGGCCTTGAGAGCGAGGCGAGGCGAGTTGGCGCAGTTGCTCTCCACGAGCTGCGGAAGCGAAATGCTTGATGGGGAAACGGCTCGCTGGTATCTCGAGCTGAGCGCTCATTGGTGGCTTTTACCACGTGCTGCTGATGAAGCTCTCCAATTGGCTGGCAAAAGTGTGTTGTTGTTTTGTGTCAGTTTTACGTCGCCACATCCATTCCCATTTTTCATCATTGTTCCACAATGTTTATCATCATGAAATTAATATCTATATATTTTATACTATACTGCTTTCCGTTTTCATACTTTATATATCTTAGCATATTCATACACACTGTTCATACTGCTCACAGGCTGATATCTAGTGTATTCATACACACTGTTCATACTGCTCACAGGCTGATATCTAGTGTATTCATACACACTGTTCATACTGCTCTCAGGCTGATATCTAGTGTATTCATACACACTGTTCATACTGCTCTCAGGCTGGTATCTAGTGTATTCATACACACTGTTCATACTGCTCACAGGCTGATATCTAGTGTATTCATACACACTGTTCATACTGCTCACAGGCTGATATCTAGTGTATTCATACACACTGTTCATACTGCTCAGGCTGATATCTAGTGTATTCATACACACTGTTCATACTGCTCACAGGCTGATATCTAGTGTATTCATACCCCACTGTTCATACTGCTCTCAGGCTGATATCTAGTGTATTCATACACACTGTTCATACTGCTCACAGGCTGATATCTGTGTATTCATACCCCTCACTGTTTATTCATCATTCTATGTTATTCTGTAGATTGTGTACATTACTTTCCACTTCTCTGCTTGTTGCACCTGGTTAGAAGCTAAACTGCATTTCGTTGTCTCAGTACCTGTAATCTGTGCAATAACAATAAAGTTGAATCTAATCTTGAGCAGGAACAAATGTATTTACTTAGTACATATCTGACATTAACGATTAAACACATGTGTGCATTCTTTATAAATGCAAACCGAGTCAAGCCGACTCCGGAGGTGGCGGTATGCACCTTAAAGTTGTTTGCAATCCGCAAATCGGTAGTTTGTTTTTTACGTTGACGTCACTAACTCCAACTTCCATACTGAGTGTACCTTTCATTTGTAAATAACTTTAATCATACTCAATCATATTATTTCTCATTTGGTGTGCATCTCTTTTTCTGGGCCCAACAAACCGGTTGTCACCATGGTAACCAGCATTTAAATGTATCGCCCTATAAAACCATGTGGCTGAACAAGTCCGACTGGTCTGCAGCGTGAGCTTGTTGAACACAGATAAAAACAGCGTTCAGTTTTAAAGTACATCTGAAAGCTTTTCATTTAGTTTAGCAAGAGTCAACGAGCTCTGGGTTTCCTGTCAACGCCACCATTTCTGAGTATTTCCAAAGATTAGACTGTGTTTTCTAATAGTATAACGTTTAATAGAGATGTTTTAAGACTAAACAAGAGTAGTTTGATCACTCCTCTCTCTGTAGTTTCACATCGTTCATTGAGGCTGTCTGGCTGATCCCTGTCTGCTGAAAGTCACTTTAAAAACTAACGTCTGTATTTCAGCTGCTTGTTGGTTATCAAACTAATAGTAACAACGCATTTAGGCTAAACTTAACTAATCATGTGCCTTTTTGCTGTGATATCATCTGGAGCTTGATGGTTCTTGTTAACATCACAATTGTGTACGTGTGTAAGGTCCTAAATACATTCAATAGAAAACCATTAAAAACACAATGTGTCCATCTCCATCACTGTCACATCATCCATGTACTCATGTGATAACACTGCTGCCATGCTGCTTATTCTGCTATTAGAGTCAAATTACATTTAAAGAAGGCTAAATGTTTTTAAATGCCACTTTAATATTCCTCTGTGTTGTGTTCAGGTGTCTTTCTGACACATTCAAAGACGTTGTCCTCGTGTGCACAGGAGCTACAGTGTAGACATGGTAATGCAAAACTCAAGACCCAGGCTCCTCCCACAATGCAACATGAATATATATATAGAACATAAAACAATTAAATAAAATACAAATATTGAAAGAAATAACAGAATAGAAATTAAATAGTGCATACAACGGACTTTCATCTTTTTCTGTATACTTTTATTGAGCATAGGAGTAGGGGTTTAATTACATTACATTCAAGATTATTTTCAACATGACACCAAACATGTACTTGCTCCACAAATAATTAAATGAACTAATACCAACAAGAAAGAAAATACACACACACACACACACACACACACCCACACACACACACACACACACACACACACACACACACACACACACACCTCGACTGTGAAGAGGTATGCTCAGCTCATCGGAGAACAGCTCATGGTGTTCTTAATTATATTATTTGGTGCCTTTTTACTTTCTTTTCTTCTCACGTATCATTTCAATCTCAATTCTTCACTTTCTTCTTACACATTACATTTCAGCATAAAGCGTTCCCACTTCTTCAGGAATTGCATTCTCTCGTTCAATATGTTTTTCTTCTATGATATCACAGTTTCAAAGGCAGGTCATAGAGTTTTTAGAATTCATCAGATTTGTTCAAACTGTGTAGTCGAATGGGTTTGCTGATGAAGCAGCAACGAAAACATTTACAGAAGAATATGCATTGATCTCAATCTGATAATAAAGTGTAAACAACGCCCATCCCCTAAAAACACATACATTTATAACATTACATGATACTGAACCTGATTTCAAATCAAAGGGTTGTTCTACTCGGTGTGATTGACAGGAGAGATGATCAGAGGGGCAGAGTTTCTACCACCATCGTTGTTACAAGGACTAAAGAATGGGTAGAGTTTCTCTTTGAAGCAGCAGCCAGTGAAGGAGTAGATCAGAGCTGCAGCATCAACATCATAAAAGGAGACCAGACCCTCCTCATAATCCACAAACATCCCCACCTTCTGAGGCTGAGACTTCAGAGAGAGGCGGACTGAAGGACCAGCACAAGCTCTGTACTCATTTTCATTCCTCAACAATATCACCCAGTAACCATTCTGAGGAGACGCTGTGATGTTTCCCTTCCTGTTGATCGACTCTCTGGCCACTCCTAGATCCCACTTAGTCTTCCCTTCAACCTGAACCTCGTAATAAAATCTTCCTGAAGAGAAACTCTGCTTTGCTAAAACACAAGCACACAAATCAAATCTCTCTGGATTGTCTGGAAGATTCTTCCACACATCACCATTTTTCACTTGTTTTCCATCAGCAGACAGGATGAGGTTGGGATGTGCTGTATCAGGATCAAGAGTCAGCTCCACCTCAGACTGCTGGACCCTCTTCAGCTCCACCTCAGACTGCTGGACCCTCTTCAGCTCCACCTCAGACTGCTGGACCCTCTTCGGCTCCACCTCAGACTGCTGGACCCTCATCAGCTCCACCTCGAGCAGCTTCTCCATCTGTTTCCTGAGCGTCTCCTCCAGCTGAGTCACAGCTCTCCTCACAGTCCCCTCATATGAAGGTGGATGGACCCTGACTTCTGTCCAGTTCTTGGTGGGGGGAGCAGCGTTCAGGGACGTGAAGCTTTGGAGGAGGTGGAGCTGGTCTTCAGAGCGTGAGAGCTGCTCCACCTCAGAGCTCCTCTTCTTCAGCTCAGAGACTTCCTGTTCCAGCTCTTTGATGAAGCCTTCAGCCTGTTCCTCTGTCTCTCTCTGCTTCTCTTTGATGGTGTCCATGAGCTCGGCCTGGCTTCTCTCAACAGACTCCTTCAGAGCGGTGAAGACCTGAACACCATCTGCTATCTCTCTGTCTGCTCCTTCCTTACTGAGCTCCACTGAGCGATTCATCTCCTGGATCTTCAGTCGTCTCTTCTGGATCATCTGCTGAGTTTCAGCCGCTGTCTTCCCCAGCTCAGCCTTCTTTCCTTCATATCCTTCTTTCAGAGGAACAACATCATGTGTCTTGTGGTCTGAAACAGAGCAGAGCATGCAGACACACACCTGGTCGGTCTGACAGAACAGCTCCAGCAGTTTATCGTGCTTCACACACATCCTGCCTTTCAGGTTCTCCTCAGGGTCGATCAGCTGATGTTTCTTCAGGCCTGCTCTTGTCAGGTGAGGCTCCAGGTGAGTCTCACAGTAGGACTCCAGACACACCAGGCAGGACTTCAGGGCCTTCAGTGTGGTTCCAGTGCAGGCGTCACAGGGAACTTCTCCTGGTTTGACAACGTGTTGCTCTGAGCTGCTGCTGCTGGCTTCCTGTTGAGCTGACTGTCTGAACTGAGCAGCCATCTCAGAGATGAACGTGTTGACCAGCAGTTCAGGCTTTATGTTGAACACCTCTTTACAGTAAGGACACTGATAGGGGACTTTAGTGTCCCAGTGTTGAGAGATGCAGGCTTTACAGAAGTTGTGTCCACATGGTGTGCTGACTGGATCAGTGAACACATCCAGACAGATGGAGCACAGACACTGATCTTCAGTCAGCAGACAGCTGGCAGCAGACAGGTCTTCACTCTGAGGACTAAAAACATAGATTTTTAATAATTTGTTCATTTGGAATCAAACTGAGTGAAAGTGAATTAGAGCCCAGATATGCTGAGAAAGTAAGAGATACCATAGAGATCTTTTTCTCAACACTAATAAATGAATCAAATATGATATTAAATTGTTCAGACTAAATCTTATTAGGAATAAATAACAAAGATTAACTTACAAACATTAATTTGAGCCAACTAGAATATATAGTTAAAAGGCACACAGGACCATGACAGGGAGAGTAAACAGGTGCATGTGTTCAGGTACTGTACTTGTGTACTGAGATATTTCCACTTTTCCATTTAAATCTTTATTTGTACTTTTCCACAAAAATATCAGCAGGACCTAATGCACTTTTCACTCCAATAAAGGAATTGTTCACAAGTAGTTTGTTATTGCAGATAGTACAAATTAAATTAATCAACTAAATAGTGATTTAATAAAATTGCATCAATAATTATAAATCCAATAATATATTTGACTTTGAAAAAGGACATTATTCTTATTTATTTATGTTTTCAATTAATGATCGAGTACTTCCTACCCCGCTATAAATTGATGCACATGTATCCTCAATCATCATTGTGTTTATTATTACAGCCAAACCACTTCATTTGTCGTTCTGTTAATAAAGTCAAAGTAAACACTAACAGGAACACGGTACGGGCTACAGACAGGAAGTGCACATTAACAGGAACACGGTACGGGCTACAGACGGGAAGTGAACACTAACAGGAACACGGTATGGGCTACAAACAGGAAGTGAACACTAACAGGAACACGGTACGGGCTACGGACAGGAAGTGAACACTAACAGGAACACGGTACGGGCTACGGACAGGAAGTGAACACTAACAGGAACACGGTATGGGCTACAAACAGGAAGTGAACAATAACAGGAACACGGTACGGGCTACAGACAGGAAGTGAACACTAACAGGAACACGGTACGGGCTAGAGACAGGAACTAAACACTAACAGGAACACGGTACGGGCTACAGACAGGAAGTAAACACTAACAGGAAGTGAACACTAACAGGAACACGATACGGGCTACAGACAGGAAGTGCACACTAACAGGAAGTGCACACTAACAGGAAGTGCACACTAACAGGAACACGGTACGGGCTACAGACAGGAAGTGAACACTAACAGGAACACGGTATGGGCTACAAACAGGAAGTGAACACTAACAGGAACACGGTACGGGCTACAGACAGGAAGTGAACACTAACAGGAACACGGTATGGGCTACAAACAGGAAGTGAACACTAACAGGAACACGGTACGGGCTAGAGACAGGAAGTAAACACTAACAGGCAGTGAACACTAACAGGAACACGATACGGGCTACAGACAGGAAGTGCACACTAACAGGAAGTGCACACTAACAGGAAGTGCACACTAACAGGAACACGGTACGGGCTACAGACAGGAACTAAACACTAACAGGAACACGGTACGGGCTACGGACAGGAAGTAAACACTAACAGGAAGTGCACACTAACAGGAACACGGTACGGGCTACAGACAGGAACAAAACACTAACAGGAACACGGTACAGGCTACAGACAGGAAGTAAACACTAACAGGAAGTGAACACTAACGGGAACACGGTACGGGCTACAGACAGGAAGTGCACACTAACAGGAAGTGCACACTAACAGGAACACGGTACGGGCTACAGACAGGAACTAAACACTAACAGTGCCCCAGGGTCTCAAGTTCCCGCGGAGCTACGCTCGGCTGGGCACGTCTTCATTCGTCACGACGCACACGGAGGCCCCCTGCAGCCCCCTTACGATGGACCTTTCCGGGTTTTGGAACACGGTGAAAAACACCTGGTGGTTGACATGGGCGGTAAGGCTGAGCACGTCTCGGTTGACCGGGTGAAGGCTGCTCACTTGGACGTGGACCGGCCGGTGGTGCTAGCTCGGCCGCACCTGTCAGGGAGTGTGGACCTGTTGTTCCGGTCCCTCCTCTGTCAGGGGCCGCACGGGCGGAGGTCGCTGTACCGACTCCGGTGCGCAGGTCTCGTGGGGGCAGGCGGATTGTTCCTCCCCGCCATACGGATTTTGTTTACACGTGAATTCTGGGGGGGCTTGTGTGGTGACACGTTATTGGACATAATTCACCTCTCGTATTGTGTTGCCACACGGACCCTTTAGTGGGAACACCTGTAGCGTTAGCTTCCATTCCTGCTAGCTCGTCAAGCAGAGCAGTTCATGTGATAACCTCTCTGTTATTAATGGCTAATAAAGATTGGAACTCTGTTCTTAATACACCGCCTCCGACTCCCTTTTCCTGGCACTACAATGTAATATGTTCAAGACATTCTTTTTTTAGTTTTACAGCTTGATGAAACCTTTTTGTTTGACATCAGCCATTATAGATAATATGGCCATCTGAGTGTGTGTGGTTTGTTTTTAACTGTTTAATACAGTTAATTATTCAAAATGTCAGAGTTCCTTATTTTTAAACTGAAACTTGCACTACTGTTCAAACATAAATAACAACAAACCTGGAATTATGCATTTGGGACTTTTTTTTTGCTTTTTCTTGTTGTACCGAACCCGTACCGAACCGTGACCCCCAAACCGAGGTACGAACCGAACCGTGACTTCTGTGAACCGTAACACCCCTACTCTGTAGTGTTTAAGGACTTGATTGTGGAAACTGTGAACAGAATTGGACACAGTGGTTGCGTTAGACTTTTTCGTTGTCCGTCATTTTGACGGACAGGATCGTAACATTTCCGTCATAATCCATTATTACCCGTCATTTTATTTTTCATGTTTTAATGATGAGATGAGACATATTTCATATTTATATTTGGGTACTGAGCAGCAAATGCTCATTCATTCTTTTTTTTAACGATTCATCCAGAACTTTTAAGGGCATGGAGAAAAAAAAAGATGAACAGAGACACCGACCGTGTGGTCACTTTTCATGTCAACACGAATATGAATGATTTATTTGTTCCTGACAGACAGCAGAGGGGGCAGAGGCCGCTAAAAACACCGCGACCATTGAGCCTAAACAGGCAAATATGAACAATGCCATTGTTTTAAATGAGACAATTACAATCAGAATATGAACAAAACATTTACAAGAACAACTCAATTGACCTGCTGTAGCCTGAAGGCTGATTTCTGCATCGTCGTGCACCCTCGGACAAATCCGTTACTCATCTTAGCTTTTCTACAGGTGTCGCAGAACATTTTGCCGTCTTCCCTCCTCAGCCACTTAAACTCTTGCTCCCACTGAACCCGGTACTCCCGCTTGAACTCCTTGCCACTTGCTTGCCCCTCTGCCGCTGGCTGAACGTTGTCAGTTTGAGTCTTACTGGCTTGTCCTTCATCGTCCACCGCATCAATCCCTCTTTTCACCTCGTTTATCCACACCATCAGAATTACTGGGCTTATTAAAAAAGCTTCGGACGATCAGCTGCCTTGACATTTTGCGATTGCTAAAGCCGGTTCAACAACGAGGTCAAAAACAAGACTATACAATAGCTACTTAATATACACACACTCGCCACCAACTGGACAGGGGTGTGAATGACTAAATAATAGTTACAGACTACAGTAGAGTAGATCGCCCTCAGTCGACCTGGCCCCTAAGGATGTAATATAATGTGGGCCGCTGGTGGACATGTTGGCGCTGTTCCGAGTTGTGTTCTAATCCGTCAAAATGACGGACTGCTTTCAGATTTTTCCGCCATTGTTAGAAAATATCCGTCATTGACGAAAAATATTCGGTTAACGCGACCTCTGCTTGGACATAAACAATGGATCAGGGCTGCCTTCATTTTAAATTCACTTGTCGGAGGTCCAGACGTTGGTGCTCCGTGGAGCGGAGTTTACTTTCTTAGAGGAAGCTATACAATAATTTTCAAGTCAATAAAATCAGTTTGATTAATATTGGGGTTTAGTCGGTAGTTTGTTTTTTACGTTGACGTCACTAACTCCAACTTCCATACTGAGTGTACCTTTCATTTGTAAATAACTTTAATCTAGCTCAGTTTATTATTTCTCATTTGGTGTGCATCTCTTTGTCGGCCCAACAAACCCGTTGTCACCATGGTAACCAGCATTTAAATGTATCGCCCTATAAAACCATGTGGCTGAACAAGTCCGACTGGTCTGCAGCGTGAGCTTGTTGAACACAGATAAAAACAGCGTTCAGTTTTAAAGTACATCTGAAAGCTTTTCATTTAGTTTAGCAAGAGTCAACGAGCTCTGGGTTTCCTGTCAACGCCACCATTTCTGAGTATTTCCAAAGATTAGACTGTGTTTTTTAATAGTATGAAGTTTAATCGAGATGTTTTAAGACTAAACAAGAGTAGTTTGATCTCTCCTCTCTCTGTAGTTTCACATCGTTCATTGAGGCTGTCTGGCTGATCCCTGTCGGCTGAAAGTCACTTTAAAAACTAACGTCTGTATTTCAGCTGCTTGTTGGTTATCAAACTAATAGTAACACCGCATTTAGGCTAAACTTAACTAATCATGTGCCTTTTGGCTGTGATATCATCTGGAGCTTGATGGTTCTTGTTAACATCACAATTGTGTACGTGTGTAAGGTCCTAAATACATTCAATCGAAAACCATTAAAAACACAATGTGTCCATCTCCATTACTGTCACATCATACATGTACTCATGTGATAACACTGCTACCATGCTGCTTATTCTGCTATTAGAGTCTAATTACATTTAAAGAAGGCTAAATGTTTTTAAATGCCACTTTAATATTCCTGCTGCGGCCCTGTGTGGCACTTCCTGTCTGGGCAGAGCTGAGGCTTTGAGTTCATACAGCCAACAGCTGTGACTGTGTTCTCTCTAATCCTCGCTAGCCGAGTTCAGTCCCTGTGTTTGGGTTTACCTCTGCTTTGTACTCGAGGCTCAATGGACACACGTTTACCTTAAATGTTACATGTCTATGGCCTAAAACTTGATATGTGATAAAAACAGATCTACAACCCTCAGATTCTGATGAAACCAAACCGTGTTCAAATATGTTGTGTGTCTGTAGTCCACTCACCAGTGTTGCAGAGGTGCTGCTGTGTGGTTGAGGAGAAGCTTCTGGATTCAGTTGTTTCTTCAGAGAAACAGAGACGCTGTCTGGACCGCAGCTCTGCTCACACTAACTTTACCTTTCCATTTCTGTGAAGTTATAACTCTGCTGTCTCAGTGTTGCTCCACCTCTCAGTGGCCCGTCGCCAAGAGGGAGTGGAGGAGGGAATATTCAAATAACGTCATGAAGCTCAGCTCAAGTTCAAGCGGGAAGACTGGGAATGCATGAATTTACTCCACAGCTGCATGTCGTCAGATCATTATGGGCATCATCTTTGAACCAATTACATTTCACCTCAATCTCCAGCAGCCAATCATCATGCTGCAGTCAAACTTTAAAATGGTTCTCCTGCAGTCAGCTGTGATTTCAGGCATGTATACTGCGGCCCACCTCCACCCCATCCAGCTCCAGGGCCCGGAGAGCTAATCCAAAAACCACATCTCCTCCAATCCAGATCTTAGCATCCTCTTCATCCCTCCTCCTCTTCATCACACCTCCCCAAATCCAGATCTTAGCATCCTCTTCATCCCTCCTCCTCTTCATCACACATCCCCAAATCCAGATCTTGAGCATCCTCTTCATCCCTCCTCCTCTTCATCTCCAGATCTTCAACATCCCCACCAGTGTCTAGACCCCGGGGGGTAGCCAAAGACGATGAACATTTCTATAATTTCTTTAACCCAAAAAAGACTTTCCTGATTGAGCTGAAGTAGAAGATCTAATACCACACTGAAAATATTCCAGGACAAGTCAAAGTTCGGCACTATTAGTAAAATACACTTCATCACATCTAAAAGTAATTTATCGTGCAGTCAAATGTTGAGTCAGTGCTTTGCTGTTATAATCTGAAGAGTAACTCAAGCTAGTGGAGTAGAAGTATAAGGTTGCATAGAAAATGAAAAAGCAAGGTTAAAGTAACTCAAATGTCATACTTGTATAGCAATTGAGAAACAGTTCTTAGTTTAAATATTTCAACCACTGAAAAATACTCAATTACAAGTGAAGGTTCTGCATTTAAACTGTCACTTGAATTAAACCACTAGGATTACTACAGGATTGTATTTTTGGATAATTATACCTGATGTAATAATATTTAAGCGGTACTTTAATGTTGTTGGTCACTGTGGGGTTGCTTAGCAACGTTCCACTGCTGAACATAATCTTTCTTCAGGTGTCTGTCTGCCAGTCCTCTGTGTTGTGTTCAGTGTCTGTCTGCCAGTCCTCTGTGTTGTGTTCAGGTGTCTGTCTGCCAGTCCTCTGTGTTGTGTTCAGGTGTCTGTCTGCCAGTCCTCTGTGTTGTGTTCAGGTGTCTGTCTGCCAGTCCTCTGTGTTGTGTTCAGGTGTCTGTCTGCCAGTCCTCTGTGTTGTGTTCAGGTGTCTGTCTGCCAGTCCTCTGTGTTGTGTTCAGGTGTCTGTCTGCCAGCACACTGGCTCCCGTGGTACGAGCTGTCCCCCTTTCCTCCTATGCGGACGGCCTGAGAGATCCGCTGGGTCACTCGGTCGGGGCCGGAGCACCTGGGGTTGATCCACCTTGTCCCGATGACCTTCAGCCTCCTGCGTCTCGGGTCCCCCTTTCGGCGTCAACAACCTGTGTGGAGAAATCTGATACAAAATCCCTCAAGCCTACGCTCCAAATGCCACCAATCCTCTGTTTTAACGTGATGGCGCACATTGAAAACCGAAGCGGGCATAAGCACCCCTGTCATATAAACATTAATACACGGACCCTTTAGTGGGAACACCTGTAGCGTTAGCTTCCATAGCTGCTAGCTCGTCAAGCAGAGCAGTTCATGTGATAACCTCTCTGTTATTAATGGCTAATAAAGATTGGAACTCTGTTCTTAATACACCGCCTCCGACTCCCTTTTCCTGGCACTACAATGTAATATTTTCAAGACATTCTTTTTAGTTTTACAGCTTGATGAAACCTTTTTGTTTGAAATCAGCCATTATAGATAATATGGCCATCTGAGTGTGTGTGGTTTGTTTTTAACTGTTTAATACAGTTAATTATTCAAAATGTCAGAGTTCCTTATTTTTAAACTGAAACTTGCACTACTGTTCAAACATAAATAACAACAAACCTGGAATTACGCATTTGGGACTTTTTTTTTGCTTTTTCTTGTTGTACCGAACCCGTACCGAACCGTGACCCCCAAACCGAGGTACGAACCGAACCGTAACTTCTGTGAACCGTTACACCCCTACTCTGTAGTGTTTAAGGACTTGTTTGTGGAAACTGTGAACAGACTTGGACACAGTGGTTGCGTTAGACTTTTTCGTTGTCCGTCATTTTGACGGACAGGATCGTAACATTTCCGTCATAATCCATTATTACCCGTCATTTTATTTTTCATGTTTTAATGATGAGATGAGACATATTTCATATTTATATTTGGGTACTGAGCAGCAAAATGCTCATTCATTCTTTTTTTTAACGATTCATCCAGAACTTTTAAGGGCATGGAGAAAAAAAAAGATGAACAGAGACACCGACCGTGTGGTCACTTTTCATGTCAACACGAACATGAATGATTTATTTGTTCCTGACAGACAGCAGAGGGGGCAGAGGCCGCTAAAAACACCGCGACCATTGAGCCTCAAACAGGCAAATATGAACAATGCCATTGTTTTAAATGAGACAATTACAATCAGAATATGAACAAAACATTTACAAGAACAACTCAATTGACCTGCTGTAGCCTGAAGGCTGATTTCTGCATCGTCGTGCACCCTCGGACAAATCCGTTACTCATCTTAGCTTTTCTACAGGTGTCGCAGAACATTTTGCCGTCTTCCCTCCTCAGCCACTTAAACTCTTGCTCCCACTGAACCCGGTACTCCCGCTTGAACTCCTTGCCACTTGCTTGCCCCTCTGCCGCTGGCTGAACGCTGTCAGTTTGAGTCTTACTGGCTTGTCCTTCATCGTCCACCGCATCAATCCCTCTTTTCACCTCGTTTATCCACACCATCACAATTACTGGGCTTATTAAAAAAGCTTCGGACGATCAGCTGCCTTGACATTTTGCGATTGCTAAAGCCGGTTCAACAACGAGGTCAAAAACAAGACTATACAATAGCTACTTAATATGCACACACTCGCCACCAACTGGACAGGGGTGTGAATGACTAAATAATAGTTACAGACTACAGTAGAGTAGATCGCCCTCAGTCGACCTGGCCCCTAAGGATGTAATATAATGTGGGCCGCTGGTGGACATGTTGGCGCTGTTCCGAGTTGTGTTCTAATCCGTCAAAATGACGGACTGCTTTCAGATTTTTCCGTCATTGTTAGAAAAAATCCGTCATTGACGGAAAATATTCGGTTAACGCGACCTCTGCTTGGACATAAACAATGGATCAGGGCTGCCTTCATTTTAAATTCACTTGTCGGAGGTCCAGACGTTGGTGCTCCGTGGAGCGGAGTTTACTTTCTTAGAGGAAGCTATACAATAATTTTCAAGTCAATAAAATCAGTTTGATTAATATTGGGGTTTAGTCGGTAGTTTGTTTTTTACGTTGACGTCACTAACTCCAACTTCCATACTGAGTGTACCTTTCATTTGTAAATAACTTTAATCTAGCTCAGTTTATTATTTCTCATTTGGTGTGCATCTCTTTTTCTGTGCCAACAAACTGGTTGTCACCATGGTAACCAGCATTTAAATGTATCGCCCTATAAAAACATGTGGCTGAACAAGTCCGACTGGTCTGCAGTGTGAGCTTGTTGAACACAGATAAAAACAGCGTTCAGTTTTAAAGTACATCTGAAAGCTTTTCATTTAGTTTAGCAAGAGTCAACGAGCTCTGGGTTTCCTGTCAACGCCACCATTTCTGAGTATTTCCAAAGATTAGACTGTGTTTTCTAATAGTATAAAGTTTAATAGAGATGTTTTAAGACTAAACAAGAGTAGTTTGATCACTCCTCTCTCTGTAGTTTCACATCGTTCATTGAGGCTGTCTGGCTGATCCCTGTCTGCTGAAAGTCACTTTAAAAACTAACGTCTGTATTTCAGCTGCTTGTTGCCATCATTGGATGCTGATTGTCCCAGCTGTGATCATGCGTGGAAGTTGTGTGTGAAGTCTGAGAGCGTGTAGCTCCCGTACCAAACTCTTTGAGAAATCAGGTTATGATCAGATGAGCAAGTTGATCACTCAAAGTTTATAGCGAAATACGATGTGGGGAATGTAATGCCACCGAAGAAACCAAACAAAAAGGCTAAAGTGCCATTGAATGAGAGCAGCGGTCTTTCGGGAGTGATTGACACACAAGCAGCAGAGGAGAACGCCATGGAGAGCGGGGCCTCGCAGGTGAACCACTCGGAGCTGGCGGTACTAATACGCTCCGTAATAAGAGAGGAGATAGGTGCTGCTTTCGAGAAATTCCAGCCGCAGCTTGATGCTCTAAAGGGAGAACTTGACTCATGTTGTCAGAAGCTCGGTGATATGGAGGAGGGGATAACCGACATGGATTGTAGGGTTGCTATACTCGAAACCGCAAATGGCAATCTAATGAAGGAAAGCAAAGAGTTCAAAGAAAAAAAATAGAGAGGATGGAGATTCAAAGCAGAACGTTTAATCTACGTGTGATTGGACTGAAAACGGACATTGAGAAGAGCGATCCCATTGCCTTTGTGACAAACTTTTTAAAGGAGGTGTTCGGAAGTGAGCTCTCATGTGAACCGGCAGTGGAGATTGCATACAGGATTGGGCAGGGGACTGATTTGAGACCGAGACCTATGATTGTCACTATGCAGAGATATCAAGCTAGGGAAGCTGGCAAGAAGCAAGGGAGAGATTCTTTTCCGTGACATGCGAGTGAAGATATTTCCTGATATTACTCCGGATGTTGCCAGGAAGAGAGCCCTAGTCAATGACGTCAGGGTGAAGCTGCGCAAGGCTGAGGTGAGGCATGGGCTATTGTTCCCCGCAACGCTCATCGTAACCTTCAATGGACAAACCAAACTTTATCGGGACTGTAGTGAAGCTGAGCATTTCTATAAAACAGTGATAAGCCCGGTTTCAGTTCAAACCAGAAATGAAGGTGGGAAATGACTGATTGACATCACCAGATAGATGGTATGATTATACATACAGGAGAAGAAATTAATTGTATTATGAAAATGGAAATTGTTGCAGTTTTGGTGATCTCCACAATTGTTTTATTTTCTTGTGGGCCAATATTCACTGGTCTATGAGTTATCTACTCATTTATTTGAAGTTATTTACTTCATCATCTGCGAGTATGAATTTATGTTTATTAGATTTTTGAATAGAGACACATTTCAACTTGTTGTTGTTTATTCTTCCTAAAATGTAATTGTGATGTATTGATTAGATCTAGTGTTGCGAGACATTACCATGAATATATTTCATACTATTATTTAAAAATGTTTGGGAGCTACCGTGAAGCTCGTCTAATTGAGCGAGTGAGTATGCACATTTATAGCAATCTATGTGCAGATAATTGTTGGGTTATGTATGTGATGGTGTGTGTGTTTGAAATTGTGTTACATGTATGTTTTAGTTCAGCTCTCATTTTGATAGGAAGTGAAAAAGAGATAACATTTAAATTGCCATCTTAATGTTGAATAAGTTACCAAGTAAAGGGTTTAAATTGGCTCACATAAATATATGTAGTTTAAGAAATAAAGTGTCTGAGATAGAGGAAATATTATCATGTGGTATTCATTTGTTAGCAATATCTGAAACTCACTTAGATGACACATTTAATGACGCTGCTGTGGATATTGATGGATATAGAATATTTAGAAAGGACAGGAATGCAGATGGAGGTGGGGTGGCAGTATACGTTCAAAAGCAAATACCAGCTAAAGTGAGATATGATTTGATGTCTGCTGATATTGAAGTACTTTGGTTGCAAATTAATTTACCTCACTTGAAACCTTTGTTGGTAGGATGTTGTTACAGACCTCCAAATGCAAACTTAATTTATTTAGACAAATTATGTGAAATGTTAGACAAAGTTTGTGATCTTGACAGAGAGATTTATTTATTTAAATATTGACTGGAATATGTTGCACTGTGCCCTTAAAAACAAGCTGCAGACAATAATTAATGCATGTAACTTGGTACAAATGGTGACTAAACCTACAGGATATGCATCAAGAAAGATGGGTCAAAAAGTGCAACTTGTATTGATCATATATTTACTAATTTTAGCCATGTATGTTCTCAGGCAATATCAATTCCAGTAGGGTGTTCTGATCATAATTTAATAATCATCGTGAGAAAGACAAAGGTGCCAAAAGCTGGACCAAAAGTCATTGTGAGGAGATCAATGAAATATTTGAGTGAAGAGTCATTTATCCAGGATGTTCAAATGATATGTTGGAAACATGTTTGTGAGAAAGTCGATCCAGATGATGCTCTTGATGTCTTTCATTTGTTATTCATGCAGGTGATTGATAAACATGCTCCACTTAGAAAACAGACTGTAAGGGACTTTAGAGCACCCTGGTTAGATGAGGAATTAAGGGATCTAATGAAACGAAGAGATGATGCAAAACATGTAGCTCTCTCATCAAGTTATGAGTCAGATGGGCACATTTATAGAAGGTTAAGGAATTATGTTACAGCATTAAATAAAAAGGAAAAACAGTTGTATTATGGAAATACAAATTAAAGAGATAAAGGATGACAAGAAAAAACTGTGGCGCTTAGTGAATGGCATGATGGGCCGTAAGCCGAAATCCACCTCAACATATCTTGAGGTGGATGGGACATTTTTGACGAAACCAGTACAAATTGCTAATCATCTGAATGATTAGTTTCTTGATGAAGTAAAACATTTGAGGATAAATATGAATCAAACTATAAATAGTAACTCCACATTTCTAATACAGGATTTAATTATGAAAAATAAGAAGTGTACATTTAAAATAGAAAAAGTGACAATTACAGATGTTAAATGTCTACTAGGTAAATGTAATGATAGACCACCAGGAGTGGATAATTTAGTTGGTACATTTCTTAGATATGTTGCTAATTGTGTTGCAGAGCCTATCTGTCATATTATAAATTTGAGTATTGATAAATGTATTTGCCCACAGGCATGGAAAATAGCAAACATTATTCCACTTGCAAAAAATACATTGAAACCACATTGAAATTGAACAGGTCAAGGAGACAAAATTGCTAGGTATAACCCTGGATCATAAATTATCTTGGTCTAAACAAATTGATAATGTTGTATGTAAAATGGGAAGGGGTGTGTCACTTGTAAAAAGAATTGTAAAATATTTGCCTATGGATGTCAGTAGACAAGTTTTGGATGCTTTGGTTCTGTCGCAGCTTGATTATTGTTTGGTTATATGGTCTAGTGCTGCTGAAAAAGATTTAAACAAACTACAAGTAGCACAAAATAAGGCAGCACGATGTGCACTGCAGAGCTCCTACTGAACCAGAGTCACTGAAATGCTGGAGACACTGAAATGGTTAACTGTCAGACAGAGGTCAACTTATATTTTATTGAATTTTGTCAGAAATATTACAGTGACTCACTCACCAGATATATTATCACAACGATGTATAGCGCAATATGCTCAACATAACTATCAAACACGACATACAATAGAAGGAAGGTTTGTATTACCCAAATCTAAATCAAACATGGGACAGAAAACAGTCCAGAGCCGTGATCAGCTGGAACTCTGCACCGGTTCACATCATTCAGGAACATTCTCAAGTACATTTCAAATGGTTGCTAAAAAATTATTTAAGTATTACAAAGTAAATTTGAACTGTGCCTGTGGCTATGTATGCATATATTGTTATGTACACATATTTGTATTTACTTTTGTTTGGCCTTAGGATGGCGATAATTGAATGACCGTTTTAGTTTCACTTCATTTCACTGTAAATAGCATGACATGATGAGCTGTTTTGTTTTAATGTTGTTGTATGTTTATGTATGTTTTGAGTGTGTGAGGACCCCAGGAAGAATAGCCAAGGCTCATGCTCGTGCTAATGGGGATCCTAATAAAGACATAAGACATATCAAACTAATAGTAACAACGCATTTAGGCTAAACTTAACTAATCATGTGCCTTTTGGCTGTGATATCATCTGGAGCTTGATGGTTCTTGTTAACATCACAATTGTGTACGTGTGTAAGGTCCTAAATACATTCAATAGAAAACCATTAAAAACACAATGTGTCCATCACTGTCACATCATCCATGTACTCATGTGATAACACTGCTGCCATGCTGCTTATTCTGCTATTAGAGTCTAATTACATTTAAAGAAGGCTAAATGTTTTTAAATGCCACTTTAATATTCCTCTGTGTTGTGTTCAGGTGTCTTTCTGACACATTCAAAGACGTTGTCCTCGTGTGCACAGGAGCTACAGTGTAGACATGGTAATGCAAAACTCAAGACCCAGGCTCCTCCCACAATGCAACATGAATATATATATATAGAACATAAAACAATTAAATAAAATACAAATATTGAAAGAAATAACAGAATAGAAATTAAATAGTGCATACAACGGACTTTCATCTTTTTCTGTATACTTTTATTGAGCATAGGAGTAGGGGTTTAATTACATTACATTCAAGATTATTTTCAACATGACACCAAACATGTACTTGCTCCACAAATAATTAAATGAACTAATACCAACAAGAAAGAAAACACACACACACACACACACACACACACACACACACACACACACACACACACACACACACACACACACACACACACACCTCGACTGTGAAGAGGTATGCTCAGCTCATCGGAGAACAGCTCATGGTGTTCTTAATTATATTATTTGGTGCCTTTTTACTTTCTTTTCTTCTCATGTATCATTTCAATCTCAATTCTTCACTTTCTTCTTACACATTACATTTCAGCATAAAGCGTTCCCACTTCTTCAGGAATTGCATTCTCTCGTTCAATATGTTTTTCTTCTATGATATCACAGTTTCAAAGGCAGGTCATAGAGTTTTTAGAATTCATCAGATTTGTTCAAACTGTGGAGTCGAATGGGTTTGCTGATGAAGCAGCAACGAAAACATTTACAGAAGAATATGCATTGATCTCAATCTGATAATAAAGTGTAAACAACGCCCATCCCTAAAACACATACATTTATAACATTACATGATACTGAACCTGATTTCAAATCAAAGGGTTGTTCTACTCGGTGTGATTGACAGGAGAGATGATCAGAGGGGCAGAGTTTCTACCACGATAGTTCTGACAGGGACTAAAGTATGGGTAGAGTTTCTCTTTGAAGCAGCAGCCAGTGAAGGAGTAGATCAGAGCTGCAGCATCAACATCATAAAAGGAGACCAGACCCTCCTCATAATCCACAAACACCCCCACCTTCTGAGGCTGAGACTTCAGAGAGAGACGGACTGGAGGACCAGCAAAAGCTATGTACTCATTTTCATTCCTCAACCATATCACCCAGTAACCATTCTGAGGAGACAGTGAGATGTTTCCCTTCCTGTTGATCGACTCTCTGGCCACTCCTAGATCCCAGTCAGTCTTCCCTTCAACCTGAACCTCGTAATAAAATCTTCCTGAAGAGAAACTCTGCTTTGCTAAGACACAAGCACAATAATCAAATCTCTCTGGATTGTTTGGGAGATTCTTCCACACATTACCATCTTTCACTTGTTTTCCATCATCAGACAGGATGAGCCATGGTTGTGCTGTATCAGGATCAAGAGTCAGCTCCACCTCAGACTGCTGGACCCTCTTCAGCTCCACCTCAGACTGCTGGACCCTCTTCAGCTCCACCTCAGACTGCTGGACCCTCTTCGGCTCCACCTCAGACTGCTGGACCCTCATCAGCTCCATCTCGAGCAGCTTCTTCATCTGTTTCCTGAGCGTCTCCTCCAGCTGAGTCACAGCTCTCCTCACAGTCCCCTCATATGAAGGAGGACGGACCCTGACTTCTGTCCAGTTCTTGGTGGGGGGAGCAGCGTTCAGGGACGTGAAGCTTTGGAGGAGGTGGAGCTGGTCTTCAGAGCGTGAGAGCTGCTCCACCTCAGAGCTCCTCTTCTTCAGCTCAGAGACTTCCTGTTCCAGCTCTTTGATGAAGCCTTCAGCCTGTTCCTCTGTCTCTCTCTGCTTCTCTTTGATGGTGTCCATGAGCTCGGCCTGGCTTCTCTCAACAGACTCCTTCAGAGCGGTGAAGACCTGAACACCATCTGCTATCTCTCTGTCTGCTCCTTCCTTACTGAGCTCCACTGAGCGATTCATCTCCTGGATCTTCAGTCGTCTCTTCTGGATCATCTGCTGAGTTTCAGCCTCTGTCTTCCCCAGCTCAGCCTTCTTTCCTTCATATCCTTCTTTCAGAGGAACAACATCATGTGTCTTGTGCTCTGAAACAGATGCAGAGCATGCAGACACACACCTGGTCGGTCTGACAGAACAGCTCCAGCAGTTTATCGTGCTTCACACACATCCTGCCTTCCAGGTTCTCCTCAGGGTCGATCAGCTGATGTTTCTTCAGGCCTGCTCTTGTCAGGTGAGGCTCCAGGTGAGTCTCACAGTAGGACTCCAGACACACCAGGCAGGACTTCAGGGCCTTCAGTCTGGTTCCAGTGCAGGCGTCACAGGGAACTTCTCCTGGTTTGACAACGTGTTGCTCTGAGCTGCTGCTGCTGGCTTCCTGTTGAGCTGACCGTCTGAACTGAGCAGCCATCTCAGAGATGAACGTGTTGACCCAGCAGTTCAGGCTTTATGTTGAACACCTCTTTACAGTAAGGACACTGACTCGGGACATTTCGTGTCCCAGTGTTGAGAGATGCAGGCTTTACAGAAGTTGTGTCCACATGGTGTGCTGACTGGATCAGTGAACACATCCAGACAGATGGAGCACAGACACTGATCTTCAGTCAGCAGACAGCTGGCAGCAGACATGTCTTCACTCTGAGGACTAAAAACATATATTTTTAATAATTTGTTTATTTGGAATCAAACTGAGTGAAAGTGAATTAGAGCCCAGATGTGCTGAAAAAGTAAGAGATACCATAGAGATCTTTTTCTCAACACTAATAAATGAATCAAATATGATATTAAATTGTTCAGACTAAATCTTATTAGGAATAAATAACAAAGATTAACTTACAAACATTAATTTGAGCCAACTAGAATATATAGTTAAAAAGCACACAGGACCATGACAGGGAGAGTAAACAGGTGCATGTGTTCAGGTACTGTACTTGTGTACTGAGATATTTCCACTTTTCCATTTAAATCTTTATTTGTACTTTTCCACAAAAATATCAGCAGGACCTAATGCACTTTTCACTCCAATAAAGGAATTGTTCACAGGTAGTTTGTTACTGCAGATAGTACAAATTAAATTAATCAACTAAATAGTGATTTAATAAAATTGCATCAATAATTATAAATCCAATAATATATTTGACTTTGAAAAAGGACATTATTCTTATTTATTTATGTTTTCAATTAATGATCGAGTACTTCCTACCCCGCTATAAATTGGTGTACATGTATCCTCAATCATCATTGTGTTTATTATTACAGCCAAACCACTTAATTTGTCGTTCTGAAAATAAAGTAAACACTATCAGGAACACGGTATGTGCTACAAACAGGAACTAAACACTAACAGGAACACGGTACGGGCCACAGACAGGAAGTAAACACTAACAGGAAGTGAACACTAACAGGAACACGATACGGGCTACAGACAGGAAGTGCACACTAACAGGAAGTGCACACTAACAGGAAGTGCACACTAACAGGAACACGGTACGGGCTACAGACAGGAACTAAACACTAACAGGAACACGGTACGGGCTACAGACAGGAAGTAAACACTAACAGGAAGTGAACACGAACGGGAACACGGTACGGGCTACAGACAGGAAGTGCACACTAACAGGAAGTGCACACTAACAGGAACACGGTACGGGCTACAGACAGGAAGTGCACACTAACAGGAACACGGTACGGGCTACAGACAGGAAGTGCACACTAACAGGAACACGGTACGGGCTACAGACAGGAAGTAAACACTAACAGGAAGTGCACACTAACAGGAACACGGTACGGGCTACAGACAGGAACTAAACACTAACAGTGCCCCAGGGTCTCAAGTTCCCGCGGAGCTACGCTCGGCTGGGCACGTCTTCATTCGTCACGACGCACACGGAGGCCCCCTGGAGCCCCCTTACGATGGACCTTTCCGGGTTTTGGAACACGGTGAAAAACACCTGGTGGTTGACATGGGCGGTAAGGCTGAGCACGTCTCGGTTGACCGGGTGAAGGCTGCTCACTTGGACGTGGACCGGCCGGTGGTGCTAGCTCGGCCGCACCTGTCAGGGAGTGTGGACCTGTTGTTCCGGTCCCTCCTCTGTCAGGGGCCGCACGGGCGGAGGTCGCTGTACCGACTCCGGTGCGCAGGTCTCGTGGGGGCAGGCGGATTGTTCCTCCCCGCCATACGGATTTTGTTTACACGTGAATTCTGGGGGGGCTTGTGTGGTGACACGTTATTGGACATAATTCACCTCTCGTATTGTGTTGCCACACGGACCCTTTAGTGGGAACACCTGTAGCGTTAGCTTCCATTCCTGCTAGCTCGTCAAGCAGAGCAGTTCATGTGATAACCTCTCTGTTATTAATGGCTAATAAAGATTGGAACTCTGTTCTTAATACACCGCCTCCGACTCCCTTTTCCTGGCACTACAATGTAATATGTTCAAGACATTCTTTTTTTAGTTTTACAGCTTGATGAAACCTTTTTGTTTGAAATCAGCCATTATAGATAATATGGCCATCTGAGTGTGTGTGGTTTGTTTATGGTTTGTCCTTTGTCATTTTGACGGACAGGATCGTAACATTTCCGTCATAATCCATTATTACCCGTCATTTTATTTTTCATGTTTTAATGATGAGATGAGACATATTTCATATTTATATTTGGGTACTGAGCAGCAAATGCTCATTCATTCTTTTTTTTAACGATTCATCCAGAACTTTTAAGGGCATGGAGAAAAAAAAGATGAACAGAGACACCGACCGTGTGGTCACTTTTCATGTCAACACGAATATGAATGATTTATTTGTTCCTGACAGACAGCAGAGGGGGCAGAGGCCGCTAAAAACACCGCGACCATTGAGCCTCAACAGGCAAATATGAACAATGCCATTGTTTTAAATGAGACAATTACAATCAGAATATGAACAAAACATTTACAAGAACAACTCAATTGACCTGCTGTAGCCTGAAGGCTGATTTCTGCATCGTCGTGCACCCTCGGACAAATCCGTTACTCATCTTAGCTTTTCTACAGGTGTCGCAGAACATTTTGCCGTCTTCCCTCCTCAGCCACTTAAACTCTTGCTCCCACTGAACCCGGTACTCCCGCTTGAACTCCTTGCCACTTGCTTGCCCCTCTGCCGCTGGATGAACGCTGTCAGTTTGAGTCTTACTGGCTTGTCCTTCATCGTCCACCGCATCAATCCCTCTTTTCACCTCGTTTATCCACACCATCAGAATTACTGGGCTTATTAAAAAAGCTTCGGACGATCAGCTGCCTTGACATTTTGCGATTGCTAAAGCCGGTTCAACAACGAGGTCAAAAACAAGACTATACAATAGCTACTTAATATACACACACTCGCCACCAACTGGACAGGGGTGTGAATGACTAAATAATAGTTACAGACTACAGTAGAGTAGATCGCCCTCAGTCGACCTGGCCCCTAAGGATGTAATATAATGTGGGCCGCTGGTGGACATGTTGGCGCTGTTCCGAGTTGTGTTCTAATCCGTCAAAATGACGGACTGCTTTCAGATTTTTCCGCCATTGTTAGAAAATATCCGTCATTGACGAAAAATATTCGGTTAACGCGACCTCTGCTTGGACATAAACAATGGATCAGGGCTGCCTTCATTTTAAATTCACTTGTCGGCGGTCCAGACGTTGGTGCTCCGTGGAGCGGAGTTTACTTTCTTAGAGGAAGCTATACAATAATTTTCAAGTCAATAAAATCAGTTTGATTAATATTGGGGTTTAGTCGGTAGTTTGTTTTTTACGTTGACGTCACTAACTCCAACTGCCATACTGAGTGTACCTTTCATTTGTAAATAACTTTAATCTATCTCAGTTTATTATTTCTCATTTGGTGTGCATCTCTTTGTCGGCCCAACAAACCGGTTGTCACCATGGTAACCAGCATTTAAATGTATCGCCCTATAAAACCATGTGGCTGAACAAGTCCGACTGGTCTGCAGTGTGAGTTTGTTGAACACAGATAAAAACAGCGTTCAGTTTTAAAGTACATCTGAAAGCTTTTCATTTAGTTTAGCAAGAGTCAACGAGCTCTGGGTTTCCTGTCAACGCCACCATTTCTGAGTATTTCCAAAGATTAGACTGTGTTTTCTAATAGTATAAAGTTTAATAGAGATGTTTTAAGACTAAACAAGAGTAGTTTGATCTCTCCTCTCTCTGTAGTTTCACATCGTTCATTGAGGCTGTCTGGCTGATCCCTGTCTGCTGAAAGTCACTTTAAAAACTAACGTCTGTATTTCAGCTGCTTGTTGGTTATCAAACTAATAGTAACAACGCATTTAGGCTAAACTTAACTAATCATGTGCCTTTTTGCTGTGATATCATCTGGAGCTTGATGGTTCTTGTTAACATCACAATTGTGTACGTGTGTAAGGTCCTAAATACATTCAATAGAAAACCATTAAAAACACAATGTCTCCATCACTGTCACATCATACATGTATTCATGTGATAACACTGCTACCATGCTGCTTATTCTGCTATTAGAGTCTAATTACATTTAAAGAAGGCTAAATGTTTTTAAATGCCACTTTAATATTCCTGCTGCGGCCCTGTGTGGCACTTCCTGTCTGGGCAGAGCTGAGGCTTTGAGTTCATACAGCCAACAGCTGTGACTGTGTTCTCTCTAACCCTCGCTAGCCGAGTTCAGTCCCTGTGTTTGGGTTTACCTCTGCTTTGTACTCGAGGCTCAATGGACACACGTTTACCTTAAATGTTACATGTTTATGGCCTAAAACTTGATATGTGATAAAAACAGATCTACAACCCTCAGATTCTGATGAAACCAAACCGTGTTCAAATATGTTGTGTGTCTGTAGTGCACTCACCAGTGTTGCAGAGGTGCTGCTGTGTGGTTGAGGAGAAGCTTCTGGATTCAGTTGTTTCTTCAGAGAAACAGAGACGCTGTCTGGACCGCAGCTCTGCTCACACTAACTTTACCTTTCCATTTCTGTGAAGTTATAACTCTGCTGTCTCAGTGTTGCTCCACCTCTCAGTGGCCCGTCGCCAAGAGGGAGTGGAGGAGAGAATATTCAAATAACGTCATGAAGCTCAGCTCAAGTTCAAGCGGGAAGACTGGGAATGCATGAATTTACTCCACAGCTGCATGTCGTCAGATCATTATGGGCATCATCTTTGAACCAATTACATTTCACCTCAATCTCCAGCAGCCAATCATCATGCTGCAGTCAAACTTTAAAATGGTTCTCCTGCAGTCAGCTGTGATTTCAGGCATGTATACTGCGGCCCACCTCCACCCCATCCAGCTCCAGGGCCCGGAGAGCTAATCCAAAAACCACATCTCCTCCAATCCAGATCTTAGCATCCTCTTCATCCCTCCTCCTCCTCATCACACTTCCTCTTCATCACACCTCCCCAAATCCAGATCTTAGCATCCTCTTCATCCCTCCTCCTCCTCCTCCTCCTCCTCCTCCTCCTCCTCCTCCTCCTCCTCCTCTTCATCACACCTCCCCAAATCCAGATCTTAGCATCCTCTTCATCCCTCCTCCTCCTCATCACACTTCCTCTTCATCACACCTCCCCAAATCCAGATCTTAGCATCCTCTTCATCCCTCCTCCTCCTCATCACACTTCCTCTTCATCACACCTCCCCAAATCCAGATCTTGAGCATCCTCTTCATCCCTCCTCCTCCTCATCACACTTCCTCTTCATCACACCTCCCCAAATCCAGATCTTAGCATCCTCTTCATCCCTCCTCCTCCTCCTCCTCCTCCTCCTCCTCCTCCTCCTCCTCCTCCTCCTCAACACACTTCCTCTTCATCACACCTCCCCAAATCCAGATCTTAGCATCCTGTTCATCCCTCCTCCTCCTCATCACACTTCCTCTTCATCACACCTCCCCAAATCCAGAACTTGAGCATCCTCTTCATCCCTCCTCCTCCTCATCACACTTCCTCTTCATCACATCTCCTCCAATCCAGATCTTAGCATCCTCTTCATCCCTCCTCCTCTTCATCACACCTCCCCAAATCCAGATCTTGAGCATCCTCTTCATCTCTCCTCCTCTTCATCCCTCCTCCTCCTCAACTCCAGATCTTCAACATCCCCACCAGTGTCTAGACCCCGGGGGGTAGCCAAAGACGATGAACATTTCTATAATTTCTTTAACCCAAAAAAGACTTTCCTGATTGAGCTGAAGTAGAAGATCTAATACCACACTGAAAATATTCCAGGACAAGTCAAAGTTTCGGCACTATTAGTAAAATACACTTCATCACATCTAAAAGTAATTTATCGTGCAGTCAAATGTTGAGTCAGTGCTTTGCTGTTATAATCTGAAGAGTAACTCAAGCTAGTGGAGTAGAAGTATAAGGTTGCATAGAAAATGAAAAAGCAAGGTACAAGTAACTCAAATGTATACTTGTATAGCAATTGAGAAACAGTTCTTAGTTTAAATATTTCAACCACTGAAAAATACTCAATTACAAGTGAAGGTTCTGCATTTAAACTGTCACTTGAATAAAACCACTAGGATTATTACAGGATTGTATTTTTGGATAATTATACCTGATGTAATAATATTTAAGCGGTACTTTAATGTTGTTAGTCACTGTGGGGTTGCTTAGCAACGTTCCATTGTTGAAAATAATCTTTCTTCAGGTGTCTGTCTGCCAGTCCTCTGTGTTGTGTTCAGGTGTCTGTCTGCCAGTCCTCTGTGTTGTGTTCAGGTGTCTGTCTGCCAGTCCTCTGTGTTGTGTTCAGGTGTCTGTCTGCCAGTCCTCTGTGTTGTATTCAGGTGTCTGTCTGCCAGTCCTCTGTGTTGTGTTCAGGTGTCTGTCTGCCAGTCCTCTGTGTTGTGTTCAGGTGTCTGTCTGCCAGTCCTCTGTGTTGTGTTCAGGTGTCTGTCTGCCAGTCCTCTGTGTTGTGTTCATGTGTCTGTCTGAGTCCTCTGTGTTGTGTTCAGGTGTCTGTCTGCCAGTCCTCTGTGTTGTGTTCAGGTGTCTTGGTGTGCATCTCTTTTTCGGCCCAACAAACCGGTTTTCACCATGGTAACCAGCATTTAAATGTATCGCCCTATAAAACCATGTGGCTGAACAAGTCCGACTGGTCTGCAGTGTGAGCTTGTTGAACACAGATAAAAACAGCGTTCAGTTTTAAAGTACATCTGAAAGCTTTTCATTTAGTTTAGCAAGAGTCAACGAGCTCTGGGTTTCCTGTCAACGCCACCATTTCTGAGTATTTCCAAAAATTAAACACATTTGTTATTATTATAAAGTTTAATAGAGATGTTTTAAGACTAAACAAGAGTAGTTTGATCTCTCCTCTCTGCAGTTTCACATCGTTCATTGAGGCTGTCTGGCTGATCCCTGTCTGCTGAAAGTCACTTTAAAAACTAACGTTTGTATTTCAGCTGCTTGTTGGTTATCAAACTAATAGTAACAACGCATTTAGGCTAAACTTAACTAATCATGTGCCTTTTTGCTGTGATATCATCTGGAGCTTGGTGGTTCTTGTTAACATCACAATTGTGTACGTGTGTAAGGTCTGATAGAGATTTTGTGGGACAACTGGTCCGCTTTCGAAATCTCCGCGCGTCCCTAACAAGCTATTTATCATACAGGAAGGAATCCAGAACATACAAGTATCCGTTAAAAACAATAATCTATTTTAATGGTAATATAACAATGCAAAACAATCAATACATTACCATACAAAACCATATCATATGCGTAATGTCAGGAGTATGCCTACTCCTGGCCCTTGTTCACAGGCTGCCACGACCTTCCGGTCCGGGCGGTGCGAGAGAGAGAGAGAGAGAGAGAGAGAGAGAGAGAGAGAGAGAGAGAGAGAGAGAGAGAGAGAGAGAGAGAGAGAGAGAGAGAGAGAGAGAGAGAGAGAGAGAGAGAGAGAGAGAACAAAGAGCTGAATAGGCTTTCATACCAACAGATACAGGAAGGGGTGGAGTTTACTCAACCTCCACACACACACACACACACACACCCCCCCCCACATTCCAGAGACCTCAGATGTGTCTTAAAGGATATTTCTTTGCTTCCAAAGATAACACAAATATTTCACCTCTCATATCTCCAACTTCTGGTTACACAGAATATAAAGTAATTAAACCCACACATATACTATTCAAGATATGTAGACTTCCCTGAAACATGACATGCTAGAGATCTTAAGCAGAATATACTCTTCCCCCACCTAGCACCATGTCCTGCATACATACACCTCCCCCACAGGGCAATAAAACCTTGTTTACTCTAAACAGCCTTTGTTTAGAGCAATTTTAGTCCTCACCTTTATGTAAGGATAAAACAGAGAAATCAATATAAAACACAAACACAAGTATTGTTTGAACAGTATTCACTTAACTGCTACTATTGATCATTACTAGAGAAACTCAAGGGACCTCTTTTAATATCTGGAAATTGCAACAAGACTTTCTGCCATTTCAAATGTAACACACTTCTTAAATATCAGATGCTGCAATCCCCCTTTTGCACTCTTTTAAAAGAGTGCAACTTACACAAGGCACTTGAAACATAACTATTGTCCTTCCTCTCCAATATCGTATAAATCCATCAGAAACTAAGATCCAAAGTATTTGAAATCGTGAAGGAACAGAACATCACTTCCCATGGCAGTGAAGGAATCATGAGGGGGCAGCTGAGTGCTAAGAAGCAGTCTCCTGGTGGTGAATCATCAGCCCGCCTGCCCGCACATTCCAGAGACCTCAGATGTGTCTTAAAGGATATTTCTTTGCTTCCAAAGATAACACAAATATTTCACCTCTCATATCTCCAACTTCTGGTTACACAGAATATAAAGTAATTAGACCCACACATATACTATTCAAGATATGTATACTTCCCTGAAACATGCCATGCTAGAGATCTTAAGCAGAATATACTCTTCCCCCACCTAGCACCATGTCCTGCATACATATACCTCGCCCACAGGGCAATAAAACCCTGTTTACTCTAAACAGCCTTTGTTTAGAGCAATTTTAGTCCTCACTTTTATGTAAGGATAAAACAGAGAAATCAATATAAAACACAAACACAAGTATTGTTTGAACAGTATTCACTTAACTGCTACTATTGATCATTACCAGAGAAACTCAAGGGACCTCTTTTAATATCTGTAAATTACAACAAGACTTTCTGCCATTTCAAATGTAACACACTTCTTAAATATCAGATGCTGCAATCCCCCTTTTGCACTCTTTTAAAAGAGTGCAAAAGGGATAGCCCACAACGACAGCTGATAGGGAGGGGGAGATGCGGCTTTCCCTTCACGGGTGGAACTGATCAGAGAGAAGTAGACTCCTCTGCTGCCTCGACAAGTCCCCCAGCCCACTGCCAGCCGCTTCCAAGTCGTCTGCTGCATGGATGTCCTCGAGGTCCTTCTCCTCCAGTCCGCTGATGACAGCATCCGTGTCGACCTCCATGACGAGACCCAGATCCGTCTTGATGTCGTCCCCTGGTCCTAGCAGGTGGTTTCCCCGCCGCACACTGGCTCCCGTGGTACGAGCTGTCCCCCTTTCCTCCTATGCGGACGGCCTGAGAGATCCGCTGGGTCACTCGGTCGGGGCCGGAGCACCTGGGGTTGATCCACCTTGTCCCGATGACCTTCAGCCTCCTGCGTCTCGGGTCCCCCTTTTGGCGTCAACAACCTGTGTGGAGAAATCTGATACAAAATCCCTCAAGCCTACGCTCCGGGCTCTGGGGCCCTCAGCCGTTTGACCCACCACTGCGTAGGCAACTTGGAGCCTGTTGGTGGGGTGTCTTAAAACAACAGACGTCTGTGAACAGGTTTTCCAAATTAATTGTGCAGCTTCAGAATCTTAATACTTGGACTGTGCCAACTAAATAAGAACCCCAACATCTTTCGGTAAACTAAATAACATATTTCAATAGCTCTGAATTTCTGACAAGCATCTGTGTTTATTTTTAAATGAAATCCTTGAGATCCCATTAAAAATCACACTAATGTTATGGATTCAAACATTCATATGCATCCTCTTCATCCCTCCTCCTCCTCCTCCTCCTCCTCCTCCTCCTCCTCCTCCTCCTCCTCCTCCTCCTCCTCCTCCTCCTCAACACACTTCCTCTTCATCACACCTCCCCAAATCCAGATCTTAGCATCCTGTTCATCCCTCCTCCTCCTAATCACACTTCCTCTTCATCACACCTCCCCAAATCCAGAACTTGAGCATCCTCTTCATCCCTCCTCCTCCTCATCACACTTCCTCTTCATCACATCTCCTCCAATCCAGATCTTAGCATCCTCTTCATCCCTCCTCCTCTTCATCACACCTCCCCAAATCCAGATCTTGAGCATCCTCTTCATCCCTCCTCCTCTTCATCCCTCCTCCTCCTCAACTCCAGATCTTCAACATCCCCACCAGTGTCTAGACCCCGGGGGGTAGCCAAAGACGATGAACATTTCTATAATTTCTTTAACCCAAAAAAGACTTTCCTGATTGAGCTGAAGTAGAAGATCTAATACCACACTGAAAATATTCCAGGACAAGTCAAAGTTCGGCACTATTAGTAAAATACACTTCATCACATCTAAAAGTAATTTATCGTGCAGTCAAATGTTGAGTCAGTGCTTTGCTGTTATAATCTGAAGAGTAACTCAAGCTAGTGGAGTAGAAGTATAAGGTTGCATAGAAAATGAAAAAGCAAGGTTAAAGTAACTCAAATGTATACTTGTATAGCAATTGAGAAACAGTTCTTAGTTTAAATATTTCAACCACTGAAAAATACTCAATTACAAGTGAAGGTTCTGCATTTAAACTGTCACTTGAATTAAACCACTAGGATTACTACAGGATTGTATTTTTGTATAATTATACCTGATGTAATAATATTTAAGCGGTACTTTAATGTTGTTGGTCACTGTGGGGTTGCTTAGCAACGTTCCACTGCTGAACATAATCTTTCTTCAGGTGTCTGTCTGCCAGTCCTCTGTGTTGTGTTCAGGTGTCTGTCTGCCAGTCCTCTGTGTTGTGTTCAGGTGTCTGTCTGCCAGTCCTCTGTGTTGTGTTCAGGTGTCTGTCTGCCAGTCCTCTGTGTTGTGTTCAGGTGTCTGTCTGCCAGTCCTCTGTGTTGTGTTCAGGTGTCTGTCTGCCAGTCCTCTGTGTTGTGTTCAGGTGTCTGTCTGCCAGCACACTGGCTCCCGTGGTACGAGCTGTCCCCCTTTCCTCCTATGCGGACGGCCTGAGAGATCCGCTGGGTCACTCGGTCGGGGCCGGAGCACCTGGGGTTGATCCACCTTGTCCCGATGACCTTCAGCCTCCTGCGTCTCGGGTCCCCCTTTCGGCGTCAACAACCTGTGTGGAGAAATCTGATACAAAATCCCTCAAGCCTACGCTCCAAATGCCACCAATCCTCTGTTTTAACGTGATGGCGCACATTGAAAACCGAAGCGGGCATAAGCACCCCTGTCATATAAACATTAATACACGGACCCTTTAGTGGGAACACCTGTAGCGTTAGCTTCCATAGCTGCTAGCTCGTCAAGCAGAGCAGTTCATGTGATAACCTCTCTGTTATTAATGGCTAATAAAGATTGGAACTCTGTTCTTAATACACCGCCTCCGACTCCCTTTTCCTGGCACTACAATGTAATATTTTCAAGACATTCTTTTTAGTTTTACAGCTTGATGAAACCTTTTTGTTTGAAATCAGCCATTATAGATAATATGGCCATCTGAGTGTGTGTGGTTTGTTTATGGTTTGTTTTTAACTGTTTAATACAGTTAATTATTCAAAATGTCAGAGTTCCTTATTTTTAAACTGAAACTTGCACTACTGTTCAAACATAAATAACAACAAACCTGGAATTACGCATTTGGGACTTTTTTTTTGCTTTTTCTTGTTGTACCGAACCCGTACCGAACCGTGACCCCCAAACCGAGGTACGAACCGAACCGTAACTTCTGTGAACCGTTACACCCCTACTCTGTAGTGTTTAAGGACTTGTTTGTGGAAACTGTGAACAGAATTGGACACAGTGGTTGCGTTCGTTGTCCGTCATTTTGACGGACAGGATTGTAACATTTCCGTCATAATCCATTATTACCCGTCATTTTATTTTTCATGTTTTAATGATGAGATGAGACATATTTCATATTTATATTTGGGTACTGAGCAGCAAATGCTCATTCATTCTTTTTTTTAACGATTCATCCAGAACTTTTAAGGGCATGGAGAAAAAAAAAGATGAACAGAGACACCAACCGTGTGGTCACTTTTCATGTCAACACGAATATGAATGATTTATTTGTTCCTGACAGACAGCAGAGGGGGCAGAGGTCGCTAAAAACACCGCGACCATTGAGCCTCAACAGGCAAATATGAACAATGCCATTGTTTTAAATGAGACAATCAGAATATGAACAAAACATGTACAAGAACAACTCTATTGACCTGCTGTTGCCTGAACGCTGATTTCTGCATCGTCGTGCACCCTCGGACAAATCCGTTACTCATCTTAGCTTTTCTACAGGTGTCGCAGAACATTTTGCCGTCTTCCCTCCTCAGCCACTAAACTCTTGCTCCCACTGAACCCATTACTCCCGCTTGAACTCCTTGCCACTTGCTTGCCCCTCTGCCGCTGGCTGAACGCTGTCAGTTTGAGTCTTACTGGCTTGTCCTTCATCGTCCACCGCATCAATCCCTCTTTTCACCTCGTTTATCCACACCATCACAATTACTGGGCTTATTAAAAAAGCTTCGGACGATCAGCTGCCTTGACATTTTGCGATTGCTAAAGCCGGTTCAACAACGAGGTCAAAAACAAGACTATACAATAGCTACTTAATATGCACACACTCGCCACCAACTGGACAGGGGTGTGAATGACTAAATAATAGTTACAGACTACAGTAGAGTAGATCGCCCTCAGTCGACCTGGCCCCTAAGGATGTAATATAATGTGGGCCGCTGGTGGACATGTTGGCGCTGTTCCGAGTTGTGTTCTAATCCGTCAAAATGACGGACTGCTTTCAGATTTTTCCGTCATTGTTAGAAAAAATCCGTCATTGACGGAAAATATTCGGTTAACGCGACCTCTGCTTGGACATAAACAATGGATCAGGGCTGCCTTCATTTTAAATTCACTTGTCGGAGGTCCAGACGTTGGTGCTCCGTGGAGCGGAGTTTACTTTCTTAGAGGAAGCTATACAATAATTTTCAAGTCAATAAAATCAGTTTGATTAATATTGGGGTTTAGTCGGTAGTTTGTTTTTTACGTTGACGTCACTAACTCCAACTGCCATACTGAGTGTACCTTTCATTTGTAAATAACTTTAATCTAGCTCAGTTTATTATTTCTCATTTGGTGTGCATCTCTTTTTCTGTGCCAACAAACTGGTTGTCACCATGGTAACCAGCATTTAAATGTATCGCCCTATAAAAACATGTGGCTGAACAAGTCTGACTGGTCTACAGCGTGAGCTTGTTGAACACAGATAAAAACAGCGTTCAGTTTTAAAGTACATCTGAAAGCTTTTCATTTAGTTTAGCAAGAGTCAACGAGCTCTGGGTTTCCTGTCAACGCCACCATTTCTGAGTATTTCCAAAGATTAGACTGTGTTTTTTAATAGTATAAAGTTTAATAGAGATGTTTTAAGACTAAACAAGAGTAGTTTGATCACTCCTCTCTCTGTAGTTTCACATCGTTCATTGAGGCTGTGTGGCTGATCCCTGTCTGCTGAAAGTCACTTTAAAAACTAACGTCTGTATTTCAGCTGCTTGTTGCCATCATTGGATGCTGATTGTCCCAGCTGTGAGCATGCGTGGAAGTTGTGTGTGAAGTCTGAGAGCGTGTAGCTCCCGTACCAAACTTTTTGAGAAATCAGGTTATGATCAGATGAGCAAGTTGATCACTCAAAGTTTATAGCGAAATACGATGTGGGGAATGTAATGCCACCGAAGAAACCAAACAAAAAGGCTAAAGTGCCATTGAATGAGAGCAGCGGTCTTTCGGGAGTGATTGACACACAAGCAGCAGAGGAGAACGCCATGGAGAGCGGGGCCTCGCAGGTGAACCACTCGGAGCTGGCGGTACTAATACGCTCCTTAATAAGAGAGGAGATAGATGCTGCTTTCGAGAATTTCCAGCCGCAGTTGATGCTCTAAAGGGAGAACTTGACTCATGTTGTCAGAAGCTCGGTGATATGGAGGAGGGGATAACCGACATGGATTGTAGGGTTGCTATACTCGAAACCGCAAATGGCAATCTAATGAAGGAAAGCAAAGAGTTCAAAGAAAAAAATAGAGAGGATGGAGATTCAAAGCAGAACGTTTAATCTACGTGTGATTGGACTGAAAACGGACATTGAGAAGAGCGATCCCATTGCCTTTGTGACAACCTTTTTAAAGGAGGTGTTCGGAAGTGAGCTCTCATGTGAACCGGCAGTGGAGATTGCATACAGGATTGGGCAGGGGACTGATTTGAGACCCAGACCTATGATTGTCACTATGCAGAGATATCAAGCGAGGGAAGCTGGCAAGAAGCACGGGAGAGATTATTTTCCGTGACATGCGAGTGAAGATATTTCCTGATATTACTCCGGATGTTGCCAGGAAGAGAGCCCTAGTCAATGACGTCAGGGTGAAGCTGCGCAAGGCTGAGGTGAGGCATGGGCTATTGTTCCCCGCAACGCTCATCGTAACCTTCAATGGACAAACCAAACTTTATCGGAACTGTAGTGAAGCTGAGCATTTCTATAAAACAGTGATAAGCCCGGTTTCAGTTCAAACCAGAAATGAAGGTGGGAAATGACTGATTGACATCACCAGATAGATGGTATGATTATACATACAGGAGAAGAAATTAATTGTATTATGAAAATGGAAATTGTTGCAGTTTTGGTGATCTCCACAATTGTTTTATTTTCTTGTGGGCCAATATTCACTGGTCTATGAGTTATCTACTCATTTATTTGAAGTTATTTACTTCATCATCTGCGAGTATGAATTTATGTTTATTAGATTTTGAATAGAGACACATTTCAACTTGTCTCTATTGTTGTTTATTCTTCCTAAAATGTAATTGTGATGTATTGATTAGATCTAGTGTTGCGAGACATTACCATGAATATATTTCATACTATTATTTAAAAATGTTTGGGAGCTACCGTGAAGTTCGTCTAATTGAGCGAGTGAGTATGCACATTTATAGCAATCTATGTGCAGATAATTGTTGGGTTATGTATGTGATGGTGTGTGTGTTTGAAATTGTGTTACATGTATGTTTTAGTTCAGCTCTCATTTTGATAGGAAGTGAAAAAGAGATAACATTTAAATTGCCATCTTAATGTTGAATAAGTTACCAAGTAAAGGGTTTAAATTGGCTCACATAAATATATGTAGTTTAAGAAATAAAGTGTCTGAGATGGAGGAAATATTATCATGTGGTATTCATTTGTTAGCAATATCTGAAACTCACTTAGATGACACATTTAATGACGCTGCTGTGGATATTGATGGATATAGAATATTTAGAAAGGACAGGAATGCAGATGGAGGTGGGGTGGCAGTATACGTTCAAAAGCAAATACCAGCTAAAGTGAGATATGATTTGATGTCTGCTGATATTGAAGTACTTTGGTTGCAAATTAATTTACCTCACTTGAAACCTTTGTTGGTGGGATGTTGTTACAGACCTCCAAATGCAAACTTAATTTATTTAGACAAATTATGTGAAATGTTAGACAAAGTTTGTGATCTTGACAGAGAGATTTATTTATTTAAATATTGACTGGAATATGTTGCACTGTGCCCTTAAAAACAAGCTGCAGACAATAACTAATGCATGTAACTTGGTACAAATGGTGACTAAACCTACTAGGATATGCATCAAGAAAGATGGGTCAAAAAGTGCAACTTGTATTGATCATATATTTACTAATTTTAGCCATGTATGTTCTCAGGCAATATCAATTCCAGTAGGGTGTTCTGATCATAATTTAATAATCATCGTGAGAAAGACAAAGGTGCCAAAAGCTGGACCAAAAGTCATTGTGAGGAGATCAATGAAATATTTGAGTGAAGAGTCATTTATCCAGGATGTTCAAATGATATGTTGGAAACATGTTTGTGAGAAAGTCGATCCAGATGATGCTCTTGATGTCTTTCATTTGTTATTCATGCAGGTGATTGATAAACATGCTCCACTTAGAAAACAGACTGTAAGGGACTTTAGAGCACCCTGGTTAGATGAGGAATTAAGGGATCTAATGAAACGAAGAGATGATGCAAAACATGTAGCTCTCTCATCAAGTTATGAGTCAGATGGGCACATTTATAGAAGGTTAAGGAATTATGTTACAGCATTAAATAAAAAGGAAAAACAGTTGTATTATGGAAATACAATTAAAGAGATAAAGGATGACAAGAAAAAACTGTGGCGCTTAGTGAATGGCATGATGGGCCGTAAGCCGAAATCCACCTCAACATATCTTGAGGTGGATGGGACATTTTTGACGAAACCAGTACAAATTGCTAATCATCTGAATGATTAGTTTCTTGATAAAGTAAAACATTTGAGGATAAATATGAATCAAACTATAAATAGTAACTCCACATTTCTAATACAGGATTTAATTATGAAAAATAAGAAGTGTACATTTAAAATAGAAAAAGTGACAATTACAGATGTTAAATGTCTACTAGGTAAATGTAATGATAGACCACCAGGAGTGGATAATTTAGTTGGTACATTTCTTAGATATGTTGCTAATTGTGTTGCAGAGCCTATCTGTCATATTATAAATTTGAGTATTGATAAATGTATTTGCCCACAGGCATGGAAAATAGCAAACATTATTCCACTTGCAAAAAATACATTGAAACCATATTGAAATTGAACAGGTCAAGGAGACAAAATTGCTAGGTATAACCCTGGATCATAAATTATCTTGGTCTAAACAAATTGATAATGTTGTATGTAAAATGGGAAGGGGTGTGTCACTTGTAAAAAGAATTGCAAAATATTTGCCTATGGATGTCAGTAGACAAGTTTTGGATGCTTTGGTTCTGTCGCAGCTTGATTATTGTTTGGTTATATGGTCTAGTGCTGCTGAAAAAGATTTAAACAAACTACAAGTAGCACAAAATAAGGCAGCACGATGTGCACTGCAGAGCTCCTACAGAACCAGAGTCGCTGAAATGCTGGAGACACTGAAATGGTTAACTGTCAGACAGAGGTCAACTTATATTTTATTGAATTTTGTCAGAAATATTACAGTGACTCACTCACCAGATATATTATCACAACGATGTATAGCGCAATATGCTCAACATAACTATCAAACACGACATACAATAGAAGGAAGGTTTGTATTACCCAAATCTAGATCAAATATGGGACAGAAAACAGTCCAGAGCCGTGATCAGCTGGAACTCTGCACCGGTTCACATCATTCAGGAACATTCTCAAGTACATTTCAAATGGTTGCTAAAAAATTATTTAAGTATTACAAAGTAAATTTGAACTGTGCCTGTGGCTATGTATGCATATATTGTTATGTACACATATTTGTATTTACTTTTGTTTGGCCTTAGGATGGCGATAATTGAATGACCGTTTTAGTTTCACTTCATTTCACTGTAAATAGCATGACATGATGAGCTGTTTTGTTTTAATGTTGTTGTATGTTTACGTATGTTTTGAGTGTGTGAGGACCCCAGGAAGAATAGCCAAGGCTCATGCTCGTGCTAATGGGGATCCTAATAAAGACATAAGACATATCAAACTAATAGTAACAACGCATTTAGGCTAAACTTAACTAATCATGTGCCTTTTGGCTGTGATATCATCTGGAGCTTGATGGTTCTTGTTGACATCACAATTGTGTACGTGTGTAAGGTCCTAAATACATTCAATAGAAAACCATTAAAAACACAATGTGTCCATCACTGTCACATCATCCATGTACTCATGTGATAACACTGCTGCCATGCTGCTTATTCTGCTATTAGAGTCTAATTACATTTAAAGAAGGCTAAATGTTTTTAAATGCCACTTTAATATTCCTCTGTGTTGTGTTCAGGTGTCTTTCTGACACATTCAAAGACGTTGTCCTCGTGTGCACAGGAGCTACAGTGTAGACATGGTAATGCGAAACTCAAGACCCAGGCTCCTCCCACAATGCAACATGAATATATATATATATATAGAACATAAAACAATTAAATAAAATACAAATATTGAAAGAAATAACAGAATAGAAATTAAATAGTGCATACAACGGACTTTCATCTTTTTCTGTATACTTTTATTGAGCATAGGAGTAGGGGTTTAATTACATTACATTCAAGATTATTTTCAACATGACACCAAACATGTACTTGCTCCACAAATAATTAAATGAACTAATACCAACAAGAACACACACACACACACACACACACACACACACACACACACACACACACACACACACACACACACACACACACACACACACACCTCGACTGTGAAGAGGTATGCTCAGCTCATCGGAGAACAGCTCATGGTGTTCTTAATTATATTATTTGGTGCCTTTTTACTTTCTTTTCTTCTCATGTATCATTTCAATCTCAATTCTTCACTTTCTTCTTACACATTACATTTCAGCATAAAGCGTTCCCACTTCTTCAGGAATTGCATTCTCTCGTTCAATATGTTTTTCTTCTATGATATTACAGTTTCATAGAGTTTTTAGAATTCATCAGATTTGTTCAAACTGTGGAGTCGAATGGGTTTGCTGATGAAGCAGCAACGAAAACATTTACAGAAGAATATGCATTGATCTCAATCTGATAATAAAGTGTAAACAACGCCCATCCCCTAAAACACATACATTTATAACATTACATGATACTGAACCTGATTTCAAATCAAAGGGTTGTTCTACTCGGTGTGATTGACAGGAGAGATGATCAGAGGGGCAGAGTTTCTACCACCATCGTTCTTACAGGGACTAAAATAAGGGTAGAGTTTCTCTTTGAAGCAGCAGCCAGTGAAGGAGTAGATCAGAGCTGCAGCATCAACATCATAAAAGGAGACCAGACCCTCCTCATAATCCACAAACACCCCCACCTTCTGAGGCTGAGACTTCAGAGAGAGACGGACTGGAGGACCAGCAAGAGCTATGTACTCATTTTCATTCCTCAACCATATCACCCAGTAACCATTCTGAGAAGACGCTGTGATGTTTCCCTTCCTGTTGATCGACTCTCTGGCCACTCCTAGATCCCACTTAGTCTTCCCTTCAACCTGAACCTCGTAGTAAAATCTTCCTGAAGAGAAACTCTGCTTTGCTAAAACACAAGCACACTGATCAAATCTCTCTGGATTGTTTGGGAGATTCTTCCACACATTACCATCTTTCACTTGTTTTCCATCATCAGACAGGATGAGCCATGGTTGTGCTGTATCAGGATCAAGAGTCAGCTCCACCTCAGACTGCTGGACCCTCTTCAGCTCCACCTCAGACTGCTGGACCCTCTTCAGCTCCACCTCAGACTGCTGGACCCTCTTCACCTCCACCTCAGACTGCTGGACGCTCTTCAGCTCCACCTCAGACTGCTGGACCCTCTTCAGCTCCACCTCAGACTGCTGGACCCTTTTCAGCTCCACCTCAGACTGCTGGACCCTCTTCAGCTCCACCTCAGACTGCTGGACCCTCTTCAGCTCCACCTCAGACTGCTGGACCCTCTTCAGCTCCACCTCAGAGAGCAGCTTCTTCATCTGTTTCCTGAGCGTCTCCTCCAGCTGAGTCACAGCTCTCCTCACAGTCCCCTCATATGAAGGTGGACGGACCCTGACTTCTGTCCAGTTCTTGGTGGGGGGAGCAGCGCTCAGGGACGTGAAGCTTTGGAGGAGGTGGAGCTGGTCTTCAGAGCGTGAGAGCTGCTCCACCTCAGAGCTCCTCTTCTTCAGCTCAGAGACTTCCTGTTCCAGCTCTTTGATGAAGCCTTCAGCCTGTTCCTCTGTCTCTCTCTGCTTCTCTTTGATGGTGTCCATGAGCTCGGCCTGGCTTCTCTCAACAGACTCCTTCAGAGCGGTGAAGACCTGAACACCATCTGCTATCTCTCTGTCTGCTCCTTCCTTACTGAGCTCCACTGAGCGATTCATCTCCTGGATCTTCAGTCGTCTCTTCTGGATCATCTGCTGAGTTTCAGCCTCTGTCTTCCCCAGCTCAGCCTTCTTTCCTTCATATCCTTCTTTCAGAGGAACAACATCATGTGTCTTGTGCTCTGAAACAGAGCAGAGCATGCAGACACACACCTGGTCGGTCTGACAGAACAGCTCCAGCAGTTTATCGTGCTTCACACACATCCTGCTTTCCAGGTTCTCCACAGGGTCGATCAGCTGATGTTTCTTCAGGCCTGCTCTTGTCAGGTGAGGCTCCAGGTGAGTCTCACAGTAGGACTCCAGACACACCAGGCAGGACTTCAGGGCCTTCAGTCTGGTTCCAGTGCAGGCGTCACAGGGAACTTCTCCTGGTTTGACAACGTGTTGCTCTGAGCTGCTGCTGCTGGCTTCCTGTTGAGCTGACCGTCTGAACTGAGCAGCCATCTCAGAGATGAACGTGTTGACCAGCAGTTCAGGTCTTGTGTTGAACACCTCTTTACAGTTAGGACACTGACTCGGGACATTTCTGTCCCAGTGTTGAGAGATGCAGGCTTTACAGAAGTTGTGTCCACATGGTGTGCTGACTGGATCAGTGAACACATCCAGACAGATGGAGCACAGACACTGATCTTCAGTCAGCAGACAGCTGGCAGCAGACATGTCTTCACTCTGAGGACTAAAAACATATATTTTTAATAATTTGTTTATTTGGAATCAAACTGAGTGAAAGTGAATTAGAGCCCAGATGTGCTGAAAAAGTAAGAGATACCATAGAGATCTTTTTCTCAACACTAATAAATGAATCAAATATGATATTAAATTGTTCAGACTAAATCTTATTAGGAATAAATAACAAACATTAACTTACAAACATTAATTTGAGCCAACTAGAATATATAGTTAAAAAGCACACAGGACCATGACAGGGAGAGTAAACAGGTGCATGTGTTCAGGTACTGCACTTGTGTACTGAGATATTTCCACTTTTCCATTTAAATCTTTATTTGTACTTTTCCACAAAAATATCAGCAGGACCTAATGCACTTTTCACTCCAATAAATGAATTGTTCACAGGTAGTTTGTTACTGCAGATAGTACACCATAAATTAATCAACTAAATAGTGATTTAATAAAATTGCATCAATAATTATAAATCCAATAATATATTTGACTTTGAAAAAGGACATTATTCTTATTTATTTATGTTTTCAATTAATGATCGAGTACTTCCTACCCCGCTATAAATTGATGCACATGTATCCTCAATCATCATTGTGTTTATTATTACAGCCAAACCACTTCATTTGTCGTTCTGTTAATAAAGTCAAAGTAAACACTAACAGGAACACGGTACGGGCTACAGACAGGAAGTGAACACTAACAGGAACACGGTATGGGCTACAGACAGGAAGTGAACACTAACAGGAACACGGTACGGGCTACGGACAGGAAGTGAACACTAACAGGAACACGGTATGGCTACAAACAGGAAGTGAACACTAACAGGAACACGGTACGGGCTACAGACAAGAAGTGAACACTAACAGGAAGTGAACACTAACAGGAACACGGTACGGGCTAGAGACAGGAACTAAACACTAACAGGAACACGGTACGGGCTACAGACAGGAAGTAAACACTAACAGGAAGTGAACACTAACAGGAACACGATACGGGCTACAGACAGGAAGTGCACACTAACAGGAAGTGCACACTAACAGGAAGTGCACACTAACAGGAACACGGTACGGGCTACAGACAGGAACTAAACACTAACAGGAACACGGTACGGCTACAGACAGGAAGTAAACACTAACAGGAAGTGAACACGAACGGGAACACGGTACGGGCTACAGACAGGAAGTGCACACTAACAGGAAGTGCACACTAACAGGAACACGGTACGGGCTACAGACAGGAACTAAACACTAACAGTGCCCCAGGGTCTCAAGTTCCCGCGGAGCTACGCTCGGCTGGGCACGTCTTCATTCGTCACGACGCACACGGAGGCCCCCCTGCAGCCCCCTTACGATGGACCTTTCCGGGTTTTGGAACACGGTGAAAAACACCTGGTGGTTGACATGGGCGGTAAGGCTGAGCACGTCTCGGTTGACCGGGTGAAGGCTGCTCACTTGGACGTGGACCGGCCGGTGGTGCTAGCTCGGCCGCACCTGTCAGGGAGTGTGGACCTGTTGTTCCGGTCCCTCCTCTGTCAGGGGCCGCACGGGCGGAGGTCGCTGTACCGACTCCGGTGCGCAGGTCTCGTGGGGGCAGGCGGATTGTTCCTCCCCGCCATACGGATTTTGTTTACACGTGAATTCTGGGGGGGCTTGTGTGGTGACACGTTATTGGACATAATTCACCTCTCGTATTGTGTTGCCACACGGACCCTTTAGTGGGAACACCTGTAGCGTTAGCTTCCATTCCTGCTAGCTCGTCAAGCAGAGCAGTTCATGTGATAACCTCTCTGTTATTAATGGCTAATAAAGATTGGAACTCTGTTCTTAATACACCGCCTCCGACTCCTTTTTCCTGGCACTACAATGTAATATTTTCAAGACATTCTTTTTAGTTTTACAGCTTGATGAAACCTTTTTGATCAGCCATTATAGATAATATGGCCATCTGAGTGTGTGTGGTTTGTTTATGGTTTGTTTTTAACTGTTTAATACAGTTAATTATTCAAAATGTCAGAGTTCCTTATTTTTAAACTGAAACTTGCACTACTGTTCAAACATAAATAACAACAAACCTGGAATTACGCATTTGGGACTTTTTTTTGCTTTTTCTTGTTGTACCGAACCCGTACCGAACCGTGACCCCCAAACCGAGGTACGAACCGAACCGTGACTTCTGTGAACCGTTACACCCCTACTCTGTAGTGTTTAAGGACTTGTTTGTGGAAACTGTGAACAGACTTGGACACAGTGGTTGCGTTAGACTTTTTCGTTGTCCGTCATTTTGACGGACAGGATCGTAACATTTCCGTCATAATCCATTATTACCCGTCATTTTATTTTTCATGTTTTAATGATGAGATGAGACATATTTCATCTTTATATTTGGGTACTGAGCAGCAAATGCTCATTCATTCTTTTTTTTAACGATTCATCCAGAACTTTTAAGGGCATGGAGAAAAAAAAAGATGAACAGAGACACCGACCGTGTGGTCACTTTTCATGTCAACACGAACATGAATGATTTATTTGTTCCTGACAGACAGCAGAGGGGGCAGAGGCCGCTAAAAACACCGCGACCATTGAGCCTCAACAGGCAAATATGAACAATGCCATTGTTTTAAAGACAATTACAATCAGAATATGAACAAAACATTTACAAGAACAACTCTATTGACCTGCTGTAGCCTGAACGCTGATTTCTGCATCGTCGTGCACCCTCGGACAAATCCGTTACTCATCTTAGCTTTTCTACAGGTGTCGCAGAACATTTTGCCGTCTTCCCTCCTCAGCCACTAAACTCTTGCTCCCACTGAACCCGGTACTCCCGCTTGAACTCCTTGCCACTTGCTTGCCCCTCTGCTGCTGGCTGAACGCTGTCAGTTTGAGTCTTACTGGCTTGGCCTTCATCGTCCACCGCATCAATCCCTCTTTTCACCTCGTTTATCCACACCATCACAATTACTGGGCTTATTAAAAAAGCTTCGGACGATCAGCTGCCTTGACATTTTGCGATTGCTAAAGCCGGTTCAACAACGAGGTCAAAAACAAGACTATACAATAGCTACTTAATATACACACACTCGCCACCAACTGGACAGGGGTGTGAATGACTAAATAATAGTTACAGACTACAGTAGAGTAGATCGCCCTCAGTCGACCTGGCCCCTAAGGATCTAATATAATGTGGGCCGCTGGTGGACATGTTGGCGCTGTTCCGAGTTGTGTTCTAATCCGTCAAAATGACGGACTGCTTTCAGATTTTTCCGCCATTGTTAGCAAATATCCGTCATTGACGAAAAATATTCGGTTAACGCGACCTCTGCTTGGACATAAACAATGGATCAGGGCTGCCTTCATTTTAAATTCACTTGTCGGAGGTCCAGACGTTGGTGCTCCGTGGAGCGGAGTTTACTTTCTTAGAGGAAGCTATACAATAATTTTCAAGTCAATAAAATCAGTTTGATTAATATTGGGGTTTAGTCGGTAGTTTGTTTTTTACGTTGACGTCACTAACTCCAACTTCCATACTGAGTGTACCTTTCATTTGTAAATAACTTTAATCTATCTCAGTTTATTATTTCTCATTTGGTGTGCATCTCTTTGTCGGCCCAACAAACCGGTTGTCACCATGGTAACCAGCATTTAAATGTATCGCCCTATAAAAACATGTGGCTGAACAAGTCCGACTGGTCTGCAGCGTGAGCTTGTTGAACACAGATAAAAACAGCGTTCAGTTTTAAAGTACATCTGAAAGCTTTTCATTTAGTTTAGCAAGAGTCAACGAGCTCTGGGTTTCCTGTCAACGCCACCATTTCTGAGTATTTCCAAAGATTAGACTGTGTTTTCTAATAGTATAACGTTTAATAGAGATGTTTTAAGACTAAACAAGAGTAGTTTGATCACTCCTCTCTCTGTAGTTTCACATCGTTCATTGAGGCTGTCTGGCTGATCCCTGTCTGCTGAAAGTCACTTTAAAAACTAACGTCTGTATTTCAGCTGCTTGTTGGTTATCAAACTAATAGTAACAACGCATTTAGGCTAAACTTAACTAATCATGTGCCTTTTTGCTGTGATATCATCTGGAGCTTGATGGTTCTTGTTAACATCACAATTGTGTACGTGTGTAAGGTCCTAAATACATTCAATAGAAAACCATTAAAAACACAATGTGTCCATCTCCATTACTGTCACATCATACATGTATTCATGTGATAACACTGCTACCATGCTGCTTATTCTGCTATTAGAGTCAAATTACATTTAAAGAAGGCTAAATGTTTTTAAATGCCACTTTAATATTCCTGCTGCGGCCCTGTGTGGCACTTCCTGTCTGGGCAGAGCTGAGGCTTTGAGTTCATACAGCCAACAGGTCTGGAAATGAGCTTAAGCTAATGCTAGCTGTGACTGTGTTCTCTCTAACCCTCGCTAGCCGAGTTCAGTCCCTGTGTTTGGGTTTACCTCTGCTTTGTACTCGAGGCTCAATGGACACACGTTTACCTTAAATGTTACATGTCTATGGCCTAAAACTTGATATCTGATAAAAAACAGATCTACAACCCTCAGATTCTGATGAAACCAAACCGTGTTCAAATATGTTGTGTGTCTGTAGTGCACTCACCAGTGTTGCAGAGGTGCTGCTGTGTGGTTGAGGAGAAGCTTCTGGATTCAGTAGTTTCTTCAGAGAAACAGAGACGCTGTCTGGACCGCAGCTCTGCTCACACTAACTTTACCTTTCCATTTCTGTGAAGTTATAACTCTGCTGTCTCAGTGTTGCTCCACCTCTCAGTGGCCCGTCGCCAAGAGGGAGTGGAGGAGGGAATATTCAAATAACGTCATGAAGCTCAGCTCAAGTTCAAGCGGGAAGACTGGGAATGCATGAATTTACTCCACAGCTGCATGTCGTCAGATCATTATGGGCATCATCTTTGAACCAATTACATTTCACCTCAATCTCCAGCAGCCAATCATCATGCTGCAGTCAAACTTTAAAATGGTTCTCCTGCAGTCAGCTGTGATTTCAGGCATGTATACTGCGGCCCACCTCCACCCCATCCAGCTCCAGGGCCCGGAGAGCTAATCCAAAAACCACATCTCCTCCAATCCAGATCTTAGCATCCTCTTCATCCCTCCTCCTCCTCCTCATCACACTTCCTCTTCATCACACCTCCCCAAATCCAGATCTTGAGCATCCTCTTCATCCCTCCTCCTCCTCATCACACTTCCTCTTCATCACACCTCCCCAAATCCAGATCTTAGCATCCTCTTCATCCCTCCTCCTCCTCCTCCTCCTCCTCCTCATCACACTTCCTCTTCATCACACCTCCCCAAATCCAGATCTTAGCATCCTCTTCATCCCTCCTCCTCCTCATCACACTTCCTCTTCATCACACCTCCCCAAATCCAGAACTTGAGCATCCTCTTCATCCCTCCTCCTCCTCATCACACTTCCTCTTCATCACATCTCCTCCAATCCAGATCTTAGCATCCTCTTCATCCCTCCTCCTCTTCATCACACCTCCCCAAATCCAGATCTTGAGCATCCTCTTCATCCCTCCTCCTCTTCATCCCTCCTCCTCCTCAACTCCAGATCTTCAACATCCCCACCAGTGTCTAGACCCCGGGGGGTAGCCAAAGACGATGAACATTTCTATAATTTCTTTAACCCAAAAAAGACTTTCCTGATTGAGCTGAAGTAGAAGATCTAATACCACACTGAAAATATTCCAGGACAAGTCAAAGTTCGGCACTATTAGTAAAATACACTTCATCACATCTAAAAGTAATTTATCGTGCAGTCAAATGTTGAGTCAGTGCTTTGCTGTTATAATCTGAAGAGTAACTCAAGCTAGTGGAGTAGAAGTATAAGGTTGCATAGAAAATGAAAAAGCAAGGTACAAGTAACTCAAATGTATACTTGTATAGCAATTGAGAAACAGTTCTTAGTTTAAATATTTCAACCACTGAAAAATACTCAATTACAAGTGAAGGTTCTGCATTTAAACTGTCACTTGAATTAAACCACTAGGATTACTACAGGATTGTATTTTTGGATAATTATACCTGATGTAATAATATTTAAGCGGTACTTTAATGTTGTTGGTCACTGTGGGGTTGCTTAGCAACGTTCCATTGTTGAAAATAATCTTTCTTCAGGTGTCTGTCTGCCAGTCCTCTGTGTTGTGTTCAGGTGTCTGTCTGCCAGTCCTCTGTGTTGTATTCAGGTGTCTGTCTGCCAGTCCTATGTGTTGTGTTCAGGTGTCTGTCTGCCAGTCCTCTGTGTTGTGTTCAGGTGTCTGTCTGCCAGTCCTCTGTGTTGTGTTCAGGTGTCTGTCTGAGTCCTCTGTGTTGTGTTCAGGTGTCTGTCTGCCAGTCCTCTGTGTTGTGTTCAGGTGTCTTTCTGAGTCCTCTGTGTTGTGTTCAGGTGTCTGTCTGCCAGTCCTCTGTGTTGTGTTCAGGTGTCTGTCTGCCAGTCCTCTGTGTTGTGTTCAGGTGTCTGTCTGCCAGTCCTCTGTGTTGTGTTCAGGTGTCTGTCTGCCAGTCCTCTGTGTTGTGTTCAGGTGTCTTTCTGAGTCCTCTGTGTTGTGTTCAGGTGTCTGTCTGCCAGTCCTCTGTGTTGTGTTCAGGTGTCTGTCTGCCAGTCCTCTGTGTTGTGTTCAGGTGTCTTTCTGAGTCCTCTGTGTTGTGTTCAGGTGTCTGTCTGCCAGTCCTCTGTGTTGTGTTCAGGTGTCTGTCTGAGTCCTCTGTGTTGTGTTCAGGTGCTATGAGCTATACAATAAGTCAATAAAATCAGTTTGATTAATATTGGGGTTTAGTCAGTTGTTTGTTTTTTACGTTGACGTCACTAACTCCAACTTCCATACTGAGTGTACATTTCATTTGTAAATAACTTTAATCATACTCAGTTTATTATTTCTCATTTGGTGTGCATCTCTTTGTCGGCCCAACAAACCGGTTGTCACCATGGTAACCAGCATTTAAATGTATCGCCCTATAAAACCATGTGGCTGAACAAGTCCGACTGGTCTGCAGTGTGAGCTTGTTGAACACAGATAAAAACAGCGTTCAGTTTTAAAGTACATCTGAAAGCTTTTCATTTAGTTTAGCAAGAGTCAACGAGCTCTGGGTTTCCTGTCAACGCCACCATTTCTGAGTATTTCCAAAAATTAAACACATTTGTTTTTAGTATAAAGTTGAATAGAGATGTTCGTGTAATCACGTACACAATTGTGATGTTAACAAGAACCATCAAGCTCCAGATGATATCACAGCAAAAAGGCACATGATTAGTTAAGTTTAGCCTAAATGCGTTGTTACTATTAGTTTGATAACCAACAAGCAGCTGAAATACAGACGTTAGTTTTTAAAGTGACTTTCAGCAGACAGGGATCAGCCAGACAGCCTCAATGAACGATGTGAAACTACAGAGAGAGGAGTGATCAAACTACTCTTGTTTAGTCTTAAAACATCTCGATTAAACTTTATACTATTAGAAAACACAGTCTAATCTTTGGAAATACTCAGAAATGGTGGCGTTGACAGGAAACCCAGAGCTCGTTGACTCTTGCTAAACTAAATGAAAAGCTTTCAGATGTACTTTAAAACTGAACGCTGTTCTTATCTGTGTTCAACAAGCTCACGCTGCAGACCAGTCGGACTTGTTCAGCCACATGTTTTTATAGGGCGATACATTTAAATGCTGGTTACCATGGTGACAACCGGTTTGTTGGGCCGACAAAGAGATGCACACCAAATGAGAAATAATAAACTGAGCTAGATTAAAGTTATTTACAAATGAAAGGTACACTCAGTATGGCAGTTGGAGTTAGTGACGTCAACGTAAAAAACCAACTACCGACTAAACCCCAATATTAATCAAACTGATTTTATTGACTTGAAAATTATTGTATAGCTTCCTCTAAGAAAGTAAACTCCGCTCCACGGAGCACCAACGTCTGGACCTCCGACAAGTGAATTTAAAATGAAGGCAGCCCTGATCCATTGTTTATGTCCAAGCAGAGGTCGCGTTAACCGAATATTTTTCGTCAATGACGGATATTTGCTAACAATGGCGGAAAAATCTGAAAGCAGTCCGTCATTTTGACGGATTAGAACACAACTCGGAACAGCGCCAACATGTCCACCAGCGGCCCACATTATATTACATCCTTAGGGGCCAGGTCGACTGAGGGCGATCTACTCTACTGTAGTCTGTAACTATTATTTAGTCATTCACACCCCTGTCCAGTTTGTGGCGAGTGTGTGTATATTAAGTAGCTATTGTATAGTCTTGTTTTTGACCTCGTTGTTGAACCGGCTTTAGCAATCGCAAAATGTCACGGCAGCTGATTGTCCGAAGCTTTTTTAATAAGCCCAGTAATTGTGATGGTGTGGATAAACGAGGTGAAAAGAGGGATTGATGCGGTGGACGATGAAGGACAAGCCAGTAAGACTCAAACTGACAGCGTTCAGCCAGCGGCAGAGGGGCAACCAAGTGGCAAGGAGTTCAAGCGGGAGTACCGGGTTCAGTGGGAGCAAGAGTTTAGTGGCTGAGGAGGGAAGATGGCAAAATGTTCTGCGACACCTGTAGAAAAGCTAAGATGAGTAACGGATTTGTCCGAGGGTGAACGGCGATGCAGAAATCAGCGTTCAGGCTACAGCAGGTCAATTGAGTTGGTCTTGTAAATGTTTTGTTCATATTCTGATTGTAATTGTCTCATTTAAAACAATGGCATTGTTCATATTTGCCTGTTTAGGCTCAATGGTCACGGTGTTTTTAGCGGCCTCTGCCCCCTCTGCTGTCTGTCAGGAACAAATAAATCATTCATGTTCGTGTTGACATGAAAAGTGACCACACGGTCGGTGTCTCTGTTCATCTTTTTTTTTCTCCATGCCCATAAAAGTTCTGGATGAATCGTTAAAAAAAAGAATGAATGAGCATTTGCTGCTCAGTACCCAAATATAAATATGAAATATGTCTCATCTCATCATTAAAACATGAAAAATAAAATGACGGGTAATAATGGATTATGACGTAAATGTTACGATCCTGTCCGTCAAAATGACGGACAACCAAAAAGTCTAACGCAACCACTGTGTCCAATTCTGTTCACAGTTTCCACAAACAAGTCCTTAAACACTACAGAGTAGGGGTGTAACGGTTCACAGAAGTTACGGTTCGGTTGATACCTCGGTTTGGGGGTCACGGTTCGGTACGGGTTCGGTACAACAAAAAAGTCCCAAATGCGTAATTCCAGGTTTGTTGTTATTTATGTTTGAACAGTAGTGCAAGTTTCAGTTTAAAAATAAGGAACTCTGACATTTGAATAATTAACTGTATTAAACAGTTAAAAACAAACCACACACACTCAGATGGCCATATTATCTATAATGGCTGATTTCAAACAAAAAGGTTTCATCAAGCTGTAAAACTAAAAAGAATGTCTTGAAAATATTACATTGTAGTGCCAGGAAAAGGGAGTCGGAGGCGGTGTATTAAGAACAGAGTTCCAATCTTTATTAGCCATTAATAACAGAGAGGTTATCACATGAACTGCTCTGCTTGACGAGCTAGCAGGAATGGAAGCTAACGCTACAGGTGTTCCCACTAAAGGGTCCGTGTATTAATGTTTATATGACAGGGTGCTTATGCCCGCTTCGGTTTTCAATGTGCGCAATCACGTTAAAACAGAGGATTGGTGGCATTTTCAGTTTCATTGCTTGCTTCCACACGCCTTTCCCCCTCCTTGTCTCTTTCATGACTTTAGTTAATGCATTAGAACGATTGTTATCGTAACTTTCCGTGTTTCTAGAAGTCAAACTCACTGTTCATATTACGGTGTATATTTCCGGAACGGCCTTTCAAAATAAAAGCCAAAGGCCGCTGTTCGCCAGAGATGCCTTCACAATAAAACAGTAATTAGCTTAACAATATATTTAACTTATATTACGTCCTTAAATATTGATTTTAATTCATTACAGATCTAACCTGCTTGTAACACAACTTAGATAAACAATTTCAAAAGAATAGAATAAGCAAGTGGTTAAGGGGGTTTCCTGTCTGGCTCATTTGATTTAGAACTGAAGTAAGGAAGAATAGTGTTTTATGAGAACTGTCATTCCTCATGGTTTCTAAAGATAAATCATCAGTTTGTATGGACTTTGATATAGAGATAGGATCATGGTGGAGAAGGAAGACCTTTTTTGGTTTCAAATTAAAGAAGATTTTAAAGATGAAGTTTATTTTTTCTGACTAAAATTTTAGAAGCAGGACTTCACTAGACAAAAGAGATTTTACAATGTGTTTTACTACTTTTAATGGAGTAAAGAATCTGGGTAGACTACTGCCATTGATTTGTTTTAACATTCACATGTTTCAGCATTCCTGACCATATAGACACTCAGCCGTTTTATTTTGTAACCCTTTGGGGGAGAGATTTAAATTGAGTTTTATCTCCAGTTGCTGATTTATTGTGATTACAGCGGCACTGGAAAGTTGTGCGCCACCTTTGGGTTGTACTCTGAATCAGTGTGTTGGTGAAGAGTTGCTCACTACAGAAACAGAAGAACTGTGCAAAGAACGCATCTGAGGAGGGTTTGACATTTTGCGTGTACCTCGTTGCCAAGGCAACAGTGGTGTGAAGAGGAACAGCAGTTTTTGGGGATTCCTGCTGTGCAGAGGACAACGTGTGTCTGCTGATTGTAGCACATTGATCCAGAGGTTCCTTCCCCCTCAGGACATCCCAGTGCAAAACAAGAGTTTCATTGATCCTATTGACTACAGCTGCAGAGGACAACGCATTACTGACTGTTCACATTGTGACAAGATCTTGAGACAGGCTGGTCTCAGACGGTTCAGACTCTGAGGAAATTATGCGATGATTTGACAGCATAACTGTGCAAGAGTTTTCCAGAGGGTGGTTACAACAATAACATTAGTGTTTGAGAGGGGAGGCTGATTGTTTAAACGATGGTCTGGAATACTGAAAAGATTAAAGTTTAATATCCTTGTTTGGCAAACAAGACATCTGATTATTAGGTCACACATAATAATTTAGACATATAAACTAACTATGAGTAAAGGGATTAATGGATTTCATATCCTAGGGACGGTTAGTTATGTTGCGAATACTTCGCAGGGTATTTGCTAATGTATTTTGAAGAACAAATAACAAGGACACAAGTCCAATTTTGTTTTGTTTTTAGATTAAATTGTCCGTTACCAAAACTGTTCACCTTGTGTCTAGATTTGGACTTTGATGGTAAGGGAGTATTTAGGCTTATTTTTATACATCTGACATTTTAAAATATGTTGGCTGTTCACTAGATAGACATTGGTTAAGAACTTTTCTGAAGATTGAATATTTGTTCCATTTCTACATATTCCTATTTAAAAAGTAATTTTAGAGTAAAGAGGGCTGATGCTGAAATGGGAAATAATGTGGGGCCTTCAATCACCCATTGTAAGGGTGCATATTATTGACGACCAATAGGGAGGAGGGGTCACTCGACCCACCCTGCAGTGGGTTTTTTAAAATCTTACTTGCAGCTTCACAGGAAGCGCACAGCACCAGATTATGAGTTTAGAGGACTAGCGGCACCACCTCCTAATGGACATTCATTTAGTTAGTAATTAACTGACATTTAGAGATGTTAAAAAGTAAAAACATACCTACCATGAGGGATAATTCCTAAGTTCAGCTACAAACCATTGATGAAATTACTTCTGTTTTTAGGTCCTTGATAGAGGAAGGAGTGATTGTTACATGTTCAGGACACCCAGGGTTCCACGCACTGTTAAAGAGGGTAACATTGTTCTTTAAGTGCACCAGAATTGAAGATAAATTAATAGAATGAGTTGTGGAATACATAGCAGAGCTTTACAGATCCTAGTAATGTTTTGACACAAGATAATAGTGATGTACACAAGTTTCTGAATTACATCTATTAGACGTGTTGATATTGATTAGGTGTTAATGAACTGCAGTAGTAGTACAATAAGGAAGTGACATTTTTTGGCTAACACTTTTCAGGGAATTTGGGAAACAGCAAGAGGGGTTGAGATATCTTGAACATTATAGTTGTAATTGTGAATTAATAAATGATGGCGCTCCATATATACAGATTTTTATAGACGGAGGATGCTGGCCTGTGCTGGAAGATCGGAGTCTCTGCAGAGCACGACACATGGCCAAAAAGACTGAGACCAACTGACCTTTGACCCTGACCGACAGGGTAACTTGGGAAGGCACTGTCAATGACTGACTCTGAGGTGTACCTGACCAAACTTGACTTTACAACCTGACAGTGTGAGTGTGAGTGAGTGTATGTCTGCATCTGATCAGTGCAACTGCATGATTTAAAACAATGACTAATCAAGCATGTTTTTGGACTAACACATTATTTTGTGTGATAATAATGTGTGAAATGAGAGGTTTCCTAACATTGCACAAAAGGGGAAACCGTTTCTAACCTACTTGATATTTCACTCCCACAGGAGGTGGCGGTTTGCAGAATGTGAAACTCAAACTAAAACATGAAGATTCTGTTTCTTTTAGGACTGAAAGATGGAGAGAAACACTTCATTTCACTGAAGTGTTTACTGTGGAAATGATGGATGTACATTTGGGAAAAATGTTTGGTATTGTCTTATAATCCATTATGACCTGAAGGTTTTCTTCCCATACAGGATTTTGTTTACACATGAGTTAATGTGTAAAAAAGGGGGAGTGTAAACTTCACAATGTACATTTTTTTCATTTAGGGACTGAAAGGAACCTGCTGCCCCAACTCGATTGTTCAATCTGACCATTGATTGACAGTTTTAGAATTGACCTGCTCCATATCTGGGGATAACATACTGTTTGATGAATGTTGACATGTCTCTAATATTGATTGAGTTATAGCAGGTAACACAGATAAAGAATCAGTGGCCAAGGGCTACTGTGAGAGATGTAAGTCCAGAATGGAATACTGAAGAAGCTGACCTGTGAGTAATGTTTCAACTAATGTTTCAACAGGTATTAAAGTAACTGAGGTTTGAAATGTAGAAAGAACATATTTACAGTTAAGCTAAAACATAGTAATGTAATGAGACACAATGTAATTTAGACAACATCATGTAACTAGTCTGGTAAAGAAGTAAGAGCCATAGACTTTATTGTTTAGGTCATTATGGGGATATACATTTCATCTACATTTATAATAGAAAGACATTTGATGACAGTTTGTTGGAATTCTGTATTCATTTTTTCAGCGGGATAATATCTAAGCACTGACGGGTAGAAGCAGTATCACCAGGAAGCCATTCACTTTGTTAGTATTGTGATTTTGGTTGTTTTTGAATCCATAACATTAGTGTGTTTCTTTACCAGAAACATTAGCAGTTCAAATCATATTTAGATTTTTAATGGGATCTCAAGGGATTTCATTTAAAAATAAACACAGATGCTTGTCAGAAATTCAGAGCTATTGAAATATGTTATTTAGTTTACCCTAAAGATGTTGGGGTTCTTATTTAGTTGGCACAGTCCAAGTATTAAGATTCTGAAGCTGCACAATTAATTTAGAAAACCTGTTCACAGACGTCTGTTGTTTTAAGACACCCCACCAACAGGCTCCAAGTGGCCACGCAGTGGTGGGTCAAACAGCCGAGGGCCCCAGAGCCCGGAGCGTAGGCTTGAGGGATTTTGTATCAGATTTCTCCACACAGGTTGTTGACGCCAAAAGGGGGACCCGAGACGCAGGAGGCTGAAGGTCATCAGGGACAAAGTGGATCAACCCCAGGCTCTCCGGCCCCGACCGAGTGACCCAGCGGATCTCTCAGGCCGTCCGCATAGGAGGAAAGGGGGACAGCTCGTACCACGGGAGCCAGTGTGCGGCGGGGAAAACCACCTGCTAGGACCAGGGGACGACATCAGGACGGATCTGGGTCTCGTCATGGAGGTCGACACGGATGCTGTCATCAGCGGACTGGAGGAGAAGGACCTCGAGGACATCCATGCAGCAGACGACTTGGAAGCGGCTGGCAGTGGGCTGGGGGACTTGTCGAGGCAGCAGAGGAGTCTACTTCTCTCTGATCAGTTCCACCCGTGAAGGGAAAGCCGCATCTCCCCCTCCCTATCAGCTGTCGTTGTGGGCTATCCCTTTTGCACTCTTTTAAAAGAGTGCAAAAGGGGGATTGCAGCATCTGATATTTAAGAAGTGTGTTACATTTGAAATGGCAGAAAGTCTTGTTGTAATTTACAGATATTAAAAGAGGTCCCTTGAGTTTCTCTAGTAATGATCAATAGTAGCAGTTAAGTGAATACTGTTCAAACAATACTTGTGTTTTATATTGATTTCTCTGTTTTATCCTTACATAAAGGTGAGGACTAAAATTGCTCTAAACAAAGGCTGTTTAGAGTAAACAGGGTTTTATTGCCCTGTGGGGGAGGTATATGTATGCAGGACATGGTGCTAGGTGGGGGAAGAGTATATTCTGCTTAAGATCTCTAGCATGGCATGTTTCAGGGAAGTCTACATATCTTGAATAGTATATGTGTGGGTTTAATTACTTTATATTCTGTGTCACCAGAAGTTGGAGATATGAGAGGTGAAATATTTGTGTTATCTTTGGAAGCAAAGAAATATCCTTTAAGACACATCTGAGGTCTCTGGAATTTGGGGGGGGGGCGGGCAGGCGGGCTGATGATTCACCACCAGGAGACTGCTTCTTAGCACTCAGCTGCCCCCTCATGATTCCTTCACTGCCATGGGAAGTGATGTTCTGTTCCTTCACGATTTCAAATACTTTGGATCTTAGTTTCTGATGGATTTATACGATATTGGAGAGGAAGGACAATAGTTATGTTTCAAGTGCCTTGTGTAAGTTGCACTCTTTTAAAAGAGTGCAAAAGGGGGATTGCAGCATCTGATATTTAAGAAGTGTGTTACATTTGAAATGGCAGAAAGTCTTGTTGCAATTTCCAGATATTAAAAGAGGTCCCTTGAGTTTCTCTGGTAATTATCAATAGTAGCAGTTAAGTGAATACTGTTCAAACAATACTTGTGTTTGTGTTTTATATTGATTTCTCTGTTTTATCCTTACATAAAGGTGAGGACTAAAATTGCTCTAAACAAAGGCTGTTTAGAGTAAACAGGGTTTTATTGCCCTGTGGGGGCGGTGTATGTATGCAGGACATGGTGCTAGGTGGGGGAAGAGTATATTCTGCTTAAGATCTCTAGCATGTCATGTTTCAGGGAAGTCTACATATCTTGAATAGTATATGTGTGGGTTTAATTACTTTATATTCTGTGTAACCAGAAGTTGGAGATATGAGAGGTGAAATATTTGTGTTGTCTTTGGAAGCAAAGAAATATCCTTTAAGACACATCTGAGGTCTCTGGAATGTGGGGGGTGTGTGTGTGTGTGTGTGTGTGTGTGTGTGTGTGGAGGTTGAGTAAACTCCACCCCTTCCTGTATCTGTTGGTATGAAAGCCTATTCAGCTTTTCTCTCTCTCTCTCTCTCTCTCTCTCTCTCTCTCCTCTCTCTCTCTCTCTCTCTCTCTCTCTCTCTCTCTCTCTCTCTCTCTCTCTCTCTCTCTCTCCGCCCGGACCGGACCGGACATCCAATGGACACACGTTTACCTTAAATGTTACATGTCTATGGCCTAAAACTTGATATCTGATAAAAAACAGATCTACAACCCTCAGATTCTGATCTTAGCATCCTCTTCATCCCTCCTCCTCTTCATCACACCTCCCCAAATCCAGATCTTAGCATCCTCTTCATCCCTCCTCCTCTTCATCACACCTCCCCAAATCCAGATCTTGAGCATCCTCTTCATCCCTCCTCCTCTTCATCTCCAGATCTTCAACATCCCCACCAGTGTCTAGACCCCGGGGGGTAGCCAAAGACGATGAACATTTCTATAATTTCTTTAACCCAAAAAAGACTTTCCTGATTGAGCTGAAGTAGAAGATCTAATACCACACTGAATATATTCCAGGACAAGTCAAAGTTCGGCACTATTAGTAAAATACACTTCATCACATCTAAAAGTAATTTATCGTGCAGTCAAATGTTGAGTCAGTGCTTTGCTGTTATAATCTGAAGAGTAACTCAAGCTAGTGGAGTAGAAGTATAAGGTTGCATAGAAAATGAAAAAGCAAGGTACAAGTAACTCAAATGTATACTTGTATAGCAATTGAGAAACAGTTCTTAGTTTAAATATTTCAACCACTGAAAAATACTCAATTACAAGTGAAGGTTCTGCATTTAAACTGTCACTTGAATTAAACCACTAGGATTACTACAGGATTGTATTTTTGGATAATTATACCTGATGTAATAATATTTAAGCGGTACTTTAATGTTGTTGGTCACTGTGGGGTTGCTTAGCAACGTTCCACTGCTGAACATAATCTTTCTTCAGGTGTCTGTCTGCCAGTCCTCTGTGTTGTGTTCAGGTGTCTGTCTGCCAGTCCTCTGTGTTGTGTTCAGGTGTCTGTCTGCCAGTCCTCTGTGTTGTGTTCAGGTGTCTGTCTGCCAGTCCTCTGTGTTGTGTTCAGGTGTCTGTCTGCCAGCACACTGGCTCCAGTGGTACGAGCTGTCCCCCTTTCCTCCGATGCGGACGGCCTGAGAGATCCGCTGGGTCACTCGGTCGGGGCTGGAGCACCTGGGGTTGATCCACCTTGTCCCGATGACCTTCAGCCTCCTGCGTCTCGGGTCCCCCTATCGGCGTCAACAACCTGTGTGGAGAAATCTGATACAAAATCCCTCAAACCTACGCTCCAAATGCCACCAATCCTCTGTTTTAACGTGATGGCGCACATTGAAAACCGAAGCGGGCATAAGCACCCTGTCATATAAACATTAATACACGGACCCTTTAGTGGGAACACCTGTAGCGTTAGCTTCCATTCCTGCTAGCTCGTCAAGCAGAGCAGTTCATGTGATAACCTCTCTGTTATTAATGGCTAATAAAGATTGGAACTCTGTTCTTAATACACCGCCTCCGACTCCCTTTTCCTGGCACTACAATGTAATATTTTCAAGACATTCTTTTTAGTTTTACAGCTTGATGAAACCTTTTTGTTTGAAATCAGCCATTATAGATAATATGGCCATCTGAGTGTGTGTGGTTTGTTTTTAACTGTTTAATACAGTTAATTATTCAAAATGTCAGAGTTCCTTATTTTTAAACTGAAACTTGCACTACTGTTCAAACATAAATAACAACAAACCTGGAATTACGCATTTGGGACTTTTTTGTTGTACCGAACCCGTACCGAACCGTGACCCCCAAACCGAGGTATGAACCGAACCGTAACTTCTGTGAACCGTTACACCCCTACTCTGTAGTGTTTAAGGACTTGTTTGTGGAAACTGTGAACAGACTTGGACACAGTGGTTGCGTTAGACTTTTTCGTTGTCCGTCATTTTGACGGACAGGATCGTAACATTTACGTCATAATCCATTATTACCCGTCATTTTATTTTTCATGTTTTAATGATGAGATGAGACATATTTCATATTTATATTTGGGTACTGAGCAGCAAATGCTCATTCATTCTTTTTTTTAACGATTCATCCAGAACTTTTATGGGCATGGAGAAAAAAAAAGATGAACAGAGACACCGACCGTGTGGTCACTTTTCATGTCAACACGAACATGAATGATTTATTTGTTCCTGACAGACAGCAGAGGGGGCAGAGGCCGCTAAAAACACCGCGACCATTGAGCCTCAACAGGCAAATATGAACAATGCCATTGTTTTAAATGAGACAATCAGAATATGAACAAAACATGTACAAGAACAACTCTATTGACCTGCTGTAGCCTGAACGCTGATTTCTGCATCGTCGTGCACCCTCGGACAAATCCGTTACTCATCTTAGCTTTTCTACAGGTGTCGCAGAACATTTTGCCGTCTTCCCTCCTCAGCCACTAAACTCTTGCTCCCACTGAACCCATTACTCCCGCTTGAACTCCTTGCCACTTGCTTGCCCCTCTGCCGCTGGATGAACGCTGTCAGTTTGAGTCTTACTGGCTTGTCCTTCATCGTCTACCGCATCAATCCCTCTTTTCACCTCGTTTATCCACACCATCACAATTACTGGGCTTATTAAAAAAGCTTCGGATGATCAGCTGCCTTGACATTTTGCGATTGCTAAAGCCGGTTAATCAACGAGGTCAAAAACAAGACTATACAATAGCTACTTAATATGCACACACTCGCCACCAACTGGACAGGGGTGTGAATGACTAAATAATAGTTACAGACTACAGTAGAGTAGATCGCCCTCAGTCGACCTGGCCCCTAAGGATCTAATATAATGTGGGCCGCTGGTGGACATGTTGGCGCTGTTCCGAGTTGTGTTCTAATCCGTCAAAATGACGGACTGCTTTCAGATTTTTCCGTCATTGTTAGAAAAAATCCGTCATTGACGGAAAATATTCGGTTAACGCGACCTCTGCTTGGACATAAACAATGGATCAGAGCTGCCTTCATTTTAAATTCACTTGTCGGAGGTCCAGACGTTGGTGCTCCGTGGAGCGGAGTTTACTTTCTTAGAGGAAGCTATACAATAATTCTCAAGTCAATAAAATCAGTTTGATTAATATTGGGGTTTAGTCGGTAGTTGGTTTTTTACGTTGACGTCACTAATTCCAACTGCCATACTGAGTGTACCTTTCATTTGTAAATAACTTTAATCTAGCTCAGTTTATTATTTTTCATTTGGTGTGCATCTCTTTTTCTGTGCCAACAAACTGGTTGTCACCATGGTAACCAGCATTTAAATGTATCGCCCTATAAAACCATGTGGCTGAACAAGTCCGACTGGTCTGCAGTGTGAGCTTGTTGAACACAGATAAAAACAGCGTTCAGTTTTAAAGTACATCTGAAAGCTTTTCATTTAGTTTAGCAAGAGTCAACGAGCTCTGGGTTTCCTGTCAACGCCACCATTTCTGAGTATTTCCAAAGATTAGACTGTGTTTTCTAATAGTATAAAGTTTAATAGAGATGTTTTAAGACTAAACAAGAGTAGTTTGATCACTCCTCTCTCTGTAGTTTCACATCGTTCATTGAGGCTGTCTGGCTGATCCCTGTCTGCTGAAAGTCACTTTAAAAAACTAACGTCTGTATTTCAGCTGCTTGTTGCCATCATTGGATGCTGATTGTCCCAGCTGTGATCATGCGTGGAAGTTGTGTGTGAAGTCTGAGAGCGTGTAGCTCCCGTACCAAACTTTTTGAGAAATCAGGTTATGATCAGATGAGCAAGTTGATCACTCAAAGTTTATTGCGAAATACGATGTGGGGAATGTAATGCCACCGAAGAAACCAAACAAAAAGGCTAAAGTGCCATTGAATGAGAGCAGCGGTCTTTCGGGAGTGATTGACACACAAGCAGCAGAGGAGAACGCCATGGAGAGCGGGGCCTCGCAGGTGAACCACTCGGAGCTGGCGGTACTAATACGCTCCGTAATAAGAGAGGAGATAGGTGCTGCTTTCGAGAAATTCCAGCCGCAGCTTGATGCTCTAAAGGAGAACTTGACTCATGTTGTCAGAAGCTCGGTGATATGGAGGAGGGATAACCGACATGGATTGTAGGGTTGCTATACTCGAAACCGCAAATGGCAATCTAATGAAGGAAAGCAAAGAGTTCAAAGAAAAAAAATAGAGAGGATGGAGATTCAAAGCAGAACGTTTAATCTACGTGTGATTGGACTGAAAACGGACATTGAGAAGAGCGATCCCATTGCCTTTGTGACAAACTTTTTAAAGGAGGTGTTCGGAAGTGAGCTCTCATGTGAACCGGCAGTGGAGATTGCATACAGGATTGGGCAGGGGACTGATTTGAGACCGAGACCTATGATTGTCACTCTGCAGAGATATCAAGCGAGGGAAGCTGGCAAGAAGCACGGGAGAGATTATTTTCCGTGACATGCGAGTGAAGATATTTCCTGATATTACTCCGGATGTTGCCAGGAAGAGAGCCCTAGTCAATGACGTCAGGGTGAAGCTGCGCAAGGCTGAGGTGAGGCATTGGCTATTGTTCCCCGCAACGCTCATCGTAACCTTCAATGGACAAACCAAACTTTATCGGAACTGTAGTGAAGCTGAGCATTTCTATAAAACAGTGATAAGCCCGGTTTCAGTTCAAACCAGAAATGAAGGTGGGAAATGACTGATTGACATCACCAGATAGATGGTATGATTATACATACAGGAGAAGAAATTAATTGTATTATGAAAATGGAAATTGTTGCAGTTTTGGTGATCTCCACAATTGTTTTATTTTCTTGTGGGCCAATATTCACTGGTCTATGAGTTATCTACTCATTTATTTGAAGTTATTTACTTCATCATCTGCGAGTATGAATTTATGTTTATTAGATTTTGAATAGAGACACATTTCAACTTGTCTCTATTGTTGTTTATTCTTCCTAAAATGTAATTGTGATGTATTGATTAGATCTAGTGTTGCGAGACATTACCATGAATATATTTCATACTATTATTTAAAAATGTTTGGGAGCTACCGTGAAGCTCGTCTAATTGAGCGAGTGAGTATGCACATTTATAGCAATCTATGTGCAGATAATTGTTGGGTTATGTATGTGATGGTGTGTGTGTTTGAAATTGTGTTACATGTATGTTTTAGTTCAGCTCTCATTTTGATAGGAAGTGAAAAAGAGATAACATTTAAATTGCCATCTTAATGTTGAATAAGTTACCAAGTAAAGGGTTTAAATTGGCTCACATAAATATATGTAGTTTAAGAAATAAAGTGTCTGAGATAGAGGAAATATTATCATGTGGTATTCATTTGTTAGCAATATCTGAAACTCACTTAGATGACACATTTAATGACGCTGCTGTGGATATTGTTGGATATAGAATATTTAGAAAGGACAGGAATGCAGATGGAGGTGGGGTGGCAGTATACGTTCAAAAGCAAATACCAGCTAAAGTGAGATATGATTTGATGTCTGCTGATATTGAAGTACTTTGGTTGCAAATTAATTTACCTCACTTGAAACCTTTGTTGGTAGGATGTTGTTACAGACCTCCAAATGCAAACTTAATTTATTTAGACAAATTATGTGAAATGTTAGACAAAGTTTGTGATCTTGACAGAGAGATTTATTTATTTAAATATTGACTGGAATATGTTGCACTGTGCCCTTAAAAACAAGCTGCAGACAATAATTAATGCATGTAACTTGGTACAAATGGTGACTAAACCTACTAGGATATGCATCAAGAAAGATGGGTCAAAAAGTGCAACTTGTATTGATCATATATTTACTAATTTTAGCCATGTATGTTCTCAGGCAATATCAATTCCAGTAGGGTGTTCTGATCATAATTTAATAATCATCGTGAGAAAGACAAAGGTGCCAAAAGCTGGACCAAAAGTCATTGTGAGGAGATCAATGAAATATTTGAGTGAAGAGTCATTTATCCAGGATGTTCAAATGATATGTTGGAAACATGTTTGTGAGAAAGTCGATCCAGATGATGCTCTTGATGTCTTTCATTTGTTATTCATGCAGGTGATTGATAAACATGCTCCACTTAGAAAACAGACTGTAAGGGACTTTAGAGCACCCTGGTTAGATGAGGAATTAAGGGATCTAATGAAACGAAGAGATGATGCAAAACATGTAGCTCTCTCATCAAGTTATGAGTCAGATGGGCACATTTATAGAAGGTTAAGGAATTATGTTACAGCATTAAATAAAAAGGAAAAACAGTTGTATTATGGAAATAAAATTAAAGAGATAAAGGATGACAAGAAAAAACTGTGGCGCTTAGTGAATGGCATGATGGGCCGTAAGCCGAAATCCACCTCAACATATCTTGAGGTGGGACATTTTTGACGAAACCAGTACAAATTGCTAATCATCTGAATGATTATTTTCTTGATGAAGTAAAACATTTGAGGATAAATATGAATCAAACTATAAATAGTAACTCCACATTTCTAATACAGGATTTAATTATGAAAAATAAGAAGTGTACATTTAAAATAGAAAAAGTGACAATTACAGATGTTAAATGTCTACTAGGTAAATGTAATGATAGACCACCAGGAGTGGATAATTTAGTTGGTACATTTCTTAGATATGTTGCTAATTGTGTTGCAGAGCCTATCTGTCATATTATAAATTTGAGTATTGATAAATGTATTTGCCCACAGGCATGGAAAATAGCAAACATTATTCCACTTGCAAAAAATACATTGAAACCACATTGAAATTGAACAGGTCAAGGAGACAAAATTGCTAGGTATAACCCTGGATCATAAATTATCTTGGTCTAAACAAATTGATAATGTTGTATGTAAAATGGGAAGGGGTGTGTCACTTGTAAAAAGAATTGTAAAATATTTGCCTATGGATGTCAGTAGACAAGTTTTGGATGCTTTGGTTCTGTCGCAGCTTGATTATTGTTTGGTCATATGGTCTAGTGCTGCTGAAAAAGATTTAAACAAACTACAAGTAGCACAAAATAAGGCAGCACGATGTGCACTGCAGAGCTCCTACTGAACCAGAGTCACTGAAATGCTGGAGACACTGAAATGGTTAACTGTCAGACAGAGGTCAACTTATATTTTATTGAATTTTGTCAGAAATATTACAGTGACTCACTCACCAGATATAGTATCACAACGATTTATAGCGCAATATGCTCAACATAACTATCAAACACGACATACAATAGAAGGAAGGTTTGTATTACCCAAATCTAAATCAAACATGGGACAGAAAACAGTCCAGAGCCGTGATCAGCTGGAACTCTTTACCGGTTCACATCATTCAGGAACATTCTCAAGTACATTTCAAATGGTTGCTAAAAAAATATTTAAGTATTACAAAGTAAATTTGAACTGTGCCTGTGGCTATGTATGCATATATTGTTATGTACACATATTTGTATTTACTTTTGTTTGGCCTTAGGATGGCGATAATTGAATGACCGTTTTAGTTTCACTTCATTTCACTGTAAATAGCATGACATGATGAGCTGTTTTGTTTTAATGTTGTTGTATGTTTACGTATGTTTTGACTGTGTGAGGACCCCAGGAAGAATAGCCAAGGCTCATGCTCGTGCTAATGGGGATCCTAATAAAGACATAAGACATATCAAACTAATAGTAACAACGCATTTAGGCTAAACTTAACTAATCATGTGCCTTTTGGCTGTGATATCATCTGGAGCTTGATGGTTCTTGTTAACATCACAATTGTGTACGTGTGTAAGATCCTAAATACATTCAATAGAAAACCATTAAAAACACAATGTGTCCATCACTGTCACATCATCCATGTACTCATGTGATAACACTGCTGCCATGCTGCTTATTCTGCTATTAGAGTCTAATTACATTTAAAGAAGGCTAAATGTTTTTAAATGCCACTTTAATATTCCTCTGTGTTGTGTTCAGGTGTCTTTCTGACACATTCAAAGACGTTGTCCTCGTGTGCACAGGAGCTACAGTGTAGACATGGTAATGCAAAACTCAAGACCCAGGCTCCTCCCACAATGCAACATGAATATATATATAGAACATAAAACAATTAAATAAAATACAAATATTGAAAGAAATAACAGAATAGAAATTAAATAGTGCATACAACGGACTTTCATCTTTTTCTGTATACTTGTATTGAGCATAGGAGTAGGGGTTTAATTACATTACATTCAAGATTATTTTCAACATGACACCAAACATGTACTTGCTCCACAAATAATTAAATGAACTAATACCAACAAGAAAGAAAACACACACACACACACACACACACACACACACACACACACACACACACACACACACACACACACACACACCTCGACTGTGAAGAGGTATGCTCAGCTCATCGGAGAACAGCTCATGGTGTTCTTAATTATATTATTTGGTGCCTTTTTACTTTCTTTTCTTCTCATGTATCATTTCAATCTCAATTCTTCACTTTCTTCTTACACATTACATTTCAGCATAAAGCGTTCCCACTTCTTCAGGAATTGCATTCTCTCGTTCAATATGTTTTTCTTCTATGATATTACAGTTTCATAGAGTTTTTAGAATTCATCAGATGTGTTCAAACTGTGTAGTCGAATGGGTTTGCTGATGAAGCAGCAACGAAAACATTTACAGAAGAATATGCATTGATCTCAATCTGATAATAAAGTGTAAACAACGCCCATCCCCTAAAAACACATACATTTATAACATTACATGATACTGAACCTGATTTCAAATCAAAGGGTTGTTCTACTCGGTGTGATTGACAGGAGAGATGATCAGAGGGGCAGAGTTTCTACCACCATCGTTCTTACAGGGACTAAAATAAGGGTAGAGTTTCTCTTTGAAGCAGCAGCCAGTGAAGGAGTAGATCAGAGCTGCAGCATCAACATCATAAAAGGAGACCAGACCCTCCTCATAATCCACAAAGACCCCCACCTTCTGAGGCTGAGACTTCAGAGAGAGACGGACTGGAGGACCAGCAAGAGCTATGTACTCATTTTCATTCCTCAACCATATCACCCAGTAACCATTCTGAGAAGACGCTGTGATGTTTCCCTTCCTGTTGATCGACTCTCTGGCCACTCCTAGATCCCACTTAGTCTTCCCTTCAACCTGAACCTCGTAGTAAAATCTTCCTGAAGAGAAACTCTGCTTTGCTAAAACACAAGCACACTGATCAAATCTCTCTGGATTGTTTGGGAGATTCTTCCACACATTACCATCTTTCACTTGTTTTCCATCATCAGACAGGATGAGCCATGGTTGTGCTGTATCAGGATCAAGAGTCAGCTCCACCTCAGACTGCTGGACCCTCTTCAGCTCCACCTCAGACTGCTGGACCCTCTTCAGCTCCACCTCAGACTGCTGGACCCTCTTCACCTCCACCTCAGACTGCTGGACGCTCTTCAGCTCCACCTCAGACTGCTGGACCCTCTTCAGCTCCACCTCAGACTGCTGGACCCTTTTCAGCTCCACCTCAGACTGCTGGACCCTCTTCAGCTCCACCTCAGACTGCTGGACCCTCTTCAGCTCCACCTCAGACTGCTGGACCCTCTTCAGCTCCACCTCAGAGAGCAGCTTCTTCATCTGTTTCCTGAGCGTCTCCTCCAGCTGAGTCACAGCTCTCCTCACAGTCCCCTCATATGAAGGTGGACGGACCCTGACTTCTGTCCAGTTCTTGGTGGGGGGAGCAGCGCTCAGGGACGTGAAGCTTTGGAGGAGGTGGAGCTGGTCTTCAGAGCGTGAGAGCTGCTCCACCTCAGAGCTCCTCTTCTTCAGCTCAGAGACTTCCTGTTCCAGCTCTTTGATGAAGCCTTCAGCCTGTTCCTCTGTCTCTCTCTGCTTTTCTTTGATGGTGTCCATGAGCTCGGCCTGGCTTCTCTCAACAGACTCCTTCAGAGCGGTGAAGACCTGAACACCATCTGCTATCTCTCTGTCTGCTCCTTCCTTACTGAGCTCCACTGAGCGGTTCATCTCCTGGATCTTCAGTCGTCTCTTCTGGATCATCTGCTGAGTTTCAGCCTCTGTCTTCCCCAGCTCAGCCTTCTTTCCTTCATATCCTTCTTTCAGAGGAACAACATCATGTGTCTTGTGCTCTGAAACAGAGCAGAGCATGCAGACACACACCTGGTCGGTCTGACAGAACAGCTCCAGCAGTTTATCGTGCTTCACACACATCCTGCCTTCCAGGTTCTCCTCAGGGTCGATCAGCTGATGTTTCTTCAGGCCTGCTCTTGTCAGGTGAGGCTCCAGGTGAGTCTCACAGTAGGACTCCAGACACACCAGGCAGGACTTCAGGGCCTTCAGTCTGGTTCCAGTGCAGGCGTCACAGGGAACTTCCACTGGTTTGACAACGTGTTGCTCTGAGCTGCTGCTGCTGGCTTCCTGTTGAGCTGACCGTCTGAACTGAGCAGCCATCTCAGAGATGAACGTGTTGACGCGCAGCTCAGGCTTTATGTTGAACACCTCTTTGCAGTTGGGACACTGACTCGGGACATTTCTGTCCCAGTGTTGAGAGATGCAGGCTTTACAGAAGTTGTGTCCACATGGTATGGCGACTGGATCAGTGAACACATCCAGACAGATGGAGCACAGAAACTGATCTTCAGTCAGCAGACAGCTGGCAGCAGACATGTCTTCACTCTGAGGACTAAACGTGTGAAAAACACAACTTAATTACACATTGTCTATTTGAGTCCTATTACGAACGCGAAAATGTTATCAAGCCCAACTTTTCAGGAAATGTGCACACGTTATGTTATTAGCATGAATTAGCATGAATCAGCATTCTCTACCAAGGGGTTAAAGATGGCTCAAATGTGCAGTTCAGATGGTGTATTTCTATGAGGAAAATGACAACATAGACCAAACAACCAAAAACATTTAATTTTTTTGTTTGCAAGAATTCGAAATGTAGTCAAAACTATTATTTGTTAATATTATAAATAAAATCCGGAAAATCATAGCAGCATTTAGTTTAAACTCTAAAAAACACAATGTGTAAGCTCTATTCGTTTTGGGGGATTTTGCCATTGTCGAACAGAGGAGTGAAACCTCGTTGCTGAGCATCACTGAAGTTCATAGTTAACAGTAAACGTTATGTGCGGCTGAGAAAGAAGGGTTCAAAGCTCAAGGCTGCTCACCAGTGTGTCACAATTATATAAGAAGAACAATGTAAATGTCATGTCAATTCCAAAAACTTGAAGCATAACAGATACCTTGCTTTGGACGGTCCAGATCAAATCTAATACTTAGATACAACTTTGTTTAATACAGTCATTTATAAAGATGTTTTCAAATACAGGAAATATGAAAATAAGTATAAGCTAATGCTAGCTTTGGCTGCATTCTGTCTAACCTTCCTCACCCGGAGTTTACATTGTATTTTAGGTTGTTGCTAATTTCTTAACTGACACATTTCTATCGTATAATATTCTTTATATGGTGTAGATAACCCACTTTGTGTTATTTGAGACTGAAGGGGTTGTTGCATTGTTTTTGTTGCAGTTTATATATCTTATAATGTAATTTAGGTGAACTTCCTGTTTCATTTGTATGCTTTTATTTTGAAGGCGAGTCAACGCGGCTGACAGGAAGTGGTTGTAGCTTTGGAAACAATGTGACGAAGAAAGTAATATCTTCTATGTAACGGCGGAGAAAGAGAAGAATGTGTTTAAATGTTAGCACCCCCAAAAGAGGCTCGAGCTCTCAAGTTGGGTCTGGAGTTACAAATACATTCTAATTCATCAGTAAAGTAAAGCCTACGACCATTATTCGGAGGGAAAGGCTACTTATGGTAACATGGATGTAATACAGTCAGATTCAGATTGTAATCCAACTGTGACTAAATATGTAGTGAGTGATGTGTCTGTCGTGCACTCACCAGAGTGTGCAGAGTCCTGCTGTGTTGAAAAGAGCAACTGAGTCGAGTGTCTCTTCAGAGGAACGGAGACGCTGCTGCTCTGCTGTCGCTCAGACAAACTCCAGCTTTCATTTCTGGGGAATTGAAACTCTCCTCTTACCGTGTGGTCCCACCTCTCAGTGGCAGTTTGCCAAGAGGGAGTGGAGGAAGAACTGTTGAGGCTTGTTATGTAACTTTGTGGCGATGCATTTTACAACTGATCCAAGAGGCTTTCAAATAGTGTATATATATATAATAGTGTAATAGTGTACAAGTAGGAATATGTTCTCAATGCATTTCCTCCTTCCGCTTTATTTCACAACAGTTTTACAGGCTGTGTGTTATGGTCCCTGTTTAAGAGCAGCTGGTGAAACACTTCCTCCTCCCTGAACACACTGATAAGGGTTTTTATTGGAGAGAACTGACACGTGATTGTTGACTCACATTGAGGTCAGTCTTTAGTTTATATTAGAACCAGATTAATTTGATTCACCTCTAGTTTTGGGGGTTTTGGATTTAGATGTAAACGAACTACAGCTCTAACGTGTGTCAGATGAACTGATGTTGATTCTGTTCAGTTGTATTCTTTGATATGTAGTTCATCAAATGTATATTTATGTTGCAATATATCAAAATGTATCGTAGGAACTTTAATATAATAATAATAACAATATTAATGATGTGTTCCTGTCCTCCTTCAGTGTCTGCAGTGCTGCCGGCAGTCATGTTCATGTAGAGAACAACCGGCTAAACGACGCCCACCATGCGGAAACATCTGGAAAGGATCCGTTTCCGGGGCCAGAGACGGGACGAGTTCCAGGATCTGATTCTCCCAACACCTCCGACACAGAGAGCAACGAGGAGGTCGTGAGCAGACCTCGAGTCTCCGCCAGAGAGTCGGAGCAGCAGAGTGACGCTCAGGTACACTAACGCACCAGAGAGAAACTCCAGGGGATTTTAGCCTTTGCAGACCATTTACATGCACTAATACTCTATAGCACACAGGAGAGGGAAAACCTAGCAAAACGCAAAACAGGTCCTCTTTAAAGATCTCCAATTATAATATTTTTAGGCATATATTCAGTGGCGTTTCTATATGTACAAAAGTGGTGGGGCACACAAAACTCAGATGTCTAAATATAAGGTTCTGCAAAGAGGTTCGTGGCTGCTGAGGCTCTGACTCTTCAGGTTTACAAATATTATATTTTGACCTAAATCAAAATATAATATTATTTTCAAAAGCTTTTTTGTCTGATGCTTCAATTACTTTTAAACAGACCGTTCAGCAGAAGGATACCCACACATGTATTTTATCATTTAAATATTGAATTGTTCTCTCTTAGTAAGATCCCATTTTCAATAACATTGCAGTCTTACCTTGACTTGAAGATGGAGTCCATTTGCCTATCCTTCTGGACAAACATCTATATTACTCTTTTGTAAAAGTCCTCCTTATCTTCTTGTAGTTTCAAAAGTCTATCATAAATCTAATCTAATCAATAGATTTATGATTCGAACATTATAAAAATAGGGTAGACATGTGGATATTATCCGGCTGAACAAAACGTTCATTTATCTAACAGGTTTGTTTCCCACAGACCTTATTTTGAGCTATTTTCTAAAATCCTATGGAGAAATCTCGTTGCTTTTAGGTCGAGGGAAGCCATGCGCAGCTTACTTCCTGGTTTTAGGACGCCTCACTGCAGCTCTCTCTCCTCCTCTTCACACACCACACTTTTCGCGGCACACGTACTTACAGCCAATCAGCTCTGAGTTATGTGAGATGACGTATGGTGGGGATGGCAGCACTTTGCCCCTATGGTCATTATTTTTTTGCCACACACATTAAATAGGACAATACTCTGAGCATGCGCAGTGTAGTTTTTACAGTCACCATTGCTTTAACAGGGAGAGGGAGGGGCAGGATCGGGTTTTGTCCTACATGGCTCTAAACAGCTCAATAGGCACACACTGACAGTGTGTGCCTATTGAGCTGTGTGACACTGTAGACACTAATTAGAAGAACACAGATTAAACAGCAATGTACAGACGAATCAGATGATTAAACATGATCTTAAAATATATTTTATTTATTTTTTTGTGCATTTTTTTGTAATCATTATTTGTAATACTTTCTGCTGACACTAGGTGGGGCTGTGCCCCACCTGCCCCTAATGACCAGCCGCCACTGCATATATTATAGGTATAGTTATATATAAAAATGTATAAAAATCATGTCTATGAAGTGTTCCAAACAACAAACAGATCACCCCTTCTGTCCTCATCCGAAAATATGAAATTCTCCAAAAAAATCTGAATCCCAGAAAAAAAGAAAAATAGAGAAAAAAGGTTTTAAAATTAGAGACAAAATACACATCCGGGCTGGTCCCTTTCGATTCCAGTTTTGGATAGTCTGCCGTGGTTTCGTTCCATTTCAAAGAGCTGTTTGACGTTCGGCGTAACCTTGGCGCACTGCCACTACACATGCCACAACATCCAATCCCAGAGCTTGAAGATCATGCACTGTAGTCCCAAATGATAGCTGGGGATTATGGGTAGTGTAGTGTTTTAGGCCATCCTAAAGTCCGAAATGTTTTTCGGATTTCATATCGCATTAACACCATATCCCTACATGCATTGTGGCAAAACCATCCAATCAGCGAGCTTAAACCATAGCTGAGGATCTTGGGTAATCAGTTCAGTGGCTGTGTATTGCAATGATGCTCGAAATGTCCCTTATAGGCCTACGTCTGTTTCCGGTTATTTTTATAGACGCCAAAAAAGCCAGAGATTATGGAATTAAACAAATAAATAAAAACAAGGATAAGTGTGTGTTATTGGTGAGTAAATAATGTTATTAGAAAAGAATAACAAATTAGAAGGAAAACAAAATACAGATTTCAGTTGATATTGAGTAACAACATGTTTTTATGAACCACACCGCTTCCGGTCTTCCACGACCCGACGCAGGCACGAAACATACTACAAATAGAAATATATTGCTTTAAAAATCGTCACAAAAAGGGGGAAATCGTGTTGGTGAACGCGAAATCAATCAATCGATTAAATGCCGTGAGACTAGGTTGAATGTAGTGAGGTAGAAATATACAAATGGAAATAGTCAAGTACATTTTTTAAGCTACTTTACTTAAATTGAGAACTCGTGAAAACTGTACTTCAGATCAAACATTTGTAAAAAGACAGAAATTGTTTAAAAGAAAATCCATTGGCTCTTTGTCGACTTTATTCAAACGATACAAGCAGTGCGCAGAGGTGGACAACATAAAGTTAGCATCACACAGACAGCTGGGATGTAACATCTTCATTTCCCTCGTTTGTTAAACCACTGCAGCCTAATGTTTAATGACCAGACATTGTTGATTCTCGCAGTAACTGTCAATACATTCTGTACCAATATACAGTAATTAAAAACATATCAGACACCCATCATTTCTCCCTCAATTTAAAATGATTAAAACAAAAAACATGTATTCAACATGCTTCTGTTGAAGATAACCTTTTGCTCCTTCGCAATCCTTTGATTCAGGAAGATGGGTTGCTTCCACACTTGTTTTGCGCTCACACATTCGACAAACCCCCCACCAAGCACTCACCACTTCCCTCTGAAACTCACTCGTCCACCCTTTCTTAAAGCGCATCAAAATACCTCTATCCCCCCACACTTATTTAACACATCCCAAAAACACCTTCCGTATACCCTCGCCCCTGAAGCCCGACTATATATATCCACACTATCAAACACTCCTTTCATGCGCCCCATATCCTTGACTGTTATCGTGGTGTCATCAGCACACGGATACACCCAGCTTTCCTTTCCCCCGTACCTCCACTCCCTCCACATCCTCGTTCTGCTGCAGCAGGCCCGCCAGTGGCTCCGCTGACAACACATCCAGCATCGCCGAGAGAGGGCCGCCATGCCGGACTGACCTCTCTAGCCTACACACACACGAGTTAAAATCCCATTCACCTTTACACAACTACCCGCTCTACCATAAACTCTCCTGATCCAACCCACTAGCCTCCTCCCAAGCCCCGCCTTCTCTCACACCTTAAACAAATACCCATGATTCACCCTCTCAAAAGCTTTATTCAAATCTAAAGTTACAACCAGCCCACCTTCAGATAACTTATCACATGCCTTATACTACTGATTGAGTCACTAATATCCCTGCCCATGCTACATGCCTGCGCGCTCCCCACTACTGTACCCATCACCCTCTTGATCCTATTAGCCAACACCCTTGCTAACATTTTGTAATCACTATTGAACATACTCAGTGGCCTATAATTCTACCCTTTTTAAACAAAATACTGATCACCCCCGTTGGTAGCCGGCAATTCAGCCCTCTCCTCTAAACGTTTGTATAGCTCCAGAAGTAGAGGCACCATGTTTCCTTTTTTCCAACCCCAAAAAGGAACCCGTACGTTTCTCCCCCTCCACTAAATATCTAGCCCTCCTCCGAGCTATTGCTCCCACACACCTCGTCCCCTCTCTCACCCAACTCATCCCATGATATTCTCCTACATCTCTCCCCGTCTCTACCTCAACCTTCTCTGCCTCGTTATCCAACTCTTTTCTCTCTCTCTCTTATTTCTCACGCTACTATACTTAATGCTATAGATCAATCCTAGTCTGTTTTAAAACCTCTCAACCACCTGCTTCCTAGAAAAACCCGTCCATACACATTTCTCTCCCTCCATACCGTTATCCCTCATTACCTTTTGTAACATACCCCGTGAAGAATCACATCTATTCTCCCACACCACACATTGAAATCGCCAACAACCATACAGTTTCCCCACACTTCCCAAACCCTCAAAAGACATCCCCCTTTTCCTCATTCGGCGCATATACATTGATTAGCTTAGACACGTCCTCCATATCCTCAAACACCAATCATCCTCAACTTTGCTCACATTCTCTACCACCCGTTGTAATTTAAATCCTCCCCCCCCCCGCAGCATTCACACCCCCGTTATTTACAAACACATCACCCATCCACCCCTTCGTAACATCCTCGACACACCTTTCATCCCAATGTGTCTCCTGAAAACAGATAATGTCCGTGGCACACAAAGGCATAGCTTGCTCCCTTCTGTCCTTCTTCTTAAGCCCATGTCCATTACATGAAGCAAAAGATGTTGATTACGAAGAGGAAGAGAGAAATTAAATTCTCCATTCTTTCCCCCGTGTCTGGACCTGCATCTTCCTCCCCATCGCCTCTCTTCCTCTGGCTCGTCCCCTCGCCGTCACACAGGAACCTCTCAGAGCCTCCTCTCCCATCCCGTCCTCACTCTCCTTCATATCCACTTTTCCATGATATTCAATGTGTTGAGATGCACCTGTATGAGTTCAAGTACAGGTTTAGCAAGGCAGTGAGAGATGCTAAACGACTACTCTGAGAAACACCAGTTCTCAGCTAACGACTCTGCGGACAGGTCACAAACTATAAGGCTTAGGCCTCACACTCCGTGAACGACGACGCCTTGCTAAGCGGCAGTGAAACTATGTTTTAGATCAGCTACAGTACTAACTCACATGTTGTCCTGAAACTCTTCGGGGCATCTGGAAAAAGGGTGTGATTGACAGTCTATTGAGCCAACAGAAAAACAAAGGGGGCGGGACTTAGCAAAATGATAGGCAAGCATTTAAGGAATGGAAAAAGGCTGCAAAGTTAATTAAGTGTTAATCGTGGTTAGATTTAAAATTCTAATACTCTACAGTTTCTCTGACTATGTGTTTCCTGTTACCTGCAGACATCCAGCAGCTGGTGGTGGTTAAAGAAGAGGTTCCCCCTGAGCAGCAGGAGTGGAGCACCAGTCTGGACCAGGGGGACGCAGACACACACACACACATTAAGCAGGAACAGGAGGAACTCAGGAGCAATCAGGAGGGAGAGAAGCTTCAAGGGTTGGAGGAGGCTGATGTCACCAAATCCACTTTCACTCCTGTCCCTGTGAAGAGTGAAGATGATGAAGAGAAACCTCAGTCCTCTCAGCTTCATCAAAGACAAACTGAACACCTGGAAACAGAAGCTGATGGAGAGGACTGTGGAGGACCAGAACCAGCTAGGAACTCAGATCCAGACAGACAATTACAACCTGAGACTAGGGACAACACTGAAGACTCTTCTGAACCTGGGACTGAAGACAGGGCTGATTGGAAGGAGACCAGAGAACCAGGTTCAAACTCTCAGAGAAATAAGCAAGACCCTGTCAGTGATTCAAGACCTAGAGAGAAACCATTCAGCTGCTCAGTCTGTGAGAAAAATCTTTTAAACACGGAGGACATTTAAGGCGAGACACTGGTGAATAGGGTAATTTGTTTAACTTAAAAGGTATCAGCTAGAGATTTCTCCAGTTAATTACTTGCATTAAGACAATTGTTTTTTGTATTACAAGTTTTCTGAAATAGCATGTTTAAATATGCAAATGTGCCATCATCTCATTAAATATGCGCATATTTTAATACATTTCCAGAACACAAATCTGAACATTGGCTAAAGCCAGGTTCAAAATTCTTATTTCATTTTGTAGTCATATTAGAATTAGGGATGTCAAACGATTACAATTTTTAATCAGATTAATCACAGCTTAAAAATCAGACGGAGCTTTCCAACGATACCTCTGATGACATGGTGCAAACAGCGGTCGCGGTACTTTATGTTACGTCAGATGCTAACTTTTGGTGAATTTAGGCGAAATCTACAGACGCAAATAGACAAGCTATAGTAAAAATAAACATCTAAATGTGTATTTTGTAGGTTTTCCTTCCAAAAGCCTATGTATGTATAAAAACCAATGTGAGTTTGGAACATTGAACAATGTGAATCTATTCTAGTAGACCTCAACGATGGAATCATGATCAGTAGAAATGACCATGACATGGGACCTTTAAACTTCCATTGGGATGTTTTGACAGTTCCTGTTGAGTTATCAGTCTGTGCTGAAAGAAGAACCAGACTTATTATTATTATTATTATTATATTAGGGCCGGGACTTTAACGCGTTAATTAAGATTAATTAATTACACACAAATTAACGCGTTAAAAAAATTAACGCATTTTAACCGCACTTATTTTTGCACAGCGGAACGTTTCTCACTGGATGAGTTTCAGGCGTACCGATTATACTGGAGCACCAAGTTCATGACTTCAGCATGGGACTTCAAACAACAACAACCCACGGTGAACAATAGTCAAACATTAACGAACCAGCTGATGAGACCGCTTTGGTCGGCCCGTGGATGGGACATTTTGTTTTAAAAAACGGACGGATGGAAGCGTCGACAAGAGCCGCAGCACATCAAGCCTAAAGCATCACCTGAATGCAAAGCATGTAGCAGCTAGCGTGGACGTTAGCCCGACTCCGAGTGCAAGGAACCACACCCTGACCCAACCCACACTCAACCAGAGGACTGGTTTCAGGGCCAGGATAAGTCAGTCCACGTCTGAGAGAATAACCAGCTCCCTGGCTCACTGGACTGCACTCGACTGTAGACCACTCGGAGTAACATCCATGTGGAAATGGCTTCTCACTGTTCTCAGGTCAAATATGTATATTTGATTAAAAATGTGATTAATTTCGATTAATTAATTACAAAGCCTCTAATTAATTAGATTAATTTTTTTAATCAAGTCCCGGCTCTATATTATATATATTATTATTATTATTATTATAGAGAATATTTACGATGTTTTCAGTTTCATTCTGTTCCGTTTAGAGATGTCCCGATCCGAGATTTTCAAAAGATCGGATTTATTTTTTATAAAATCTTTTTATTTAATGTTTAATGCACACTTCACTTCTTTCTTTCAGAACGAGGCGGAAAGTATTAAACTTAGGCGACTCTGGGATTTGTAGTCTTTCTAGTTGCGTATTTTTCATCGTCTTATATTTCAACAGTTTTACGACAAACTGACTTTTTTGACTTGGAAATTATTTTTTAAGATTGACGAACGTAATTCGTGGCACAATTCGGGATCGAAAGATACGTTTTCTCTCTCCATTGACTTCAATGCAATGGAAGTAGATGGGCGGGACTTCGCCTCTCTATTCAAATGAATGTCCACTAGCTTGCAAAATCTCCTCTATAGTGATCCCTCCCTCAATTTGTTTTAGATTCCAGTCGGACCTAGGGTCGTTAATGCTTTAACGGCACTACTACTTTTATCGATACCACTTATCGATCCGGTGCTTTAACGGTACTCTTATCGGTTCCTTTGAAGAAAAGATAAAAGGTAAATTAACCTAACAAAAAATTGTAAATAACGTGAACTTACAGAAATGCAAAAAACAAGTACTTACTGCATAAACACAGTGGTACAGAGCAACACAGGTGGGGCAGACAGGTATGCTGCCAAAGGCCTAACGGTTCTTCTGGAGGAAGATTACGGCATACATAACACCTGACGTGGAAACGTTACTCGTGGATGGGGCTACAGAGCTGCTAGAAAGACAGTAGAGAACGTTGCATTCCTCCGTCTGAATGTGGAGCACTTTTACAAAATGTTTAGACAAATTGCTGGACTTCTCCTCTCTATTGAGATAAACATATGACAAGCATGCTCATTTCTGACGTGGAGCTAATCTGAACTAAACATTGAAGACTGCTTTATATTCCTCCATCTTGTGACTGTAACTCCCTCTCTTGGATATCAGCATGTGAAGGACACTGCTCAGGAACTAGTTGATGCTCTGTATGTGATGACTCCTTCCCTTCTGGAGAGGATCACAGATACACGGATCCTGAGATGAAGCTCAAGCCGGGGACCAGTGAGAACACACCTAGTCCACCTGCAGCCCAATACAGTAAAGGGGCACTCACACGTTGTGAGTCTCCTTACACACCGGGGACACATATTTATGTATGAAAAAGTCCATTTAGCATGATAGGAGACCTTTAAAGTAAATTCAGGGGTTCATTTTTAATGCAACTCGCTTAAAGCATTTTTAAATGGACAAACATGGTGGCGAAAAACACGGCTAATTTATCCATTATTTCTAATTATTAGGCCACTGACTGGCTGTTATATAAATTAACATTAATATTCCTGCTTACTTGTTCGTGAAACAGTGTAGTACGAGTTAGGGATGCCAGCGATTATTCGCTACAGTCTCCATAATCGAATATTATTTTTAAAAATCGATTTTTTTTTCCCAGGGTCGGTCGAATAATCGATTTTTATTCGCCAGGGCTGCCGAATAATCGATTTTGATCGTGGTCAGTTTCTGGCAACCCTAGTACGGGTCCACAGCACATAGCAACTTCCAGATGTTAACCTGCATATGTAGAGCAATTTGCACAATTATCATGAGTTGTGTTAATTGATTAGCATTAACTAACATTATAGCCTAAGGGGGCAATAGTTTATAAATGGCTTCACCGAATTGGACAATTTTGAAGTGGGTTAGGGGGTTATTGAGGAAGCGGAGTCCATTTCTGACATTTCCAGGATCAGAAATTACATTTTTAACCAGAAAGCGGCCAATTTGTACTCTCGATGGGCTGATTTTGATCCATTTTGGGTCTATTTGGCAGATTTAGGGGACTGGATAATTTGGATTGGTCAGATTGCCTTTGTTCATTTGTTATGCTGCTTCAATGCAAAAAACGTCCCAAATTGGGATCATTAAAGTACAACTTATCTTATCCTTATCTGAAAATGTGTCCACAGTAGTGGTAATACTTTTCATCTTGTTCTCTCCATTTCCAATGGTTGCAACACTACTCATGGTAGTCAAAATCAGCCCACAGAGAATACAAATATCGCCACTTTATAGTTAAAACTGACTTTTTGGGTCCTGAAAATGGATTCAGCATCCTCAATAACCCCCAAAACCACTCCTAAAATGTCCAAATCGGCCAAGTTATTATTATGTTTTACTATTTTGGGCTATATGCTAATTCATGCAACTTGTGCTAATTGCCCAACATGCCGGTTAGCATCCGGCCGTGTCTATGTGCTGGGGACCCTACTACACATTTATATCATTAAACTTTTGGGGTACTCGACATTTCCGGGTTCACTAAGCTGGCAACGTGTTTACTAACATCAAAATAAGAATGAATAGCTAAGGTCAACATGTTGCACCCCAGAGCGAGAAGCACATGTCGGCTAACACGTGCTTACTTTAGCTAACGTGAGCTAACTTGAGCTAGCATTAGTTTTAATTAAAACATTTTTATAAAAAAGTGCTCTCAATTGAAGGCAAATTCGACAGGTGTTAATTTAAACAGGTTTTGTTTTACATGTTTCAATTTCGTTTGAGTTCCATCTTATTTAACCGGTAAAACGTACCTGTTTCAGAGCTGCTGCAGGGGTGGTTGTCAACCCGATATGCCGCCCTGCCCTATCTGCAGTGCGCATGTGCAAGATGGTCCGCTACATACGGCAGCTCAAGTAGGACATTTGACACAGTGGCTTTTGGCAAAACACAAAAAGAAAACTCGAGAGAGATGACTTATTGTTATTACAACGTGACTTCACCATTATTTAACAACTATTTTTATTGGGTTATTTTATTTGGGGTTAAGTACATTGTCAGAAAAACTCAGAAATTGATTTAACTTCTGTTAGACAGCCATATGTCATACATTGTTGCAAACATTCACAGTAAATACGTATTCAGTATAATAGCTGTCTAACAGAAGTTAAATTCATTCTCACTTAAACATATTATTCTTCCTAAAACATTTCATATTACAATTTGACGGTTTTGTAACCTCTGAATAAACAAAAGTATTTAAGCAGATTAGAAACCCGATTTTAAAGTACTATTGCTAGTTTTTAAATCATTACATGGTTTAGGACCAAAGTATATTGTTGAACTCCTGCATAATTACGAGCCATCAAGGTGCCTCAGGTCTTCTGGGACGGGTCTGCTATCGGCTCCGAGAGTAAAAACAAAACATGGAGAGGCAGCATTTAGCTATTATGCCCCGACACTCTGGAACAAACGACCCACATCGTGCACGTCCGCAGAAACGCTTGCTATTTTTAAATCGAGACTAAAAACATATCTCTTTGGCTGCTTTTAATTGAGATGCTCATATTCGAACTACAGTATGCCTTTTAAACATGTGTTGTTTACCTGTGGTGTTTATTTTTATTATTGTATTATCTTTGCTTTGTAATGTCTGTTGTAAAATTGTATAATGTGTTTTTAACGTATTTATTCCTAAAAAGTATTTCAATTTGTTTTGTAACGCACTTTGAATTGTTGTGTACAGAAAAGTGCTATATAAATAAACTTGCCTTGCCTATTCTTATTATTTGCCTGGGCTATTTGTTCATATTTTACCCAGTTGAGAGCCTAAAAATAAGCATAACCCAGCATGAATTCATTTTTCTCGCGGTATAGAATATTAAATATGAATTTATGTATTCGAAATTCAAATGTGTTAAACAAGTATACCCACAAACTCAACATTAAGAATTAAGATAACAAATTGTCAGATTTCTCATATCAAAAATAGTTAAAATTATCCAAGAAAAAGTCAGGGTTATGAAAAAGATCTGAATCTCCCCAAAATTCAGAAAAATTCAATTAAAAAAATAATCAGACAAGTCAGAATAAAATAAATAAATCAGAAAAGTCTGAATTTTCTTAAAAAATAAATGTGAATAGTCAGAATGATCAAAAAGACATCTGAGTTGTCCTGCAGGGGGCGATGACGAGGCTTCTGCCGCACTACTGACTGGACTGCAGACGAAGAAGACATTTTGATGTTTTGGAGGCAACGAAACAGACGTGTCGGTCAGCTAACTCGTCTCCATGGAGACAGTTCCAATACTCTCTCTCTATATATATTATATTGTATGAACAGTTGTGATTTAATGGAGAGCAAAGCGCCTTCTCTGCTGAATGCGGTGCCTCCTTACGGACATGTTATAACCAGCGAGAAATGGAGGAATTCGTCCCTTATTCAAAGCTTAAAGGGTAATGAGTTTATTTACCGTGTATTACATCAACGGCCCAATTCCAACCGTGTTATCACGCTCACGTCTGGGTCGTTACATACGTGTGCCAAACCCCGTTCAAAAAGTCGCTGTTTTAATGTACATTTCAATAAAATGCAGACACAAACAAGGCGTAGAAAATGATAATTCACATTCTATCAGTCAAATGCTTCCACTCATCTATTCCGCTCACATGTCGTCAATTTAAAACGTCCACAAAATGTAACCATAACAATCAATCTAAATCTAAATGTTACATGGGAATGAAGCGATGCTTGTTATTGGTGTTAATGCCGGGTTCAATTATGTTCAATAAGTCTAGTTAAAAGAAACTATGTTGTAATTTACTGGTGATTAGTCATTTGTAATGTGTTTGGCCTCCTTAAAAACATTTCGTTTAATTAGATGTGTGTCATTATGCAAATTAAAGATTTAATTATTTGTTTTAATATATATATATTGGGAGGGATGAAACCCTCTTTAATGGCCACACATGCAGAGCACACAGTGACATGTGATCTCTGCTTTGAACCCATCCTAGTATAGGAGCAGCTATTGTACAGCGCCCGGGGAGCAATGGGAGTGGGGGGTTGTCTGGTCTGGTGCCTTGCTCAAAGGCACCACGGCAGGGCAGGAGGTGAACTGGGACCTCTCCAAGTAGCAGTCCATACTCTAAGTCTGTTCAGGGACTTGAACCGGCGACCCTACAGCTCCCAGTCCAAGCCCCTCCTGACTGAGCCTTTAACTTTACCTGCTACTTGGCGGTGGTGGAAGAAGTACTCAGATAGTTACTTAAGTAAAAGTAGAAATAGTCAAGTAAAGTCCTTCAATTACATTCGCTCTCAAGTTCAGTAAAAGTACTAAAATATACTTTAAGTACTAAAAGTACCCATTCTTCTGCTGCAGGTGGAGGAGTGAACATCCTGTTTGAGAAGGAGCTCGGTGTCGCAGACTTCCACCTGCCCAACAACAGCTGCATCCTGTACGTGTCGGAGAGCGACATCAGAGCAGGAAGCAGCTACAAGAGGAAAACTGGTCCGCTACAGACATGTGAGTTTAACGAGGACACAAAGCCGCGTTTTCTCCGTGAGGTTCTGCCTGAGATGATGATGATGATGGTGATGATGATGGTGATGATGATGATGGTGGTGGTGATGATGATGATGATGATGATGATGATGATGATGATGATGATGATGATGGTGGTGGTGATGATGGTGATGATGATGATGATGGTGGTGGTGATGATGATGATGATGATGATGATGATGATGATGGTGGTGGTGGTGATGATGATGATGATGGTGATGATGGTGGTGGTGATGATGATGATGATGATGATGATGATGATGATGATGATGATGATGATGGTGGTGATGATGATGGTGATGATGGTGGTGGTGATGATGGTGGTGATGATGATGGTGATGATGATGATGATGATGATGATGGTGGTGGTGATGATGGTGATGATGATGATGATGGTGGTGGTGATGATGATGATGATGATGATGATGATGATGATGGTGGTGATGATGATGATGGTGGTGGTGATGATGGTGATGATGGTGGTGGTGGTGATGATGATGATGATGATGATGGTGGTGGTGATGATGATGATGATGATGATGATGATGGTGGTGATGATGATGATGGTGGTGGTGATGATGGTGATGATGGTGATGATGATGATGATGATGATGATGATGATGATGATGGTGGTGGTGGTGATGATGATGATGATGGTGATGATGGTGGTGGTGATGATGATGATGATGATGATGATGATGATGATGATGATGATGATGATGATGATGATGATGATGATGATGATGATGATGATGATGATGATGATGATGATGATGGAAATGAATCGATATGTTGTACCTGAACGTTAAGGGCTGACTCTTGATCCACACCACAGTGATACGTGTCCCTCCCGTTGTTCAGACCAGCAGCCGTTTCCAGGAGCTGGTGCTGGTGGAGAAGACGCGCCTCAGTGAGCAGAACTTCTCCGCCGTGCAGAAGTTCGTTGTGTTGGACCTGGGTCTGACTCTGCTGCCGGTCAGCGGGCAGACCGAGGCCTCGCAGCTCATCAGTCAGATCGTGAGTCATAGCTTTTATCTTTCCATATGATCCCAATCAGCACTAGCCATCCTACCTGGGGTCCTCACACACTTGCAGTCTAACACACATGTACACATGACAGCCACATTTTAATGTTAGCCGTATCGACCCTGCATCTGGAAGTCTGTTTGAGTATTAAAGAGGCACACTCAGATCGTGGGGTGAACAGCATGAAGCTCTGTTAGATTGTTGGGATACCTCTGTAGCATGCTACTCTCATGCTGGAAGAGGACACTCAGTGTTTTCCAACCTGCTCTGACGGTCTCCAGGTCCACGGGGAGGGTCGAGAGAACCCCTTCCGGAGGAGGAGTTCCTCTCGGCTGCTGGACCCAAAGGTCCTGGCTCTGGTGCAGCGAGTCCCCGGGGTCGGCGGGGTCAAAGCTCTGGCGCTGCTGCAGGAGTTCTCCAGCGTCCACCAGCTCTGCAGCGCCGCCCCCCACGAGCTGGAGCCCGTCGTGGGTCAGGCTGCAGCTCAGCAAATCCACAGCTTCTTCCACAAAGCCACTGCTGCTGGACCCTGAGCCCCAGAGTCCGGGGTCTGGTAGGGGTGTAGCTTAGTCAGGACACATGAAGCTCATGTTCAGGAGGATATCAGTATGTCGTGTCTTTCCTTTGACGTAATATATAATTCAACATGAACCTTTATTGTAACATCACACAATAAATAATATGATACAACTGCTGCCCTGCTGCTAGTTTAGCTTCTTCCACAAACCACTGCTGCTGGTAGGTAAGGACATGTTATTCCAACACACTCTCACTCCCTAAGCGTCCAATAGCGACGTTTGGTCAGTGTCCGTGTCGTCCAATTCCGATTTGACGCTCATGGAAGCACGGCATTCGTTAATGTCGGCTGCCCTTAAAGGTAATGTGAGCGTCCATTCCCAGGAGTAAAGGATGGCAGAAGACACTACACTACCCAGAATCCCCAGCTATCGTTTGGACTACACCATGTGCTCTTGACAAACCCCGTGATAGTCCTCAAACTCTGTGATTGGAGAGTGTGCTCCGAGGGTTAAGCCGATTCTCGAACAGCACTTGAAATGGGATGGAACCACGGCAGACTGTCCAAAACTGGATTTGAACGGGTCCACCGCGTCCCCCCTCCCCCACCCCGTCCCCAGAACTACACATGCTCGCTATTCTGTTTCGCAACATGTTCTCTATGGCACGTCTCTACTGGGAGTTGTAGTTTTAAAAGACGTTTTCGTATTTCCCATAATAAGAAGTTGCCAGTATTAAACTGTGTACATCCCTGGAGGTTCAGGGGACAGGAAACACTCACATTTAACATATAATTAATAAATGGGTGAAAATTGCTTATGCCCATTATGGGCAGTATTAATATATATACCCACATGCCAGCTAAGGTCAGAAGAGCTTTATTTAACAGCTGGACTTATGTTTGTGACCCCTGTGATAACATTACATTACATTAATTGATAAGCCTGAAACAGGCACTTGTCAAGGTTCAGAGGCACATTTTGCAAATATGGCAGTAGCCATCGATCAGCTTAAGATAAGATATACTTTATTGATCCCAAGTTGGAACATTTGCGTTACATCAGCATGTGTAACAGTTAAATATGCAGTTGTGTTTATTTGAAAATCATTTAGTATAATCACATAAATTCTGTGTTTTATATTCAACAATTCTGTGTTCTTTATTTATTGATTGTTCAATACCTGACAAGGCCGGAGATGAAATATCTACATACATCTTATAAGAGTACAATACATTATGTATAATATCAGTTAAAATAAGTGCTTCAACATAGTTAACATTGCTGGAGGTATGCACACATATTGATAGATGTCTTGTAATGCACTGTTGAGGAACCTGCAACCCAAGTTTTTCATTCAGTGCAGAACTACACCACAGTTGTGTAGGCCTATATGATATGTCAATAAACCTTAGAACATCTTGAAAGGGATGTGCAAAATAGTCATTATATACAGTCTTTAATTAACAATTAGTAGAGAATAACGAGTAATAAATATACTTTATAGGGATCGTATTAATATCTAATAATAAAAATATTGAAATTCAATAACATGCTTTAACCACCAGGTGTCCCTTTATATCAGCTGTGCACCTTTATGGTGTAAATACAGCCTATCTACCAATTGGATCAAATATAAAATTGAGCCGAATTAGTGTTGATACTGCAAGGAGACGTATTGTGTGAAAAGAAATGTAAGATGTTGTTTAATGGCTGATATATTTATGATCCACGTCACGTTTTCAGTTCCTCATCTTTGTCTTCTCATCAGGGCTCTATAAATACAGAACTACGGCAGATATGTAATATGTAATGCAGCCGAACCGTGTATTACAATGCCGTTATGTGATGACTTTCAAAGAGAAAAGCAAGCACACTCGGAATAAGGTATTATTATTATTTTGGTCTGTTTCCGGTATTTGTTAATGACGATGTGCTCTGAGATGTGAGACTGGAATTGCACAGGGGGGAAATAACGTAGGCTATCTTTAGATGCGGATTTTGTTAAACTAATATGTTTAGGCTGTGGACCAACACTATACATTGACGGGGAAGGGGGTAGCAATAAAGATAACACCATTAAACAGTTACACAACATAACAGAAATAATATCGATAGCAGCGTCCCTAGCAACCACCTTGGTAACAATGAAAACGTCGCGATTTCCTGAAGTAATCTTCGTAATAACTAGCAAACTAAAGATCATGTACATCCACTGCACACATAATCTGAAATAACAACTCATATTTCTCGCATCAAATGACATCAAAACGCATTTTAATGGCCAAACTAACTTTAAAATAGGCATTTTCCACCCAGAATAAAACGAATTTCCGCCATGTTTTCTTTTTCTGCAGGGAGAAATGTGAAGATCACGTGACATAGACGCCAGCCATCGGAATGAATGGTGAAAAAAACGGGGTTTGTCAAACAGAGCACATGGTGTAGTCCAAGTGATAGCTGGGGATTCTGGGTAGTGTAGTGTCTTCTGCCATCCTTTACTCAGAAAACATATTTGTTTCTCCGAATCGAAGCGAAAAAATACAAAAGCATTGCACACAATTTAAACCAATCAATGTTGTGTAATTAACAAGGATAATCTGGTGTTCTTTAGTCGATGAGTAGTGCAGATATCACTGTAAAATCAATCGACAGTAAGAGGAGTACTTACTTCCGGGTGTAAAATTCTCCGTTATCCAATGGGAATGGATGCTCACATTGCCTTTAAGGGCAGCCGGCATAAACGAATGCCGTGCTTCCATGAGCGTCAAATCCCGACGCAGATGGGAATACATTGCAATCAGTTGAAAGATATTTGCGTCCCTTTATGACGCTGAAGGAGCCTAGGAGCGTCACAATTGGACGCCACGGACACTGACCAAACGTCGCTATTGGACGCTTAGGGAGTGAGAGTGTGTTGGTCTGCCAGTCCTCTGTGTTGTGTTCAGGTGTCTGTCTGCCAGTCCTCTGTGTTGTGTTCAGGTGTCTGTCTGCCAGTCCTCTGTGTTGTGTTCAGGTGTCTGTCTGCCAGTCCTCTGTGTTGTGTTCAGGTGTCTGTCTGCCAGTCCTCTGTGTTGTGTTCAGGTGTCTGTCTGCCAGTCCTCTGTGTTGTGTTCAGGTGTCTGTCTGCCAGTCCTCTGTGTTGTGTTCAGGTGCTATGAGCTATACAATAAGTCAATAAAATCAGTTTGATTAATATTGGGGTTTAGTCAGTTGTTTGTTTTTTACGTTGACGTCACTAACTCCAACTGCCATACTGAGTGTACCTTTCATTTGTAAATAACTTTAATCTATCTCAGTTTATTATTTCTCATTTGGTGTGCATCTCTTTGTCGGCCCAACAAACCGGTTTTCACCATGGTAACCAGCATTTAAATGTATCGCCCTATAAAACCATGTGGCTGAACAAGTCCGACTGGTCTGCAGCGTGAGCTTGTTGAACACAGATAAAAACAGCGTTCAGTTTTAAAGTACATCTGAAAGCTTTTCATTTAGTTTAGCAAGAGTCAACGAGCTCTGGGTTTCCTGTCAACGCCACCATTTCTGAGTATTTCCAAAGATTAGACTGTGTTTTCTAATAGTATAAAGTTTAATCGAGATGTTTTAAGACTAAACAAGAGTAGTTTGATCTCTCCTCTCTCTGTAGTTTCACATCGTTCATTGAGGCTGTCTGGCTGATCCCTGTCTGCTGAAAGTCACTTTAAAAACTAACGTCTGTATTTCAGCTGCTTGTTGGTTATCAAACTAATAGTAACAACGCATTTAGGCTAAACTTAACTAATCATGTGCCTTTTTGCTGTGATATCATCTGGAGCTTGATGGTTCTTGTTAACATCACAATTGTGTACGTGTGTAAGGTCCTAAATACATTCAATAGAAAACCATTAAAAACACAATGTGTCCATCACTGTCACATCATCCATGTACTCATGTGATAACACTGCTGCCATGCTGCTTATTCTGCTATTAGAGTCTAATTACATTTAAAGAAGGCTAAATGTTTTTAAATGCCACTTTAATATTCCTCTGTGTTGTGTTCAGGTGTCTTTCTGACACATTCAAAGACGTTGTCCTCGTGTGCACAGGAGCTACAGCGTAGACATGGTAATGCAAAACTCAAGACCCAGGCTCCTCCCACAATGCAACATGAATATATATATAGAACATAAAACAATTAAATAAAATACAAATATTGAAAGAAATAACAGAATAGAAATTAAATAGTGCATACAACGGACTTTCATCTTTTTCTGTATACTTTTATTGAGCATAGGAGTAGGGGTTTCATTACATTACATTCAAGATTATTTTCAACATGACACCAAACATGTACTTGCTCCAAAAATAATTAAATGAACTAATACACACACACACACACACACACACACACACACACACACACACACACACACACTAAACTATCTCGACTGTGAAGAGGTATGCTCAGCTCATCGGAGAACAGCTCATGGTGTTCTTAATTATATTATTTGGTGCCTTTTTACTTTCTTTTCTTCTCATGTATCATTTCAATCTCAATTCTTCACTTTCTTCTTACACATTACATTTCAGCATAAAGCGTTCCCACTTCTTCAGGAATTGCATTCTCTCGTTCAATATGTTTTTCTTCTATGATATTACAGTTTCAAAGGCAGGTCATAGAGTTTTTAGAATTCATCAGATTTGTTCAAACTGTGGAGTCGAATGGGTTTGCTGATGAAGCAGCAACGAAAACATTTACAGAAGAATATGCATTGATCTCAATCTGATAATAAAGTGTAAACAACGCCCATCCCCTAAAACACATACATTTATAACATTACATGATACTGAACCTGATTTCAAATCAAATGGTTGTTCTACTCGGTGTGATTGACAGGAGAGATGATCAGAGGGGCAGAGTTTCTACCACCATCGTTGTTACAAGGACTAAAGTATGGGTAGAGTTTCTCTTTGAAGCAGCAGCCAGTGAAGGAGTAGATCAGAGCTGCAGCATCAACATCATAAAAGGAGACCAGACCCTCCTCATAATCCACAAACATCCCCACCTTCTGAGGCTGAGACTTCAGAGAGAGACGGACTGGAGGACCAGCAGAAGCTTCGTACTCATTTTCATTCCTCAACCATATCACCCAGTAACCATTCTGAGGAGTCAGTGAGATGATTCCCTTCCTGTTGATCGACTCTCTGGCCACTCCTAGATCCCACTTAGTCTTCCCTTCAACCTGAACCTCGTAATAAAATCTTCCTGAAGAGAAACTCTGCTTTGCTAAAACATTAGCACAAGAATCAAATCTCTCTGGATTGTCTGGAAGATTCTTCTTCACATTACTAAGTTTCACTTGTTTTCCATCATCAGACAGGATGAGGTTGGGATGTGCTGTATCAGGATCAAGAGTCAGCTCCACCTCAGACTGCTGGACCCTCTTCAGCTCCACCTCAGACTTCTGGACCCTCTTCAGCTCCACCTCAGACCGCTGGACCCTCTTCAGCTCCACCTCAGACTGCTGGACCCTCTTCAGCTCCACCTCAGACTGCTGGACCCTCTTCAGCTCCACCTCAGACTGCTGGACCCTCTTCAGCTCCACCTCAGACTTCTGGACCCTCTTTAGCTCCACCTCAGACTGCTGGACCCTCTTCAGCTCCACCTCAGACTGCTGGACCCTCTTCAGCTCCACCTCAGACTGCTGGACCCTCTTCAGCTCCACCTCAGAGAGCAGCTTCTTCATCTGTTTCCTGAGCGTCTCCTCCAGCTGAGTCACAGCTCTCCTCACAGTCCCCTCATATGAAGGAGGACGGACCCTGACTTCTGTCCAGTTCTTGGTGGGTGGAGCAGCGTTCAGGGACGTGAAGCTTTGGAGGAGGTGGAGCTGGTCTTCAGAGCGTGAGAGCTGCTCCACCTCAGAGCTCCTCTTCTCCAGCTCAGAGACTTCCTGTTCCAGCTCTTTGATGAAGCCTTCAGCCTGTTCCTCTGTCTCTCTCTGCTTCTCTTTGATGGTGTCGATGAGCTCGGCCTGGCTTCTCTCAACAGACTCCTTCAGAGCGATGAAGACCTGAACACCATCTGCTATCTCTCTATCTGCTCCTTCCTTACTGAGCTCCACTGAGCGGTTCATCTCCTGGATCTTCAGTCGTCTCTTCTGGATCATCTGCTGAGTTTCAGCCTCTGTCTTCCCCAGCTCAGCCTTCTTTCCTTCACATCCTTCTTTCAGAGGAACAACATCATGTGTCTTGTGGTCTGAAACAGAGCAGAGCATGCAGACACACACCTGGTCAGTCTTACAGAACAGCTCCAGCAGTTTATCGTGCTTCACACACATCCTGCCTTCCAGGTTCTCCTCAGGGTCGATCAGCTGATGTTTCTTCAGGCCTGCTCTTGTCAGGTGAGGCTCCAGGTGAGTCTCACAGTAGGACTCCAGACACACCAGGCAGGACTTCAGGGCCTTCAGTCTGGTTCCAGTGCAGGCGTCACAGGGAACTTCCACTGGTTTGACAACGTGTTGCTCTGAGCTGCTGCTGCTGGCTTCCTGTTGAGCTGACTGTCTGAACTGAGCAGCCATCTCAGAGATGAACGTGTTGACCCGCAGCTCAGGCTTTATGTTGAACACCTCTTTACAGTAAGGACACTGACTCGGGACATTTCTGTCCCAGTGTTGAGAGATGCAGGCTTTACAGAAGTTGTGTCCACATGGTGTGCTGACTGGATCAGTGAACACATCCAGACAGATGGAGCACAGACACTGATCTTCAGTCAGCAGACAGCTGGCAGCAGACATGTCTCTCTGAGGACAGAGCAAGTGAAAAAACAAAACCATTGTTAGTTTTTTAAATGATTATTTATTTAACATGTAGTGGACATGCCGTGGATGGCTTTCAAAGTTCAATAACATCTGTATCAAGTGAAAGATATGGATTATTTAATCCTCTGAATCGAGGTTCCACCTGAAAGTAGATGAATATGTCAAAGCCAGATATCAAATCAAATCAAATCAAGTTTTATATATAGCACATTTATAAACGATTTTTGGTGGAGCCAAATGTGTAGAGATATGTAGAATGGGAACCGGCTAATGGCAAGAACTAAAACTAAAACTATGAAATATCAGGAGAGTCATCCTGAATTATTTAGTTTTATTGCAATCAAATGATAACTCAAACTTTCAATGAGATGGCCCACAACACATAAACATTATAATTGTCCTTGAACTTTTGGCTGTCATCTGCAGGTATTCAGCGTCTGGTTCACACAGCTTATCGTGCAGTCCAGTTCTGGACTTTGCTGCCAGTAAAGGAAACTTAGATGTGCAATTTAATTGTTATATCTTTATGAGATCACCAACTCATCAAAAAAGTGATGACATGGTGATTTCCACTCCAAGAGTTGGATCCTAATTCTTAAACTCACACAAGTTCATGGACAGTTTGCAGGAATCTCTCCTTTCATATCCTCAGTTTGAAACTTCTCCTGTCTACGGCCCTGAAAAGTAATTTCTCTCAGAGTAGAGCTCAGGTTTTGAGTTCATACCGGTTATTAACATACAGTGACAATGATAATGTGTACCATCTTACAAAGGAAGACATCAGTCCCTACAGAAAGAGTGAAGTCAAGAAAAAACATCTGGGAATTCAAGGCTACTCGACAAATTGTGTAACCGTTGTCAAACTATAATTATATGGCTTTACATGAAATACAAGATCAAATCTGACACTGCAGTGCAGACAATCCAAAGGGCAAGTCAGATAACTCGTATTCCTTATGTGTGTGGTAAAACAAAGTCACTTATTAAAATGTTAGACCATCATAACTTATTCTTTAACCACAGACAATAAAGGTCAGGGTAAAGTTTGTACATGTTAACCTAATATTAGCTGACAACGTTCTGTCTCACTTTAACAAACCAGAGTTTAGTAACTGTATTATATTTCTGGCTAAAAGTTCTTGTTATTACATTACATGTCATTTGTTAGACACTTTTTCTCCAAAGCGACTTACATACATTCAGTACTGTGGACAATAGAGAGGCGAAGTCCCTTCCCTTCCGGTGGGACTCATGGGACCTTATTTCGGAAAGAGTTTGCATTGAAGTCGATGGAGAGAGAACAATTATCTTTCGATCCCGTTTGAATTGTGCCACGAATTACACACATGATGTTTGTCAATCTTAAATAATAATTTCCATGTCTAAAAAGTCACAGTTTGTCGTAAAACTGTTGAAATATAAGACTATGAAAAATACGCAACTAGAACGACTACAAATCCCAGAGTCCCGGTCCCGCATGCTGGCTCTCACGGAACCGACTAACTCCCCTTGTGTGTGCACAGCTCTCAACGTGCCCAGACTTGTAGTGATTTTCACCTCTTTTAATACTTTTTGCCTCATTCCTTCATTTCATTTCATTTCAAACCTTTATTTACCCAGGTGTATCCCATTGAGATCATTGATCTCTTTTTCAAGGGAGACCTGCTCAAATAGGTTCCACACGAAACATAAAAACATAAACAGAACAACAAAGGACATCATCAGCATCATTTACAATAATTATCCACATAAACAGGTACCAATATCTTCCGATTGAGTCGCATCCAACCGAGCTTTAAAAACATTTAGTGGCACCAGATTGCTCAGTTTCCATTTAAATTGCAGACTATTCCAAGACAGAGGGGCTGCATCTAAAAGCTGCTTCCCTAAAACAGTCCTAGCAGTTGGCACATTTAATAAAACCACAGCATGCGATCTCAGGCAGTAGCCACTTACAATTCGCCGTGAGATCGGGGAGCAGATATAAGATGGAAGTTTCCCTAACATGGCTTTGTTTATAAAAATGTACCAGTGACTGAGCCTCCGTATCAATCAATCAATCAATCAATGTTTATTTATATAGCCCAATATCACAAATATTACATTTGTCTCAGTGGTCTTCACAGTGTGTACAGAATATCAGTATGACAATACGACACCCTCTGTCCTTAGACCCTCACATCGTACAAGGAAAAACTTCCGAAGAAAACCCAGTACAGTTAGTGAAGGCAAACCAGCCCTTGCATACAGGGTACAGTGATGGGTTAATGCTTTACAGTTTGTCACAAATCTCAGTGCGCTGTGATACGCAGCATCTAACTTGACCAGGCGATGGGCAGGTGCATTCATATAGACCAGATCCCCAGAGTCCAGCACAGGTCAAAGGTCACAGAGCCTTTTCCTGGCCTCAAGCGAGAAACAGGACGTGTTCCTGGAGAAGAACCCTAGCCTCACCCTCAGTTCTTTAAGCAGGTTATTGACATGAAATTTAAAAGTGAGACAATCATCAAGCCAGATACCAAGGTATTTGTAACAGGCAACCACTTCAAGTTTTGTTCCTTGCGTAGTTACATTATCTAAAACAGGCTCTGGTGTCTTTTTAGCTTTTGAAAAGAGCATGACCTTGGTTTGATCCACATTTAAAAGAAGCTTTAGTTCAGAGAGCTGAGTCTGAATAGTGTTAAAAACAGCCTGTAATTTAACAACAGCCTCCTGAATGGAGGGACCTGCACAGAACATCACAGTATCATCCGCATAAAAATGTAAAGTTGCTCCATCGTCATTTTCACCTAAACTATTGATATATATGGAGAATAAAAGTGGACCTAAAACAGACCCTTGAGGAACACCATTAGTGATGTTTAACCACTCAGAAGACAGCCCATCAAAGTGAACACATGGGGACCTTTCAGAGAGGTAGTTCTCAAACCACCGCACTGCATGGCTGGATATGCCAATACTGAGTAGCCTCTGCTTTAAGATGTGATGATCGACGGTATCAAAAGCTTTGGATAGGTCAACAAACAGAGCTGCACAACTCTGCTTATTCTCTAAGATACTCGCCTCATCATTCACACGTTCATCGTGGCAGTGATGGTGCTGTGTTTCTTTCTGAAGCCTGACTGATGTTCAGACAGGATGTCATTGTTACATAAAAACACCTTTACCTGTTCACTCACTAGGCGTTCAAGAACCTGAGCCAGAACTGACAACTTAGAGATTGGCCTATAATTATGTAATAAGGTTGCCTCCCCTCCTTTTAGCCAAGGCAGGACATACGCTGACTTCCACACTTTTGGAATTGTGTTTGAGCTGAGGGAGAGGTTAAAAAGAAAGAAGTGAAATGTGCCAACGTGACGGCCGTCTGGGTGTGTGGTGCGAGGCGGGAGATGTAGTTCATCGAGCGGTTTCACACAAAGAAAAGTGTTACTTCACAGTTCTACGACACATTTAAATTCATTTGACTTGCAAAATTATCTTTTAAATTGACAAACATCATATGTGTGATTCGTGGCACAATTCAAACGGGATCGAAAGATAAACTTTCTCTCTCCATTGACTTCAATGCATAACTTTTCGGAAATAAGGAGCTCCACCGGAAGGGGAGGGACTTCGCCTCTATCCCCACAGGAGCAATTTGAGGTGAAGTGTCTTGCCCAGGGACACAACGACATGCTGACTGCAGTGGGACTCGAACTTGCTATCCCCTGATTTGAAGTCCATCACACTATCCACTGAGCCACAGCCTCCCTACAGGCCAGTTTGTGGCAGCAGCCGCAGAAGAAATGTATTGATTTAGCAGGAGTTTGGTTAAACCACTAAGTCCGACAACGCCACGCCGGGAATTTCACCCAGGGAAATATAACAAGTTTTAAGTCACTAGGACACACAGGTTCGGTTACTCGTGGAACAAGAGACGTGTTTCAATCATCAAAAATAGAACAGTTTATTTTGTACAATAGTAAAATACAATTTAAAAACAGTCACACAGGGCTGTATCCAAAAGGGAAAACTAATCCCGGCCTCAAAAGGAATTCATTTTGTGGCGTAACATTATTTTGAATAGTAAAACAGGTGTCACAGATTCAGTTTGTAACTAAATGTTGGCTGATATTTAGATAGTGTTCTTGTCTCTATAGGGTAGCGTACTCACGGGTTTCTGGAAGATTCTGTGTCGTTGAGGATCCAGTTTCTTTAGAGAGAGACAGAGAGTCGTGTCTCACCTGCAGCTCTGCTCTCACCCACACAAACTTTACCTTTACCTTTAGGAAATGTGACGTCTCGACTTCCTGTGTGGCTCCACCTCTCAGTGGAGCTTTTACTGACTCGTTGCAACACACACACACACACACACACACACACACACACACACACACACACACACACACACACACACACACGGCCAGTTTGTTATAAACCCCAGAGGGCTGGCTTGAGTTTATTGGAGTGTGTATCTCTCTCTAGTGTTTTTGTTGAGTATTTTTACTGATCATATAGCTTGGATAATAAGTACTTCTACTTTTACTAAAGTGCAAGAGTACGTACTTCTCCCACCTCTGTACCTTACCAGTAACTCATATAAATGTTAAACTTAATATGAATTCATGTTGCCAATTACTGTAGCAGGGATGGCAAAAATACACACATCCTTTACTAAAGTAAAAGTACAGGTATTTGTGTTTAAAAATACTCTGGTAAAAGTAGAAGTACTGACTAAACTTCTTTACTCAAGTAAAAGTAAAGAACTTTGAAGTGTACTTCAGTAAAAAGTACCCATAACTAGCAGCTGCTTTAAAGAGTACCTGACCTCCCTTTATATCAATAGAACAATAATGTCATTGTTAGCTAATGGATGTTTCCATGGTGACCAACGGCAACATGACAACGTTTCCATTGGTCCCTCTTCTTTAGAGAAGACCAGGAAGTGATGGATACACGGATCGTGTTCCAACCAATAGGCACGCAGTGACTCTAAAGAATAATGACCATGCACCAAACACACATTCAGACTAAAGGAACCAGCTGTTTGTAAAATGAGAGAAGTAGCAAGTACAGGTATTTGAGTTCAACATGTAAGAAGTAGAAAGTACAGGTATTTGAGTTCAACATGTAAGAAGTAGAAAATACAGGTATTTGAGTTCAACATGTAAGAAGTAGAAAGTACAGGTATTTGTGTTCAACATATAAGAAGTAGAAAGTACAGGTATTTGAGTTCAACATGAGAGAAGTAGAAAGTACAGGTATTTGAGTTCAACATATAAGAAGTAGAAAGTACAGGTATTTGAGTTCAACATATAAGAAGTAGAAAGTACAGGTATTTGAGTTCAACATGTAAGAAGTAGAAAGTACAGGTATTTGAGTTCAACATGTAAGAAGTAGAAAGTACAGGTATTTGAGTTCAACATGTAAGAAGTAGAAAGTACAGGTATTTGTGTTCAACATGTAAGAAGTAGAAAGTACAGGTATTTGTGTTCAACATGTAAGAAGTAGAAAGTACAGGTATTTGGGTTCAACATGTGAGAAGTAGAAAGTACAGGTATTTGAGTTCAACATGTAAGAAGTAGAAAGTACAGGTATTTGGGTTCAACATGTAAGAAGTAGAAAGTACAGGTATTTGAGTTCAACATGAGAGAAGTAGAAAGTACAGGTATTTGTGTTCAACATGTGAGAAGTAGAAAGTACAGGTATTTGTGTTCAACATGTAAGAAGTAGAAAGTACAGGTATATGTGTTCAACATGTAAGAAGTAGAAAGTACAGGTATATGTGTTCAACATGTAAGAAGTAGAAAGTACAGGTATTTGTGTTCAAAATGTAAGAAATAGAAAGTACAGTTATATGTGTTCAACATGTAAGAAGTAGAAAGTACAGGTATATGTGTTCAACATATAAGAAGTAGAAAGTACAGGTATTTGAGTTCCACATGTAAGTAGAAAGTATTTGGGTTCAACATGTAAGAAGTAGAAAGTACATGTATTTGTGTTCAACATGTAAGAAGTAGAAAGTACAGGTATTTGTGTTCAACATGTAAGAAGTAGAAAGTACAGGTATTTGGGTTCAACATGTGAGAAGTAGAAAGTACAGGTATTTGAGTTCAACATGTAAGAAGTAGAAAGTACAGGTATTTGGGTTCAACATGTAAGAAGTAGAAAGTACAGGTATTTGGGTTCAACATGTGAGAAGTAGAAAGTACAGGTATTTGAGTTCAACATGTAAGAAGTAGAAAGTACAGGTATTTGAGTTCAACATGAGAGAAGTAGAAAGTACAGGTATTTGTGTTCAACATGTGAGAAGTAGAAAGTACAGGTATTTGTGTTCAACATGTAAGAAGTAGAAAGTACAGGTATATGTGTTCAACATGTAAGAAGTAGAAAGTACAGGTATATGTGTTCAACATGTAAGAAGTAGAAAGTACAGGTATTTGTGTTCAAAATGTAAGAAATAGAAAGTACAGTTATATGTGTTCAACATGTAAGAAGTAGAAAGTACAGGTATATGTGTTCAACATATAAGAAGTATAAAGTACAGGTATTTGAGTTCCACATGTAAGTAGAAAGTATTTGGGTTCAACATGTAAGAAGTAGAAAGTACAGGTATTTGTGTTCAACATGTAAGAAATAGAAAGTACAGGTATTTGTGTTCAAAATGTAAGAAGTAGAAAGTACAGGTATTTGTGTTCAACATGTAAGAAGTAGAAAGTACAGGTATTTGGATTCAACATGTAAGAAGTAGAAAGTACAGGTATTTGGGTTCAACATGTAAGAAGTAGAAAGTACAGGTATTTGGGTTCAAAATGTAAGAAGTAGAAAGTACAGGTATTTGGGTTCAAAATGTAAGAAGTAGAAAGTACAGGTATTTGGGTTCAACATGTAAGAAGTAGAAAGTACAGGTATATGTGTTGAACATGTAAGAAGTAGAAAGTACAGGTATTTGTGTTCAAAATGTAAGAAGTAGAAAGTACAGGTATTTGGGTTCAAAATGTAAGAAGTAGAAAGTACAGGTATTTGTGTTCAACATGTGAGAAGTAGAAAGTACAGGTATTTGTGTTCAACATGTGAGAAGTAGAAAGTACAGGTATATTTGTTCAACATGTAAGAAGTAGAAAGTACAGGTATTTGTGTTCAAAATGTAAGAAGTAGAAAGTACAGGTATTTGTGTTCAACATGTGAGAAGTAGAAAGTTCAGGTATTTGTGTTCAACATGTAAGAAGTAGAAAGTATGGTATTTGTGTTCAACATGTAAGAAGTAGAAAGTTCAGGTATTTGTGTTCAACATGTAAGAAGTAGAAAGTACAGGTATTTGGGTTCAACATGTAAGAAGTAGAAAGTACAGGTATTTGGATTCAAAATGTAAGAAGTAGAAAGTACAGGTATTTGGGTTCAAACATGTAAGAAGTAGAAAGTACAGGTATTTGGGTTCAACATGTAAGAAGTAGAAAGTACAGGTATTTGGGTTCAACATGTAAGAAGTAGAAAGTACAGGTATTTGAGTTCAACATGAGAGAAGTAGAAAGTACAGGTATTTGTGTTCAACATGTGAGAAGTAGAAAGTACAGGTATTTGTGTTCAACGTGTGAGAAGTAGAAAGTACAGGTATTTGTGTTCAACATGTAAGAAGTAGAAAGTACAGGTATATGTGTTCAACATGTAAGAAGTAGAAAGTACAGGTATATGTGTTCAACATGTAAGAAGTAGAAAGTACAGGTATTTGTGTTCAAAATGTAAGAAGTAGAAAGTACAGGTATATGTGTTCAACATGTAAGAAGTAGAAAGTACAGGTATATGTGTTCAACATATAAGAAGTAGAAAGTACAGGTATTTGAGTTCCACATGTAAGTAGAAAGTATTTGGGTTCAACATGTAAGAAGTAGAAAGTACAGGTATTTGTGTTCAACATGTAAGAAAGTAGAAAGTACAGGTATTTGTGTTCAACATGTAAGAAGTAGAAAGTACAGGTATTTGTGTTCAACATGTAAGAAGTAGAAAGTTCAGGTATTTGTGTTCAACATGTGAGAAGTAGAAAGTACAGGTATTTGTGTTCAACATGTGAGAAGTAGAAAGTACAGGTATATTTGTTCAACATGTAAGAAGTAGAAAGTACAGGTATTTGTGTTCAAAATGTAAGAAGTAGAAAGTACAGGTATTTGTGTTCAACATGTAAGAAATAGAAAGTACAGGTATTTGTGTTCAACATGTAAGAAGTAGAAAGTACAGGTATTTGTGTTCAACATGTAAGAAGTAGAAAGTACAGGTATTTGTGTTCAACATGTGAGAAGTAGAAAGTACAGGTATTTGTGTTCAACATGTGAGAAGTAGAAAGTACAGGTATTTGTGTTCAACATGTAAGAAGTAGAAAGTACAGGTATTTGTGTTCAAACATGTAAGAAGTAGAAAGTACAGGTATTTGTGTTCAACATGTGAGAAGTAGAAAGTACAGGTATATTTGTTCAACATGTAAGAAGTAGAAAGTACAGGTATTTGGGTTCAACATGTAAGAAGTAGAAAGTACAGGTATTTGTGTTCAAACATGTAAGAAGTAGAAAGTACAGGTATTTGTGTTCAACATGTAAGAAGTAGAAAGTACAGGTATTTGGGTTCAACATGTAAGAAGTAGAAAGTACAGGTATTTGTGTTCAAACATGTAAGAAGTAGAAACGTACAGGTATTTGTGTTCAACATGTATGAAGTAGAAAGTACAGGTATTTGAGTTCAAACTGTAAGAAGTAGAAAGTACAGGTATTTGAGTTCAACATGTAAGAAGTAGAAAGTACAGGTATTTGTGTTCAACATGTAAGAAGTAGAAAGTACAGGTATTTGTGTTCAACATGTAAGAAGTAGAAAGTACAGGTATTTGGGTTCAACATGTGAGAAGTAGAAAGTACAGGTATTTGAGTTCAACATGTAAGAAGTAGAAAGTACAGGTATTTGGGTTCAACATGTAAGAAGTAGAAAGTACAGGTATTTGAGTTCAACATGAGAGAAGTAGAAAGTACAGGTATTTGTGTTCAACATGTAAGAAGTAGAAAGTACAGGTATTTGGGTTCAACATGTAAGAAGTAGAAAGTACAGGTATTTGGGTTCAAACATGTAAGAAGTAGAAAGTACAGGTATTTGGGTTCAAAATGTAAGAAGTAGAAAGTACAGGTATTTGGGTTCAACATGTAAGAAGTAGAAAGTACAGGTATTTGGGTTCAACATGTAAGAAGTAGAAAGTACAGGTATTTGAGTTCAACATGTAGAGAAGTAGAAAGTACAGGTATTTGTGTTCAACATGTGAAGAAGTAGAAAGTACAGGTATTTGTGTTCAACATGTGAGAAGTAGAAAGTACAGGTATTTGTGTTCAACATGTAAGAAGTAGAAAGTACAGGTATTTGTGTTCAACATGTAAGAAGTAGAAAGTACAGGTATTTGTGTTCAACATGTAAGAAGTAGAAAGTACAGGTATTTGTGTTCAACATGTAAGAAGTAGAAAGTACAGGTATTTGTGTTCAACATGTAAGAAGTAGAAAGTACAGGTATTTGTGTTCAACATGTAAGAAGTAGAAAGTACAGGTATTTGAGTTCAACATGTAGAAGTAGAAAGTACAGGTATTTGGGTTCAACATGTAAGAAGTAGAAAGTACAGGTATTTGTGTTCAACATGTAAGAAAGTAGAAAGTACAGGTATTTGTGTTCAACATGTAAGAAGTAGAAAGTACAGGTATTTGTGTTCAACATGTAAGAAGTAGAAAGTACAGGTATTTGTGTTCAACATGTGAGAAGTAGAAAGTACAGGTATTTGTGTTCAACATGTGAGAAGTAGAAAGTACAGGTATTTGTGTTCAACATGTAAGAAGTAGAAAGTACAGGTATTTGTGTTCAAACATGTAAGAAGTAGAAAGTACAGGTATTTGTGTTCAACATGTAAGAAGTAGAAAGTACAGGTATTTGAGTTCAACATGTAAGAAGTAGAAAGTACAGGTATTTGGGTTCAAACATGTAAGAAGTAGAAAGTACAGGTATTTGTGTTCAACATGTGAGAAGTAGAAAGTACAGGTATTTGTGTTCAACATGTGAGAAGTAGAAAGTACAGGTATTTGTGTTCAACATGTAAGAAGTAGAAAGTACAGGTATTTGTGTTCAAACATGTAAGAAGTAGAAAGTACAGGTATTTGTGTTCAACATGTGAGAAGTAGAAAGTACAGGTATTTGTGTTCAACATGTAAGAAGTAGAAAGTACAGGTATTTGTGTTCAACATGTAAGAAGTAGAAAGTACAGGTATTTGTGTTCAACATGTAAGAAGTAGAAAGTACAGGTATTTGGGTTCAACATGTAAGAAGTAGAAAGTACAGGTATTTGGGTTCAAACATGTAAGAAGTAGAAAGTACAGGTATTTGGGTTCAAACATGTAAGAAGTAGAAAGTACAGGTATTTGGGTTCAACATGTAAGAAGTAGAAAGTACAGGTATTTGGGTTCAACATGTAAGAAGTAGAAAGTACAGGTATTTGAGTTCAACATGTAAGAAGTAGAAAGTACAGGTATTTGTGTTCAACATGTGAGAAGTAGAAAGTACAGGTATTTGTGTTCAACATGTGAGAAGTAGAAAGTACAGGTATTTGTGTTCAACATGTAAGAAGTAGAAAGTACAGGTATTTGTGTTCAACATGTAAGAAGTAGAAAGTACAGGTATTTGTGTTCAACATGTAAGAAGTAGAAAGTACAGGTATTTGTGTTCAACATGTAAGAAGTAGAAAGTACAGGTATTTGTGTTCAACATGTAAGAAGTAGAAAGTACAGGTATTTGTGTTCAACATGTAAGAAGTAGAAAGTACAGGTATTTGAGTTCAACATGTAGAAGTAGAAAGTAAGGTATTTGGGTTCAACATGTAAGAAGTAGAAAGTACAGGTATTTGTGTTCAACATGTAAGAAGTAGAAAGTACAGGTATTTGTGTTCAACATGTAAGAAGTAGAAAGTACAGGTATTTGTGTTCAACATGTAAGAAGTAGAAAGTACAGGTATTTGTGTTCAACATGTGAGAAGTAGAAAGTACAGGTATTTGTGTTCAACATGTGAGAAGTAGAAAGTACAGGTATTTGGTTCAACATGTAAGAAGTAGAAAGTACAGGTATTTGTGTTCAAACATGTAAGAAGTAGAAAGTACAGGTATTTGTGTTCAACATGTAAGAAGTAGAAAGTACAGGTATTTGTGTTCAACATGTAAGAAGTAGAAAGTACAGGTATTTGTGTTCAACATGTAAGAAGTAGAAAGTACAGGTATTTGTGTTCAACATGTGAGAAGTAGAAAGTACAGGTATTTGTGTTCAACATGTGAGAAGTAGAAAGTACAGGTATTTGTGTTCAACATGTAAGAAGTAGAAAGTACAGGTATTTGTGTTCAACATGTAAGAAGTAGAAAGTACAGGTATTTGTGTTCAACATGTGAGAAGTAGAAAGTACAGGTATTTGTGTTCAACATGTAAGAAGTAGAAAGTACAGGTATTTGGGTTCAACATGTAAGAAGTAGAAAGTACAGGTATTTGTGTTCAACATGTAAGAAGTAGAAAGTACAGGTATTTGTGTTCAACATGTAAGAAGTAGAAAGTACAGGTATTTGGGTTCAACATGTAAGAAGTAGAAAGTACAGGTATTTGTGTTCAAACATGTAAGAAGTAGAAAGTACAGGTATTTGTGTTCAACATGTAGAAGTAGAAAGTACAGGTATTTGAGTTCAAACATGTAAGAAGTAGAAAGTACAGGTATTTGAGTTCAACATGTAAGAAGTAGAAAGTACAGGTATTTGTGTTCAACATGTAAGAAGTAGAAAGTACAGGTATTTGTGTTCAACATGTAAGAAGTAGAAAGTACAGGTATTTGTGTTCAACATGTAAGAAGTAGAAAGTACAGGTATTTGGGTTCAACATGTGAGAAGTAGAAAGTACAGGTATTTGAGTTCAACATGTAAGAAGTAGAAAGTACAGGTATTTGGGTTCAACATGTAAGAAGTAGAAAGTACAGGTATTTGAGTTCAACATGTAAGAAGTAGAAAGTACAGGTATTTGTGTTCAACATGTGAGAAGTAGAAAGTACAGGTATTTGTGTTCAACATGTAAGAAGTAGAAAGTACAGGTATTTGTGTTCAACATGTAAGAAGTAGAAAGTACAGGTATATGTGTTCAACATGTAAGAAGTAGAAAGTACAGGTATTTGTGTTCAAACATGTAAGAAGTAGAAAGTACAGGTATATGTGTTCAACATGTAAGAAGTAGAAAGTACAGGTATATGTGTTCAACATGTAAGAAGTAGAAAGTACAGGTATTTGAGTTCAACATGTAAGTAGAAAGTATTTGGGTTCAACATGTAAGAAGTAGAAAGTACAGGTATTTGTGTTCAACATGTAAGAAGTAGAAAGTACAGGTATTTGTGTTCAACATGTAAGAAGTAGAAAGTACAGGTATTTGGGTTCAACATGTGAGAAGTAGAAAGTACAGGTATTTGAGTTCAACATGTAAGAAGTAGAAAGTACAGGTATTTGGGTTCAACATGTAAGAAGTAGAAAGTACAGGTATTTGAGTTCAACATGAGAGAAGTAGAAAGTACAGGTATTTGTGTTCAACATGTGAGAAGTAGAAAGTACAGGTATTTGTGTTCAACATGTAAGAAGTAGAAAGTACAGGTATATGTGTTCAACATGTAAGAAGTAGAAAGTACAGGTATTTGTGTTCAACATGTAAGAAGTAGAAAGTACAGGTATTTGTGTTCAAACATGTAAGAAGTAGAAAGTACAGGTATTTGTGTTCAACATGTAAGAAGTAGAAAGTACAGGTATTTGTGTTCAACATATAAGAAGTAGAAAGTACAGGTATTTGAGTTCCACATGTAAGTAGAAAGTATTTGGGTTCAACATGTAAGAAGTAGAAAGTACAGGTATTTGTGTTCAACATGTAAGAAGTAGAAAGTACAGGTATTTGTGTTCAACATGTAAGAAGTAGAAAGTACAGGTATTTGGGTTCAACATGTGAGAAGTAGAAAGTACAGGTATTTGAGTTCAACATGTAAGAAGTAGAAAGTACAGGTATTTGGGTTCAACATGTAAGAAGTAGAAAGTTCAGGTATTTGTGTTCAACATGTAGAGAAGTAGAAAGTACAGGTATTTGTGTTCAACATGTGAGAAGTAGAAAGTACAGGTATTTGTGTTCAACATGTAAGAAGTAGAAAGTACAGGTATTTGTGTTCAACATGTAAGAAGTAGAAAGTACAGGTATTTGTGTTCAACATGTAAGAAGTAGAAAGTACAGGTATTTGTGTTCAACATGTAAGAAGTAGAAAGTACAGGTATTTGTGTTCAACATGTAAGAAGTAGAAAGTACAGGTATTTGTGTTCAACATGTGAGAAGTAGAAAGTACAGGTATTTGTGTTCAACATGTGAGAAGTAGAAAGTACAGGTATTTGTGTTCAACATGTAAGAAGTAGAAAGTACAGGTATTTGTGTTCAACATGTAAGAAGTAGAAAGTACAGGTATTTGTGTTCAACATGTGAGAAGTAGAAAGTACAGGTATTTGGTTCAACATGTAAGAAGTAGAAAGTACAGGTATTTGGGTTCAACATGTAAGAAGTAGAAAGTACAGGTATTTGTGTTCAACATGTAAGAAGTAGAAAGTACAGGTATTTGTGTTCAACATGTAAGAAGTAGAAAGTACAGGTATTTGGGTTCAACATGTAAGAAGTAGAAAGTACAGGTATTTGTGTTCAAACATGTAAGAAGTAGAAAGTACAGGTATTTGTGTTCAACATGTAAGAAGTAGAAAGTACAGGTATTTGAGTTCAACATGTAAGAAGTAGAAAGTACAGGTATTTGAGTTCAAAATGTAAGAAGTAGAAAGTACAGGTATTTGTGTTCAACATGTAAGAAGTAGAAAGTACAGGTATTTGTGTTCAACATGTAAGAAGTAGAAAGTACAGGTATTTGTGTTCAACATGTAAGAAGTAGAAAGTACAGGTATTTGGGTTCAACATGTGAGAAGTAGAAAGTACAGGTATTTGAGTTCAACATGTAAGAAGTAGAAAGTACAGGTATTTGGGTTCAACATGTAAGAAGTAGAAAGTACAGGTATTTGAGTTCAACATGAGAGAAGTAGAAAGTACAGGTATTTGTGTTCAACATGTGAGAAGTAGAAAGTACAGGTATTTGTGTTCAACATGTAAGAAGTAGAAAGTACAGGTATTTGTGTTCAACATGTAAGAAGTAGAAAGTACAGGTATATGTGTTCAACATGTAAGAAGTAGAAAGTACAGGTATTTGTGTTCAAACATGTAAGAAGTAGAAAGTACAGGTATATGTGTTCAACATGTAAGAAGTAGAAAGTACAGGTATTTGTGTTCAACATATAAGAAGTAGAAAGTACAGGTATTTGAGTTCAACATGTAAGTAGAAAGTAGTTTTGGGTTCAACATGTAAGAAGTAGAAAGTACAGGTATTTGTGTTCAACATGTAAGAAGTAGAAAGTACAGGTATTTGTGTTCAACATGTAAGAAGTAGAAAGTACAGGTATTTGGGTTCAACATGTGAGAAGTAGAAAGTACAGGTATTTGAGTTCAACATGTAAGAAGTAGAAAGTACAGGTATTTGGGTTCAACATGTAAGAAGTAGAAAGTACAGGTATTTGAGTTCAACATGAGAGAAGTAGAAAGTACAGGTATTTGTGTTCAACATGTGAGAAGTAGAAAGTACAGGTATTTGTGTTCAACATGTAAGAAGTAGAAAGTACAGGTATATGTGTTCAACATGTAAGAAGTAGAAAGTACAGGTATATGTGTTCAACATGTAAGAAGTAGAAAGTACAGGTATTTGTGTTCAACATGTAAGAAGTAGAAAGTACAGTTATATGTGTTCAACATGTAAGAAGTAGAAAGTACAGGTATATGTGTTCAACATATAAGAAGTAGAAAGTACAGGTATTTGAGTTCCACATGTAAGTAGAAAGTATTTGGGTTCAACATGTAAGAAGTAGAAAGTACAGGTATTTGTGTTCAACATGTAAGAAGTAGAAAGTACAGGTATTTGTGTTCAACATGTAAGAAGTAGAAAGTACAGGTATTTGGGTTCAACATGTGAGAAGTAGAAAGTACAGGTATTTGAGTTCAACATGTAAGAAGTAGAAAGTACAGGTATTTGGGTTCAACATGTAAGAAGTAGAAAGTGCAGGTATTTGAGTTCAACATGAGAGAAGTAGAAAGTACAGGTATTTGTGTTCAACATGTGAGAAGTAGAAAGTACAGGTATTTGTGTTCAACATGTAAGAAGTAGAAAGTACAGGTATATGTGTTCAACATGTAAGAAGTAGAAAGTACAGGTATATGTGTTCAACATGTAAGAAGTAGAAAGTACAGGTATTTGTGTTCAAAATGTAAGAAATAGAAAGTACAGTTATATGTGTTCAACATGTAAGAAGTAGAAAGTACAGGTATATGTGTTCAACATATAAGAACTAGAAAGTACAGGTATTTGAGTTCCACATGTAAGTAGAAAGTATTTGGGTTCAACATGTAAGAAGTAGAAAGTACAGGTATTTGTGTTCAACATGTAAGAAAGTAGAAAGTACAGGTATTTGTGTTCAAAATGTAAGAAGTAGAAAGTACAGGTATTTGTGTTCAACATGTAAGAAGTAGAAAGTACAGGTATTTGGGTTCAACATGTAAGAAGTAGAAAGTACAGGTATTTGTGTTCAACATGTAAGAAATAGAAAGTACAGGTATTTGTGTTCAAAATGTAAGAAGTAGAAAGTATGGTATTTGTGTTCAACATGTAAGAAGTAGAAAGTTCAGGTATTTGTGTTCAACATGTAAGAAGTAGAAAGTATGGTATTTGTGTTCAACATGTAAGAAGTAGAAAGTTCAGGTATTTGTGTTCAACATGTAAGAAGTAGAAAGTACAGGTATTTGGGTTCAACATGTAAGAAGTAGAAAGTACAGGTATTTGGGTTCAACATGTAAGAAGTAGAAAGTACAGGTATTTGGGTTCAACATGTAAGAAGTAGAAAGTACAGGTATTTGGGTTCAACATGTAAGAAGTAGAAAGTACAGGTATTTGTGTTCAACATGTAAGAAGTAGAAAGTACAGGTATTTGTGTTCAAACATGTAAGAAGTAGAAAGTACAGGTATTTGGGTTCAACATGTAAGAAGTAGAAAGTACAGGTATTTGTGTTCAACATGTGAGAAGTAGAAAGTACAGGTATTTGTGTTCAACATGTGAGAAGTAGAAAGTACAGGTATATTTGTTCAACATGTAAGAAGTAGAAAGTACAGGTATTTGTGTTCAAAATGTAAGAAGTAGAAAGTACAGGTATTTGTGTTCAACATGTGAGAAGTAGAAAGTACAGGTATTTGTGTTCAACATGTAAGAAGTAGAAAGTATGGTATTTGTGTTCAACATGTAAGAAGTAGAAAGTTCAGGTATTTGTGTTCAACATGTAAGAAGTAGAAAGTACAGGTATTTGGGTTCAACATGTAAGAAGTAGAAAGTACAGGTATTTGTGTTCAAAATGTAAGAAGTAGAAAGTACAGGTATTTGGGTTCAAAATGTAAGAAGTAGAAAGTACAGGTATTTGGGTTCAACATGTAAGAAGTAGAAAGTACAGGTATTTGGGTTCAACATGTAAGAAGTAGAAAGTACAGGTATTTGAGTTCAACATGAGAGAAGTAGAAAGTACAGGTATTTGTGTTCAACATGTGAGAAGTAGAAAGTACAGGTATTTGTGTTCAACATGTGAGAAGTAGAAAGTACAGGTATTTGTGTTCAACATGTAAGAAGTAGAAAGTACAGGTATATGTGTTCAACATGTAAGAAGTAGAAAGTACAGGTATATGTGTTCAACATGTAAGAAGTAGAAAGTACAGGTATTTGTGTTCAAACATGTAAGAAGTAGAAAGTACAGGTATATGTGTTCAACATGTAAGAAGTAGAAAGTACAGGTATATGTGTTCAACATATAAGAAGTAGAAAGTACAGGTATTTGAGTTCCACATGTAAGTAGAAAGTATTTGGGTTCAACATGTAAGAAGTAGAAAGTACAGGTATTTGTGTTCAACATGTAAGAAATAGAAAGTACAGGTATTTCTGTTCAACATGTAAGAAGTAGAAAGTACAGGTATTTGTGTTCAACATGTAAGAAGTAGAAAGTTCAGGTATTTGTGTTCAACATGTGAGAAGTAGAAAGTACAGGTATTTGTGTTCAACATGTGAGAAGTAGAAAGTACAGGTATATTTGTTCAACATGTAAGAAGTAGAAAGTACAGGTATTTGTGTTCAAAATGTAAGAAGTAGAAAGTACAGGTATTTGTGTTCAACATGTAAGAAATAGAAAGTACAGGTATTTGTGTTCAACATGTAAGAAGTAGAAAGTACAGGTATTTGTGTTCAACATGTAAGAAGTAGAAAGTTCAGGTATTTGTGTTCAACATGTGAGAAGTAGAAAGTACAGGTATTTGTGTTCAACATGTGAGAAGTAGAAAGTACAGGTATATTTGTTCAACATGTAAGAAGTAGAAAGTACAGGTATTTGTGTTCAAAATGTAAGAAGTAGAAAGTACAGGTATTTGTGTTCAACATGTGAGAAGTAGAAAGTACAGGTATATTTGTTCAACATGTAAGAAGTAGAAAGTACAGGTATTTGGGTTCAACATGTAAGAAGTAGAAAGTACAGGTATTTGTGTTCAAAATGTAAGAAGTAGAAAGTACAGGTATTTGTGTTCAAAATGTAAGAAGTAGAAAGTACAGGTATTTGGGTTCAACATGTAAGAAGTAGAAAGTACAGGTATTTGTGTTCAAAATGTAAGAAGTAGAACGTACAGGTATTTGTGTTCAACATGTATGAAGTAGAATGTACAGGTATTTGAGTTCAAACTGTAAGAAGTAGAAAGTACAGGTATTTGAGTTCAAAATGTAAGAAGTAGAAAGTACAGGTATTTGTGTTCAAAATGTAAGAAGTAGAAAGTACAGGTATTTGTGTTCAAAATGTAAGAAGTAGAAAGTACAGGTATTTGGGTTCAACATGTGAGAAGTAGAAAGTACAGGTATTTGAGTTCAACATGTAAGAAGTAGAAAGTACAGGTATTTGGGTTCAACATGTAAGAAGTAGAAAGTACAGGTATTTGAGTTCAACATGAGAGAAGTAGAAAGTACAGGTATTTGTCTTCAACATGTAAGAAGTAGAAAGTACAGGTATTTGGGTTCAACATGTAAGAAGTAGAAAGTACAGGTATTTGGGTTCAAAATGTAAGAAGTAGAAAGTACAGGTATTTGGGTTCAACATGTAAGAAGTAGAAAGTACAGGTATTTGGGTTCAACATGTAAGAAGTAGAAAGTACAGGTATTTGAGTTCAACATGAGAGAAGTAGAAAGTATAGGTATTTGTGTTCAACATGTGAAAAGTAGAAAGTACAGGTATTTGTGTTCAACATGTGAGAAGTAGAAAGTACAGGTATTTGTGTTCAACATGTAAGAAGTAGAAAGTACAGGTATATGTGTTCAACATGTAAGAAGTAGAAAGTACAGGTATATGTGTTCAACATGTAAGAAGTAGAAAGTACAGGTATTTGTGTTCAAAATGTAAGAAGTAGAAAGTACAGTTATATGTGTTCAACATGTAAGAAGTAGAAAGTACAGGTATATGTGTTCAACATATAAGAAGTAGAAAGTACAGGTATTTGAGTTCCACATGTAAGTAGAAAGTATTTGGGTTCAACATGTAAGAAGTAGAAAGTACAGGTATTTGTGTTCAACATGTAAGAAATAGAAAGTACAGGTATTTGTGTTCAACATGTAAGAAGTAGAAAGTACAGGTATTTGTGTTCAACATGTAAGAAGTAGAAAGTTCAGGTATTTGTGTTCAACATGTGAGAAGTAGAAAGTACAGGTATTTGTGTTCAACATGTGAGAAGTAGAAAGTACAGGTATATTTGTTCAACATGTAAGAAGTACAAAGTACAGGTATTTGTGTTCAAAATGTAAGAAGTAGAAAGTACAGGTATTTGTGTTCAACATGTAAGAAAGTAGAAAGTACAGGTATTTGTGTTCAACATGTAAGAAGTAGAAAGTACAGGTATTTGTGTTCAACATGTAAGAAGTAGAAAGTTCAGGTATTTGTGTTCAACATGTAAGAAGTAGAAAGTACAGGTATATGTGTTCAACATATAAGAAGTAGAAAGTACAGGTATTTGAGTTCCACATGTAAGTAGAAAGTATTTGGGTTCAACATGTAAGAAGTAGAAAGTACAGGTATTTGTGTTCAACATGTAAGAAGTAGAAAGTACAGGTATTTGTGTTCAACATGTAAGAAGTAGAAAGTACAGGTATTTGGGTTCAACATGTGAGAAGTAGAAAGTACAGGTATTTGAGTTCAACATGTAAGAAGTAGAAAGTACAGGTATTTGGGTTCAACATGTAAGAAGTAGAAAGTGCAGGTATTTGAGTTCAACATGAGAGAAGTAGAAAGTACAGGTATTTGTGTTCAACATGTGAGAAGTAGAAAGTACAGGTATTTGTGTTCAACATGTAAGAAGTAGAAAGTACAGGTATATGTGTTCAACATGTAAGAAGTAGAAAGTACAGGTATATGTGTTCAACATGTAAGAAGTAGAAAGTACAGGTATTTGTGTTCAAACATGTAAGAAAGTAGAAAGTACAGTTATATGTGTTCAACATGTAAGAAGTAGAAAGTACAGGTATATGTGTTCAACATATAAGAACTATAAAGTACAGGTATTTGAGTTCCACATGTAAGTAGAAAGTATTTGGGTTCAACATGTAAGAAGTAGAAAGTACAGGTATTTGTGTTCAACATGTAAGAAATAGAAAGTACAGGTATTTGTGTTCAAAATGTAAGAAGTAGAAAGTACAGGTATTTGTGTTCAACATGTAAGAAGTAGAAAGTACAGGTATTTGGGTTCAACATGTAAGAAGTAGAAAGTACAGGTATTTGTGTTCAACATGTAAGAAGTAGAAAGTACAGGTATTTGTGTTCAAACATGTAAGAAGTAGAAAGTATGGTATTTGTGTTCAACATGTAAGAAGTAGAAAGTTCAGGTATTTGTGTTCAACATGTAAGAAGTAGAAAGTATGGTATTTGTGTTCAACATGTAAGAAGTAGAAAGTTCAGGTATTTGTGTTCAACATGTAAGAAGTAGAAAGTACAGGTATTTGGGTTCAACATGTAAGAAGTAGAAAGTACAGGTATTTGGGTTCAAACATGTAAGAAGTAGAAAGTACAGGTATTTGGGTTCAAACATGTAAGAAGTAGAAAGTACAGGTATTTGGGTTCAACATGTAAGAAGTAGAAAGTACAGGTATATGTGTTGAACATGTAAGAAGTAGAAAGTACAGGTATTTGTGTTCAAAATGTAAGAAGTAGAAAGTACAGGTATTTGGGTTCAAAATGTAAGAAGTAGAAAGTACAGGTATTTGTGTTCAACATGTGAGAAGTAGAAAGTACAGGTATTTGTGTTCAACATGTGAGAAGTAGAAAGTACAGGTATACTTGTTCAACATGTAAGAAGTAGAAAGTACAGGTATTTGTGTTCAAAATGTAAGAAGTAGAAAGTACAGGTATTTGTGTTCAACATGTGAGAAGTAGAAAGTTCAGGTATTTGTGTTCAACATGTAAGAAGTAGAAAGTAAGGTATTTGTGTTCAACATGTAAGAAGTAGAAAGTTCAGGTATTTGTGTTCAACATGTAAGAAGTAGAAAGTACAGGTATTTGGGTTCAACATGTAAGAAGTAGAAAGTACAGGTATTTGGGTTCAACATGTAAGAAGTAGAAAGTACAGGTATTTGGGTTCAAACATGTAAGAAGTAGAAAGTACAGGTATTTGGGTTCAACATGTAAGAAGTAGAAAGTACAGGTATTTGGGTTCAACATGTAAGAAGTAGAAAGTACAGGTATTTGAGTTCAACATGAGAGAAGTAGAAAGTACAGGTATTTGTGTTCAACATGTGAGAAGTAGAAAGTACAGGTATTTGTGTTCAACATGTGAGAAGTAGAAAGTACAGGTATTTGTGTTCAACATGTAAGAAGTAGAAAGTACAGGTATTTGTGTTCAACATGTAAGAAGTAGAAAGTACAGGTATATGTGTTCAACATGTAAGAAGTAGAAAGTACAGGTATTTGTGTTCAACATGTAAGAAGTAGAAAGTACAGGTATTTGTGTTCAACATGTAAGAAGTAGAAAGTACAGGTATTTGTGTTCAACATGTAAGAAGTAGAAAGTACAGGTATTTGAGTTCAACATGTAGAAGTAGAAAGTAGGTATTTGGGTTCAACATGTAAGAAGTAGAAAGTACAGGTATTTGTGTTCAACATGTAAGAAGTAGAAAGTACAGGTATTTGTGTTCAACATGTAAGAAGTAGAAAGTACAGGTATTTGTGTTCAACATGTAAGAAGTAGAAAGTTCAGGTATTTGTGTTCAACATGTGAGAAGTAGAAAGTACAGGTATTTGTGTTCAACATGTGAGAAGTAGAAAGTACAGGTATTTTGTTCAACATGTAAGAAGTAGAAAGTACAGGTATTTGTGTTCAAAATGTAAGAAGTAGAAAGTACAGGTATTTGTGTTCAACATGTAAGAAGTAGAAAGTACAGGTATTTGTGTTCAACATGTAAGAAGTAGAAAGTACAGGTATTTGTGTTCAACATGTAAGAAGTAGAAAGTACAGGTATTTGTGTTCAACATGTGAGAAGTAGAAAGTACAGGTATTTGTGTTCAACATGTGAGAAGTAGAAAGTACAGGTATTTGGTTCAACATGTAAGAAGTAGAAAGTACAGGTATTTGTGTTCAAAATGTAAGAAGTAGAAAGTACAGGTATTTGTGTTCAACATGTGAGAAGTAGAAAGTACAGGTATTTGGTTCAACATGTAAGAAGTAGAAAGTACAGGTATTTGGGTTCAACATGTAAGAAGTAGAAAGTACAGGTATTTGTGTTCAAAATGTAAGAAGTAGAAAGTACAGGTATTTGTGTTCAAACATGTAAGAAGTAGAAAGTACAGGTATTTGGGTTCAACATGTAAGAAGTAGAAAGTACAGGTATTTGTGTTCAAAATGTAAGAAGTAGAAACGTACAGGTATTTGTGTTCAACATGTAAGAAGTAGAAAGTACAGGTATTTGAGTTCAAACATGTAAGAAGTAGAAAGTACAGGTATTTGAGTTCAAACATGTAAGAAGTAGAAAGTACAGGTATTTGTGTTCAAAATGTAAGAAGTAGAAAGTACAGGTATTTGTGTTCAAAATGTAAGAAGTAGAAAGTACAGGTATTTGGGTTCAACATGTGAGAAGTAGAAAGTACAGGTATTTGAGTTCAACATGTAAGAAGTAGAAAGTACAGGTATTTGGGTTCAACATGTAAGAAGTAGAAAGTACAGGTATTTGAGTTCAACATGAGAGAAGTAGAAAGTACAGGTATTTGTGTTCAACATGTAAGAAGTAGAAAGTACAGGTATTTGGGTTCAACATGTAAGAAGTAGAAAGTACAGGTATTTGGGTTCAAACATGTAAGAAGTAGAAAGTACAGGTATTTGGGTTCAACATGTAAGAAGTAGAAAGTACAGGTATTTGGGTTCAACATGTAAGAAGTAGAAAGTACAGGTATTTGAGTTCAACATGAGAGAAGTAGAAAGTATAGGTATTTGTGTTCAACATGTGAGAAGTAGAAAGTACAGGTATTTGTGTTCAACATGTGAGAAGTAGAAAGTACAGGTATTTGTGTTCAACATGTAAGAAGTAGAAAGTACAGGTATATGTGTTCAACATGTAAGAAGTAGAAAGTACAGGTATTTGTGTTCAACATGTAAGAAGTAGAAAGTACAGGTATTTGTGTTCAAAATGTAAGAAGTAGAAAGTACAGTTATATGTGTTCAACATGTAAGAAGTAGAAAGTACAGGTATATGTGTTCAACATATAAGAAGTAGAAAGTACAGGTATTTGAGTTCAACATGTAAGTAGAAAGTATTTGGGTTCAACATGTAAGAAGTAGAAAGTACAGGTATTTGTGTTCAACATGTAAGAAATAGAAAGTACAGGTATTTGTGTTCAACATGTAAGAAGTAGAAAGTACAGGTATTTGTGTTCAACATGTAAGAAGTAGAAAGTACAGGTATTTGTGTTCAACATGTGAGAAGTAGAAAGTACAGGTATTTGTGTTCAACATGTATGAAGTAGAATGTGCAGGTATTTGAGTTCAACATGTAAGAAGTAGAAAGTACAGGTATTTGAGTTCAAACATGTAAGAAGTAGAAAGTACAGGTATTTGTGTTCAAACATGTAAGAAGTAGAAAGTACAGGTATTTGTGTTCAACATGTAAGAAGTAGAAAGTACAGGTATTTGGGTTCAACATGTGAGAAGTAGAAAGTACAGGTATTTGAGTTCAACATGTAAGAAGTAGAAAGTACAGGTATTTGGGTTCAACATGTAAGAAGTAGAAAGTACAGGTATTTGGGTTCAACATGTAAGAAGTAGAAAGTACAGGTATTTGAGTTCAACATGAGAGAAGTAGAAAGTATAGGTATTTGTGTTCAACATGTGAAAAGTAGAAAGTACAGGTATTTGTGTTCAACATGTGAGAAGTAGAAAGTACAGGTATTTGTGTTCAACATGTAAGAAGTAGAAAGTACAGGTATATGTGTTCAACATGTAAGAAGTAGAAAGTACAGGTATATTGTGTTCAACATGTAAGAAGTAGAAAGTACAGGTATTTGTGTTCAAAATGTAAGAAGTAGAAAGTACAGTTATATGTGTTCAACATGTAAGAAGTAGAAAGTACAGGTATATGTGTTCAACATATAAGAAGTAGAAAGTACAGGTATTTGAGTTCCACATGTAAGTAGAAAGTATTTGGGTTCAACATGTAAGAAGTAGAAAGTACAGGTATTTGTGTTCAACATGTAAGAAATAGAAAGTACAGGTATTTGTGTTCAACATGTAAGAAGTAGAAAGTACAGGTATTTGTGTTCAACATGTAAGAAGTAGAAAGTTCAGGTATTTGTGTTCAACATGTGAGAAGTAGAAAGTACAGGTATTTGTGTTCAACATGTGAGAAGTAGAAAGTACAGGTATATTTGTTCAACATGTAAGAAGTACAAAGTACAGGTATTTGTGTTCAAAATGTAAGAAGTAGAAAGTACAGGTATTTGTGTTCAACATGTAAGAAATAGAAAGTACAGGTATTTGTGTTCAACATGTAAGAAGTAGAAAGTACAGGTATTTGTGTTCAACATGTAAGAAGTAGAAAGTTCAGGTATTTGTGTTCAACATGTGAGAAGTAGAAAGTACAGGTATTTGTGTTCAACATGTGAGAAGTAGAAAGTACAGGTATATTTGTTCAACATGTAAGAAGTAGAAAGTACAGGTATTTGTGTTCAAAATGTAAGAAGTAGAAAGTACAGGTATTTGTGTTCAACATGTGAGAAGTAGAAAGTACAGGTATATTTGTTCAACATGTAAGAAGTAGAAAGTACAGGTATTTGGGTTCAACATGTAAGAAGTAGAAAGTACAGGTATTTGTGTTCAAAATGTAAGAAGTAGAAAGTACAGGTATTTGTGTTCAAAATGTAAGAAGTAGAAAGTACAGGTATTTGGGTTCAACATGTAAGAAGTAGAAAGTACAGGTATTTGTGTTCAAAATGTAAGAAGTAGAACGTACAGGTATTTGTGTTCAACATGTATGAAGTACAATGTACAGGTATTTGAGTTCAAAATGTAAGAAGTAGAAAGTACAGGTATTTGAGTTCAAAATGTAAGAAGTAGAAAGTACAGGTATTTGTGTTCAAAATGTAAGAAGTAGAAAGTACAGGTATTTGTGTTCAAAATGTAAGAAGTAGAAAGTACAGGTATTTGTGTTCAAAATGTAAGAAGTAGAAAGTACAGGTATTTGGGTTCAAAATGTAAGAAGTCAAAGTAAAAAGTCATCAGAAAATTAGGCTAAGTAGTGGAGTAAAGTACTGATACCAGAAAACTGTACTTAAGTACAGTCACGAAATATTTGTACTCCCACCTCTGCTAATTAGTAAAAGCTATACATGAATAATATCCAGAATTGGTTGCTCCCCTTCGTTTGGGAGTTTATTTCCCGTGTTTCCTTTCTGATATCTGGCAACCCGGATCACGGGCTAAGGCTGATCCATTATTTGTGGTTTATTCTACGTGTTTCCTCCCTGATATCTGGCAACACAGGCTAGTGTTCCTGCAGCTGATCGTTCCGGTAAACATCTGCTCTCTGTAAGGTGTTTCTCCCTGCCATGAAGAAGCCTAGATGACCGGCAGAACTCACCGATAAACAGGTGAAACATGATCTCACTTACAACCGCTTCTGTTAGCCGTTAGCTCGGATTTAGCTTCTCTACAACGATGTTGTTTTTGTAGCTAAAGGCTAATTCTGACACTTCCGGTCCAGTTTATCTGTTATTAAAGCCTGAGTCACGATAGAAACACGAACATATAAGTGTTTACAAATGTGACCTTCAGTTGTTATTTATTTAAACTAGTCAAATACACTAAAACATGTCCTACTTCTGGTAATGTGCGCGTTGTATCGTGCTGTTTAAATAAAAGCTAGTCACACCAAAGACCATTCAGAAAATACGAGATTTAACATTCCTCTTGAAAAGGTGGAAACATAAAACAAATACATTTAATTAAATACCAATAAACATCAAAATGTTAAATTAAAAGCCAACATAAATATATGAACATAACCATAATAAGTTAGAGTACAAATTAGAAGTCATATATCTATAGATATATATAATTAAAACGTATACTTAAGAAGTTAAAGCAAAAACAAATACATTAATAACATAAAATGCCATTTATATATTAACATAAGGAGTCAGAGTAAAAATGAGCAGTAATTTAATAGTATTTATTAAAAATATGTATACAAACACAAGATTTTAAAGTAAAAAATTGCATAATTTAAATGAAAAGAACAATTCTTAAAGTTAAAATAAATAATGTTTGAGAAAATATTTTCATAGATTACTAATATTTATATTAACGTCTTTTTGCATATATAGTTACCTTGAGCATCTACTTATGAATGCACAGTTGTATTTCATATTTGTATCTTTGTATATCTTCTACTTTTACTCAACTACAAGATCTGAGTACTTCTACTTTTACTCAAGTACAAGATCTGAGACATTTTACCGCAATTCGTTTAGATACTAGCTTGCATTTTTCATAAAACACAACAGTACACATCGTTTCAATATGGATCAATTAATATTTGTATTAATTTAGAATCTGAATCTAGTTTATCGCCAGGTACGTTTACACATAGGAATTTGCTTCGCTGTCAGATATAAGTATTTACACCAAACGTAAATATACAGAAGATACTAAAACATGTAGTGCAGTGAATATGTAACAATATATTTATATAATTTAAGTACTGTCCGCCCTGCTCAACCCTCCGAATATGTTTCACATTTGTAAACAAAGCTACCTTTTTAATATTATGCACAGCTTCCCACTTTACATAACAACATTGCACATATTTTACTATATTATTTAGAGTATTTAGTCATATTATACTGCGCATAGTTAGTATTTCTGTATTTCATGTAAATATTTATCTATATTTTTATTTCATATTTTATGTGGAAATAAAAGTATACACGCACACACACTCGCGCACACACACACACACACACACACACACACACATTCCTCATGTGTGTAAACCTACCTGGTAATAAACCTGTTCAGATTTCTGATATCATTGAACAAAGGAAGGAGAGATCGAGCAGCGTGTAAAAGCTAAATCTGTCAAAATGCTATTTAAATAAGTTAGAAGCATCATTTATTTGCCGAATGCCTCAAAACACTGTAAATATGCCTCAAACATTTAGTTTCTATATCGTGTGTGCGAAGTACTTACGGCAAACAAAGAAACATTAAAATGGCCGATTTTTAAATGGAGTTTGGTGTGACAAAAGCACCTGCCTTGGAGCTGTAGACCAACCTATATTTACCGTATCTATACACACAGGTAAAACAAGAGATTCATCCGGGAAGCATTATATTTAGCATTTTGGATTTTCCGTATTATAATAATTAAAACATGCACCTAATTCGTGATTGGTCAACAAGGATTTTATTTTGAAATGTGCACCGGAAATGGTCGCGTTAGCTTGACGTGTGTGTGTGCGTGTGTGTGTGTTTTATCCCGAAGGAAATGTGGGTTTCGTGACATATCCAATTTAAATAAAAATAAAACTTATTATATAATCATCAGAAGTAAAAACTGTATGTAATGTACAAAAAATAAAATATAATACACATATTTATATCAACAGAAAAAGCTTTTTAAACCAAACCATTAACCTATTTACGTAGAAAGAGATCTGAAAACTAATTAACAATGAGTTGCAACGTCTCCTCTGTTTACCCGTTCCCAACTTATGTTATTATTGTATTTCGTCAAAGGTCACGACCCAGACACGCTCAGCCTCTTATCACCTGGAAGACTCGATTATTTACGTTGGTTTATCTAAAAATCAATCTTCAGACTGTGTTTGCTCGGCCTGACCCCATTATCTCCTTACTCTCCGCTGAAGCAAGAAGCAAGAAGCAAGGCCTCCTGTTCACACACACTCTTTAGGCTGTGAGACGTCAGCTGAGTGTCGGTAATCTAACGCTGCGTTTGGAGCTGGAGGGGGGCCGGACATTCCTCTGCCGCGCACACACACACACACACACACACACACACACACACGCACGCGCGCACGCACGCGCGCGCGCGCGCGCGCACAGAGCACAACGTTAGCTTCAAGCCTGTCACAAGGGCCACGAGGTGGGGGGTGGTGGGGGGTGGTGGAGGGTGGAGGGTCAGGTGATGTATTCCTGCGTTGCATCTCAGAGGACTCAGTCTGCAGAGGAGCTGAGGGAAGATGAAGCTGATTCCTAAGCAGAGAGAGGAGGTGAGGGAAGATGAAGCTGATTCCTAAGCAGAGAGAGGAGGTGAGGGAAGATGAAGCTGATTCCTAAGCAGAGAGAGGAGGTGAGGGAGGAGCTTTACACCTGCAGAGGCGTCGGTAGCTAAAGTGCAGACATTCGATTGAAACGGCTCCTAATACCGTTTCCCTGTTACGGTCCTTTTGTACCGTCTTAAACCTTTCCTTCGAATAGTTTTATGAATTGTAAGGTGTCCTTGGGTGCTTTTAACGACGCCTCTAATACTTACTTTCTTTCTGTGTGTGTGAATAATTGAGTGCTGATATGATTCCCCCGTGAGGGAACCGACAGCAGGAACAGATGGATCTCTTTAGGTGTTGAGTTTCGGCTGACAATCATTTTCCATTGCATTGTTTCACTTCTTTATTTCCTTTCATGTCTTAAATATATTGTATGTTGCACTGTGGGAGGAGCCTAACTTACTTCCTTGCCAAAGCCACACTGTACATGTTGTGCATGTGATAAGAAAGCCTTTGAGTATAAGGCTGCGTGCAATTGGAAAACAACTGGAAAAGTATGCAGTGTCTCTACTTTAAAGAGTCCTCTCCTGCTGATGTTCAGGTGTATATCAGTATGTAGTGTCTCTACTTTAAAGAGTCCTCTCCTGCTGATGTTCAGGTGTATATCGGTATGTAGTGTCTCTACTTTAAAGAGTCCTCTCCTGCTGATGTTCAGGTGTATATCAGTATGTAGTGTCTCTACTTTAAAGAGTCCTCTCCTGCTGATGTTCAGGTGTATATCGGTATGTAGTGTCTCTACTTTAAAGAGTCCTCTCCTGCTGATGTTCAGGTGTATATCAGTGTGTAGTGTCTCTACTTTAAAGAGTCCTCTCCTGCTGATGTTCAGGTGTATATCAGTATGTGGTGTCTCTACTTTAAAGAGTCCTCTCCTGCTGATGTTCAGGTGTATATCGGTATGTAGTGTCTCTACTTTAAAGAGTCCTCTCCTGCTGATGTTCAGGTGTATATCGGTATGTAGCGTCTCTACTTTAAAGAGTCCTCTCCTGCTGATGTTCAGGTGTATATCGGTATGTAGTGTCTCTACTTTAAAGAGTCCTCTCCTGCTGATGTTCAGGTGTATATCGGTATGTAGTGTCTCTACTTTAAAGAGTCCTCTCCTGCTGATGTTCAGGTGTATATCAGTATGTAGTGTCTCTACTTTAAAGAGTCCTCTCCTGCTGATGTTCAGGTGTATATCAGTATATAGTGTCTCTACTTTAAAGAGTCCTCTCCTGCTGATGTTCAGGTGTATATCAGTATGTAGTGTCTCTACTTTAAAGAGTCCTCTCCTGCTGATGTTCAGGTGTATATCAGTATGTAGTGTCTCTACTTTAAAGAGTCCTCTCCTGCTGATGTTCAGGTGTATATCAGTATGTAGTGTCTCTACTTTAAAGAGTGCTCTCCTGCTGATGTTCAGGTGTATATCAGTATGTAGTGTCTCTACTTTAAAGAGTCCTCTCCTGCTGATGTTCAGGTGTATATCAGTATGTAGTGTCTCTACTTTAAAGAGTCCTCTCCTGCTGATGTTCAGGTGTATATCAGTATGTAGTGTCTCTACTTTAAAGAGTGCTCTCCTGCTGATGTTCAGGTGTATATCAGTATGTAGTGTCTCTACTTTAAAGAGTCCTCTCCTGCTGATGTTCAGGTGTATGTAGTGTTCTCCATTCAACAACGCCTCTGAAGCTTTGAGTCTTCAGTGAGGAAGAGTTAGGCTCCAAGCGGCTCTCAGTCATTCATCGGCAGTGATGGAAACGTGATGATCAGCGAAGTTCCATTAGCGTTTTCGGTGGCTTTTGATAGAAAACGTATTGAGTGTATTCCTCGGAGCTTTCGCCCTGAAGCTCCTGTGGTGGTTCAGCTCCCAGAACTACTGGGCTGACGTGCGTTGCTGTGGTGATAGATACCGTTTGTGTTTACGATCATGAGTCGGTTGGCTTGTTATCAGATTTGGAATAATACAATCCAATTTTGAGCCTCGTGAAAGTCGATATTCCATTCAATAACGAATAACCTTTGCGGTTCACTCTGCGTTAAAAGGAGTGAAACATTGACATGCTTTGACACGTATGTGTGTATTACTGACACCATTTCCTGGTTTTGCTTGCATATTGCAGTGACGAAATAAAACTGTATTAGCTGTTCTCCTGTTGTGACAATGACAGGAAAAAGTCAGAAAGTCACGCTCAATTCTCAGCAATTTAGAAAGGAGTTTATCGCGTTTAAAAGCCTGAATATACACACTAATTTAAGTGTGAAAATGCTCCATGGTTTAAACATGTCAGGCAGTGTTTCCGGGGAGAAGCGAGTTAGGGATCATGCCACTAGACAGTAAACAAACTGCAAATCAACAGACAAAATTAAAGACAAACAACGTCATAAAAATCCTGTAAAACCATCTGACGGAAAATAGATTTTAACCTCAAACAAGACGGTTAATAATATTAAAACCGAAATCATGAGATCTGACCTCAAACTGCAACTTGATTGGATTTGACTTAACGCTCAGTATTTCCTCATGTTTTGTTGTTGTAGACCAAAGTCATACTTTATCAATTAATATCTGCGCCAACATGTGGTTTAGATTTGTGGGATTTCCGTGACGTTTAGCTTCAACATTCATGATCTTATCGGGATCAACGCTATGAATAACTTTAGGGATTAACTCTTTATTTCATTGCCATCATAAAGTCAAACTTTCAGCCTCACAGAGCCGACCGTCTGACTACAGACTCTTGTTTTAATAATAACAATAGATTACATTTTTATAGCGCCTTTCAAGGGACCAAAGTCCGCTTTACATGGTGTAAGGACAGATGGAAAAACAAACAAGGCAAATAAGTAATAATAATAATAAGTACAAATAAATAGCCGGGGTATTGTGATGGGTTAGCGCTCAAAGGCCATGGTACACTTCTTTCTTACAAAAAAGCCAGTGTCAAAAAACCAAAACGCTGTCAATTTTGGAAAAGAACGAGAAATCGTAGTGTTTTTTTTGTTGTCACATTCTTTAAATACCCTCCTGCATTTTATTTATTTATTAGATTATTAAATATTATCTTTTTGTTTACTTTCTAAAAGTGTTCCACGGTGTTTTCTGATCAAGAAAACTAATGTTTGTTGTCCACAGCTGACGGTAAATTGAACAGGACTTCTTTCCGCAGATTGATATGACTGCACATAGTGCCATGAACCTCATTGGCAACAGTTTGTTTTCCTTAGCAACGGTCTGTTATCCTTGGCAACGGTCTGTTTTCCTTAGCAACGGTCTGTTTTCCTTAGCAACGGTCTGCTTTCCTTAGCAACGCTTTTTTCTCCTTAGCAACGGCCTGTTTTCCTCAAATGAACCAATCAGAATCGAGTATTCAACTAAGCGGTGTAATAAATAGGTTTGTTCTTGTGATAAAGAAGTGAATATTTCATTCAGTGACCTCTTTAATGATTGTTTCACATTTCACTTACTTAGTCAACATCTTCTCTTCTCGATAGCATTAATGTAAACTCAGCTGCTCCATGTTTTACATACATTAGTACGTTATTCTTCTACTAACATTTTTATTCTTACTGTCCTTGTGTAAACTTTCACTTGTATTCCTTTTGCTGCTCCGACACCTGAGTTTCTTAACAGGTATTTGTTAGATTAGATACGCGTTATTGTCTTCATAAGGAAATGTAGTTTTGGATTCTGCCCCCGACAGCAGCATATTCACAAGTGACTTGTGTGCACAGTTTGCACAAACCCAATGGCCACATTTAAACTATACATTACATTTTTTCGTTGAGTTTAATGGACATGGGTAGGAACGAGTGTGTGTACCGGTTTAACCTGCTTTTAGGGACCCTAGAGGTTGTGGGTGGGATCAGATGTAATACGTTGTGCCTGTCTAACGATTGACTGCTCATAAATGCTTTCGATGGATAGTAAAGGTTTATATTATTTTCACAGTATTTGAATGTCTCCTCCTCCCTCTGCAGGATCCCGACCTGCAGCTCCTTATGGCTGTGTATGATGAGAACATCATGAAGAACCCGTTCTACTTGGCGCTGGAGAAGCAGAGACCGGACCTCTGCAGCCGAGTGGCCGAGCAGCACGGCATCGTGAGTCCCAATTCTTACCTTCCTGTAGCGCTTGTTACGCCAGGTCTAGGGGAACCTAGGCGCAGCACAAAGTTGCATGCTCTCCCCACTCTTCCCACTCCCAAGAAGACGTCAGTACACAGAAAAATACCGTTGGTAAACACACACAACAAAACCTTTGCATCCCATGGCTTTAAACTTGTAACTAAAACCAAATACAGGCTTCTTACCTATCCTAACGAAAAAAACGAGATTCAAACGAAAAAGGGTTTCGCACTCCTACATAAATGAAAACGTGTCTCCAAGAACAGATGACAGTAGCTTAGCTTTTTACAATAACAAAAAGGTACAACAGGGACCTAATGGGTAACGTCTACCACAGAGAACCACAGATCTACTGCAGGTAGGGAGTAGGACAGGGCGATGAGAGGGGGGCCGAGGGACCGCCTTGCTGCAGCTTAAACGCTCCTGTCTCTTCAGACAGACGGACGGACGGACGGGCGGACAAAAGCTCATCAAACAAAAGCGAGAAAGGAATCCAACATTTTCCATGTGATTTTTAGGATGATTGTATGTTTTGATGATCTGAAAACCATCAAAACATCAGCAGTCCACGGAAATTAGATTAGGAATGACTTGCTGTGGGTTTTCTCCTTAGTTTGTGACTATTGAGTTTTAGTTATCACCATTTATTTTACTTATTATTCTCAGAGAATATTCCAATATTTTCAAAGTAATTTCTGATATTTTTCTAGAAAACGTATACATTTATAATCCCAAAGAATCATCAGTTTCTTTTTCTCGTACATTTTACATTTTCTTTTTCAAAGTGTATGACTCTAAAATCATAGAATACACTTTTTTCTTTGCCGTAAAAAACCGAATATTTTCATGCACATTTTGAATTTCAGAATATTTAAGTGTTTTCTACGTTATGGTTTTTTTGTGTTGCAAATGCAAGCCTTTATAATCTCAACATAATAAGTATTTTTTATTACATGTTGCCAGTTTTTCTTGCAAATGTTCCCTGTTTATAATCTTAAATTATTTTGTAATTAATGTCCTCTTAAGTAGGACATAACCTCGCGACTTAATTTGTACACATTTTATCTTAATCTCTGATTGTCAGCTCCCTCCCAGCTCCATCATCCCTTAAAGGACATTCATACCCTGCCATGTTTCTACTTTCTCACAGAAAGTGCCTCCAAAAGGATTACATGCATTTCACCGCTGATACAAAACACAACAAATTAACAGCATACCCACAATGCACGCTGTTCAAAGTGTCCTGGGGTGCGTTTCACTTCTCTTATTTTTCATTTCGTCCCTCCTCTGTCTCGGTCTCAACGGAAGTTGATTTGTCTGCGCCATCTTGAGTAGCGTCCCAGTGGCCTTGTTTGTGCTGGAGGAGCGAGGAGCCACCAGACCATCCTCCGGTGAAATCCTCAGACACTCGCCCCGCCCCCTTACTGTGTATCGCTCACTGATTGGACGATGCAGCGCATGCACTGATCTGGCTGCTGTCAGACGATCAGCTGTGCGGCGTCGTCACAAACGGACGTGGCTTCACGTGACGCTCCGGGGGAAAGGACGTCCCATTGCTCTTAAAACTAATTTCCCTGCTTCTCGTGGTTTCCTTGCGTCTCTCCTTGCTTCCCTGGAGGGAGGGACTAGTCAAAAGGAAACAACGCAAGTGAGGGACCCAAGGAATACATTTAACCGAAGTGAAACGCAGCCCTGGTTTCACAACCTTTTCTGTCTTGTGATGAAATCTGTCTCGACATCCCTAAATGACCCTGAATGAGGAAATGTCACGAGTGGCTTTGGTTTCAGTTGAAAGACATTGGAGGGAAGTCTGGATGAACTGGAAAGGAATGAAGTGAAATATCAAACCTAGGACGTTTATTTGTATTAAATATATGTACAAGTATATATGCCTCACCGTGTATAGGAATCTACAGTCATGTGGAGAGGCCGCGCAGCAGAGCTTTGGCCGACAATGCTGTTTCTGGCTTGCCGTTCTTTGTTTCACATGAAATTGTTTAGGATTTTTAAAGTAAATGTATGAATTTAATCGAAGAATTCTGTTGAGAGGAAAAATCAAGTATTTTCACTCACATTTTAGGGATTTATTATCTCAGAAGTTTCTTCATCGTAATTTTGCGAGTTTTTCTTGCAAACTGACCTCTTCATAATCTGAAATAATATTGTAATTTATATCTTTTTGTTTTCTCACACATTTAGGACTGTACATAATCTCAGAATAGTCCTTTTTAAATGCATGAGCCTTCTTTGGCAAATGTACCGTTATAATCTAAAATAATGTTCTTATGTCTTCCTGTAACTTTTATCCATGTACTTTTTCTTTTAATGTTTATTTTATTATCTTTTCTTTTTAATGACTGATTTTAAATGCCATTTTCTTAATGTCTTTCAAAATCTTGTAAATCAAGATTGTTTTCTTGGGCGTCACCTCCGCCCACAAGCTCTGCAATTATTGTACTTGTATTTCTTTGTTGGCTGCCGTTTGGCCCTTATAGGCTGTTGTATCTCTGCTTTCTGACCGTGCAGATTCAGTATCTGATGTACTTTTCTCCCCGCCGCTCACCGTGAAGACAAAGTCCTGGAATCATATAAAACAAATCGGATATATTGGATTTGGTCGGGCTCGGTCAGTTTAAATCTGTGTTGAGTGGTTAATGAATTGAATTTAGAGGTATAATGTTTTGCTGTGTTGCCTTCAGGTTCTGGTGCCGTGTGTGGGAAGTTTGACCGTCAGCAGTTTCTCAGACTCTCAGTTCGACAGCTATGTGCTGCAGCCGGCGGAGGACGGGTACCTCACTGCGGACGGAAAGGTTTGTTTATATTAACATCAACATGTGTTCCCTCTTCTTCATGTCTCTTCTACATCAACATGTGTCCCCTCTTCTTCGTGTCTCTTCTACATCAACATGTGTCCCCTCTTCTCCATGTCTCTTCTTCATCAACATGTGTCCCCTCTTCTTCGTGTCTCTTCTACATCAACATGTGTCCCCTCTTCTTCATGTCTCTTCTACATCAACATGTGTCCCCTCTTCTTCATGTCTCTTCTACATCAACATGTGTCCCCTCTTCTTCACGTCTCTTCTACATCAACATGTGTCCCCTCTTCTTCACGTCTCTTCTACATCAACATGTGTCCCCTCTTCTTCATGTCTCTTCTACATCAACATGTGTCCCCTCTTCTTCATGTCTCTTCTACATCAACATGTGTCCCCTCTTCTTCATGTCTCTTCTACATCAACATGTGTCCCCTCTTCTTCATGTCTCTTCTACATCAACATGTGTCCCCTCTTCTTCATGTCTCTTCTACATCAACATGTATCCCCTCTTCTACATGTCTCTTCTACATCAACATGTGTCCCCTCTTCTTCATGTCTCTTCTACATCAACATGTGTCCCCTCTTCTTCATGTCTCTTCTACATCAACATGTGTCCCCTCTTCTCCGTGTCTCTTCTACATCAACATGTGTCCCCTCTTCTTCGTGTCTCTTCTACATCAACATGTGTCCCCTCTTCTTCGTGTCTCTTTTACATCAACATGTGTCCCCTCTTCTCCGTGTCTCTTCTACATCAACATGTGTCCCCTCTTCTTCATGTCTCTTCTACATCAACATGTGTCCCCTCTTCTTCGTGTCTCTTCTACATCAGCATGTGTCCCCTCTTCTTCGTGTCTCTCCTACATCAACATGTGTCCCCTCTTCTTCATGTCTCTCCTACATCAACATGTGTCCCCTCTTCTTCATGTCTCTCCTACATCAACATGTGTCCCCTCTTCTTCATGTCTCTTCTACATCAACATGTGTCCCCTCTTCTTCATGTCTCTTCTACATCAACATGTGTCCCCTCTTCTCCATGTCTCTTCTACATCAACATGTGTCCCCTCTTCTCCATGTCTCTTCTACATCAACATGTGTCCCCTCTTCTCCATGTCTCTTCTAGATCAACATGTGTCCCCTCTTCTCCATGTCTCTTCTACATCAACATGTGTCCCCTCTTCTCCATGTCTCTTCTACATCAACATGTGTCCCCTCTTCTCCATGTCTCTTCTACATCAACATGTGTCCCCTCTTCCTTATGTCTCTTCTACATCAACATGTGTCCCCTCTTCTTCATGTCTCTTCTACATCAACATGTGTCCCCTCTTCTTCACGTCTCTTCTACATCAACATGTGTCCCCTCTTCTTCACGTCTCTTCTACATCAACATGTGTCCCCTCTTCTTCATGTCTCTTCTACATCAACATGTGTCCCCTCTTCTTCATGTCTCTTCTACATCAACATGTGTCCCCTCTTCTTCATGTCTCTTCTACATCAACATGTATCCCCTCTTCTACATGTCTCTTCTACATCAACATGTGTCCCCTCTTCTTCATGTCTCTTCTACATCAACATGTGTCCCCTCTTCTTCGTGTCTCTTCTACATCAACATGTGTCCCCTCTTCTTCATGTCTCTTCTACATCAACATGTGTCCCCTCTTCTTCATGTCTCTTCTACATCAACATGTGTCCCCTCTTCTACATCAACATGTGTCCCCTCTTCTACATCAACATGTGTCCCCTCTTCTACATCAACATGTGTCTCCCTCTGTGGAAAGAGACTCTGAAAGTTTCAGGAACAAAGATTTTCTCTCTTTTTGATCAATTTCTATAAAAACCTGTCTGAAAATGAGCTGATCAGATTTTGGGCACTTTATGATGTCATGACGATGTGTTGTCTTGTGTAGCCATTAGCCAATCAGCAACCAAGGTAACCTCCCCTTATCTTATCTTATATCTATACCTATACATTATATTGTTCTCGTTGCAGGAGGTCCGGATCCAGGACAGACGGGTCTTTCTGGGCTCCGGCTCCCTGGCCTCGGTGCCCATCCTGTTCGAGGAGACGTTTTACAACCAGCAGGAGCAGAGCTACAGCATCCTGGTTCTCTCCCGACCCGTGGAAGAGGATCCTGGCCCGGCAGATCTCAGCCCGCCGCCCCCCTTCTGCCTGCGGAGCCTGGAGGACGTCCGGGAGTTCCTGGGCCGCCACGCGCAGAAACTGGACAAACTCATCCAGAACTTCTGCCAGAACTTCAGAGAGCAGGAGAGGAAGGGGCTGCGGCACCACATCGTACGACAACATTTCTTTCTCTTCGTCTTTACCTTCCCTTTCCATTTCATGTCTTTATTCTTATTCAAGAATGTCATACGTGAAATTGTAATTGTTATTTCAAAGGGGACAGTGCAGATAAAAGTAAAAATTATAGTTAAAAAGTTATAAGAAAAAAGTCTAAAGTTCTGAAACAAAAGTCAAACAGTTCTGAGAAAAGAAAACATTCTGAGAAAACGTGAAATTTCTGAGGGAAAAGGCCAAAAGTACAAGAACAATACATTTCTGATAAACAACAACAAAAGTTCCAAGACAAAAAAGTAAACAACAACAAAAAGTCAAAAGTTCTGAAAAAAATCAACAATTCTAAGAAAAATTCAAAAAATCTGACGATGAATCCAGAGAAAAAAAGTCAAACATTCTGAGAGAAAACGGCCAAAAATACAAGAAATATTCTGAGAAAAAAAGTCAAAGATTCTGATAAACAACTAAACGATTCTACGAGAAAAGTCAAACGTTCTGAAATTCCAAGAAAAAAGTACACATCGTACGACAAAATGTCTTCTTTCTTAACCTTCTCTTTCCATTTCCTGTCTTTATTCTTATTCAAGAATGTCATACGTGAAATTGTTACTTTAAAGGGGACAGTGCAGATAGAAGTTAAAGCAAATTCTGATAAACGACTCAAAAATTCTAAGTCAAAAGTTCTGAGACAAGAGTAACGAAAAATTCTGAGACGAGAAAATACAAGAAAAAAAGTTAAAAAATTTCTGATAAACAACCAAAAAATTTATGAGGAAAAAAGTCAGAAATTTTGATGAAAAGTCAGAAATTCCAAGAAGAAAGTCGACAAAATGTCTTCTTTCTTTACCTTCTCTTTCCATTTCCTGTCTTTATTCAAGATTCAGATGCTCTCTTGATTTGTGAAATGTAAATTGTTACTTCAAAGGGGACAGTGCAGATAGAAGTCTCATTCAATGTTAGTTCAAAAGCTTTAGGACCAAGAGTTAGGTTTCTTTTTAGTTTAGGACAAATTCAGAATTCAGAGAAAAGTCAGAAATTCAAAGCAAAACGTCAACATTTTCGGAGAAACCCGTCAAAAAATTATGCGAAAAATGTCAAAAATTATGAGAAGAAAGTCCGAAATTCTAAGAAAAAATTCAGAGAAAAAATTTAAAGAAACAAGTAAATAAATCTGAGAAAAACAAAGTCTGAAAAACATTCCTTAATCTTAGAATTCAGAACAGATCAAGAAAGTCACTCTTGGTGTTTTTCACATATTTCCCGAATGTCCCATTATTTAAAGTGGCATTTTAATAAAATCGACTCGGAACACATCCGTGGTATAAACAAGTAAGTAAGTCAGCGTTTAGAAGAAGTGCTCTATAAACTCGGGTTTCATTTTTCCTTTAACATGAAGAATAATAAACGTCCCGCAGATTGAAAGTCCTCCTGCAGTGCTGACCTCTCCTCTCGTTCCTCTCTCTCCTCAGGACTCGGTGAACGGTCTTTACACTAAATGTCTTCAGTGTCTGCTGAGAGACTCTCGCCTGGTGAGTGAAACCTGCAGGAATAAACTATAGCTGATGAGTTGGAGATAAACAAATCTTAATATTCTTATTATTTTACGACAGACTTGATGTGAAGCTATCCTCTAACCCTGGGGTGTCAAACTCAATTTCATCACGGGCCACACCATTATGGTTGCACTCAAAGGGCCGGTTGTAACTTTAAGACTATATAAAATCACATAGATAAATATTTAATATATTTAAAATAATGTATGATATTACATCATTGCCTCTGCATTGGATTATCATCAGATAGGGTAATAACTTCATAATTAACTACGTCTGAAAGCAGAAGTCTATGTACATGTAGTTTAAGGGCAACGTGCTTCTGTAGCATGTAACCGTATAATACAAATATTATATTCTTTGCAAGCTCTTGTGGGGCCACGTGAAATGAAGTCGCGGGCCGGATTTGGCCCCCGGGCCTTGAGTTTGACACCCCTGCCTCTGTTGCTCTCGTTATCAGTCTCATCTGGTTGTTCATCCCAGGAAGTCACACATAAATGGATTTAAATTGTTACTCATTGTGCTATCATGTGCTACAGATTGACGTCATAACGTAACATTGTGATTTGTGTCCCGATAACCACCGATTGCTCTTTGCGGATCATTTGAAGACAGTCGTTCATCTTGAAATGCTGTAACTTCGAGACGCATGAACCCTTAGTTCTGGATAGAAGCGACAGCTGATTGAAACGTGACCCTGTTTACACTTTGTTAAAAATACTTATTGTGCAATCACTGAAACATAACCACGGTCCTTTAGCATGTGACGCATCACATAGAAAGACTTACAGAGTTGTTTTCAGATGGACCATATGGCACAGGAAGTTAGCATTTGAAGCTAAGTTAGCAGGGAGCTCAGAATCAGAATACCTGTATTAGTACCACAGAGGGAAATGTACGTTGGCATACAATGAACAATATGCTGTCTAAGCACAACATGCTAACTTCCTGCTAACTTAATGGTAACTTCCTGTGGGATGAAGTGCATGCGGTCTGTCTGGAAACTGCCACAAAAGCAAAAAGATTTGGACTTTTGTTAATTCCATCCATCCATCTTCTCCCGCTTATCCGTGGTCGGGTCTCGGGGGTATCAGTTCCAGCAGAGAGCCCCAAACTTTCCTTTCGCCTCATCAACCAGCTCTGACTGGGGGGTCCCAAGGCGCTCCCAGGCCAGCGAAGAGATATAGTCCCTCCACCTGGTCCTAGGTCTACCCCTCGGTCTCTCCCCAGCTGGACGTGCCTGGAACACCTCCCTAGGGAGGCGCCCAGGTGGCATCCTAACTAGGTGCCCGAACCACCTCAACTGGCTCCTTTCGACGCGAAGGAGGAGGGCTCAACTCCGAGTCCCTCCCTGATGACCGAACTTCTCACCTTATCTCTAAGGGAGACGCCAGCCACCCGCGGAGGAAACCCATCTCGGCCGCTTGTATCCGCGATCTCGTTCTTTCGGTCGTGACCCATCCTTCATGACCGTTGGTGAGGGGAGGAACGAACACGGCCCGGTAGACAGAGAGCTTTGCCTTCCGGCTCAGCTCCCTTTTCGTCACAACGGTGCGGTAAAGCGACTTTTGTTAATTATTTCACTTAAAGAAGTGGAAGGAAGTGCTGACATATCATAACAGGCTGACTTCCTGCTAGTTTAGAGAGAGAATGCCAGCTTCATGTGGGACACAGTAAGGTCCGTGTGAAAACTGCCTAATAAGTTAAAACAACACGGCAGTTACAAAATAAAAACAAATATGCCCAAAGTAGTACTCTCACATCCATTGATGTACAATATTTTCTATTTATAATGTATTTTTTAGCTTAAAGGTGGGGTAGGTAAGTTTCAGAAACCAGCTCGAGATCGCTAGAATTTGAAAATACACAACCGGAAGAAATCTGCCACTTCCTCACAGAGCCCCTCCTCCAACACACACGAACGCGCACATGACCAATGAGGGCACCAGATCAGTGTGTGCCCAGATGGAAGGCTGACAGGCAGGTAGGCCGTCCAGTTACTTTAGCCGGCTCAGATGATTGGTCGTGCTTTCTACAGCACCACGGCTTCCACTGATGACATTTTTTAATGTATTTCTTGTCAAAGCACTTCAGATATGCATTGCTATCGGGACGTTAAGAACATTCCATGGAATATAACAAAAAGTGTATCTCGAGCCGGTTTCTCCAACTTACCCACCTTTAATTAACTAGGTATTTCCAGGCAGTTTGGTTTCCGGTCGTTCCGGATGTTGTCACATGCTACCCACATCTGTAAACAATAACGTATTCAAATAAACTGTACCTTCATTTAATATTCAGCAATAATAATATCTCGACATCTATAGTTGTAGTGTTGAAATCAGTAGGTTTCGGTGTGCAACACTCCGTGTGTCATATCGCTACTAAATTCACCTCTATAGTAAATGGTATATTAGCCACATGCTAAATGCTAACCGGAGATGAAGGATTTTCAGAATAAAAGCTTAACAACTGGTTGTGCACGAGAACTTCTGGTTTTTCAGTATAAAACAGCATTTAAACTGACGGTATGTTTAAGGTACTTTTGATTTTAATTTCTAACAAAAGCCAATAGGAAGAGTCTTTCCAAAGTCAAAGTCAACTTTATTGTCAATCTTTCAGTTTGTGTGTAGAGACAGAGAGATCGAAATACCGTTTCCCACAATCCCAAATACAAATATGTAAAAATATGTACTTACGCAATCAAAAGACACATGTATACATATGCACTCATTAAGACCTAAATAAAAGCACAACAATCAATATATACAAAATAACAGTCACTCCAAAATCTTTGAGAATGGACATAGTGAGAGACTGTCCTCCAGAGCAGCGTAAAGACCCGACCCGGCTCGACTGTCCTCCAGAGCAGCGTAAAGACCCGACCCGGCTCGACTGTCCTCCACCCGACCCGGCTCCTTTCAGAAAGAGGAAGAGCAGCTTTGATCAGATGTGCAGATTATCTAAAGGAAACACCTTCCTGATGTGAACCCTGACCTTTGGCACAAACTCATAGCTGAGTGAAGTCACCACAGGACACGAGACGTCTCTAATCAGATCTCCTCCGACTCGCTCCTCTCAATTTCCCGCCTAATCACATTTAGGGGGCGTGGCTTCGCATCCTGAGCGCTGACTGATGCGTTTTCTCCTTTGTCTTTATGTACATTATTTAATTTAGTATTCTGTTCTTGTACATATTCTATTTGCATGTGTATATATAGACTTCTTGCACCATTTTGTATTTTTGTATTTTATTATATATGTTGCTTTGTTGGAGGAGCTCAGGTCAGAAGAATTTCATTGCCTTTGAATTTAAAATGTCTGCTCTGATGAATTATTTTCATTTTTCTTCAGAAACTCCTGGCCAAACAGCCGCTTCAGATGACTCTGCTCAAACAGGCCGTGGAGGTAACGCCACACACTACTTCACTCTAAAGGACTCTTTAAAGTAGAGACACCACATACTGATATACACCTGAACATCAGCAGGAGAGGACTCTTTAAAGTAGAGACACCACATACTGATATACACCTGAACGTCAGCAGGAGAGGACTCTTTAAAGTAGAGACACTACATACTGATATACACCTGAACATCAGCAGGAGAGGACTCTTTAAAGTAGAGACACTACATACTGATATACACCTGAACATCAGCAGGAGAGGACTCTTTAAAGTAGAGACACTACATACTGATATACACCTGAACATCAGCAGGAGAGGACTCTTTAAAGTAGAGACACGACATACTGATATACAGCTGAACATCAGCAGGAGAGGACTCTTTAAAGTAGAGACACTACATACTGATATACACCTGAACATCAGCAGGAGAGGACTCTTTAAAGTAGAGACACTACATACTGATATACACCTGAACATCAGCAGGAGAGGACTCTTTAAAGTAGAGACACTACATACTGATATACACCTGAACATCAGGACTCTTTAAAGTAGAGACACTACATACTGATATACACCTGAACATCAGCAGGAGAGGACTCTTTAAAGTAGAGACACTACATACTGATATACACCTGAACATCAGCAGGAGAGGACTCTTTAAAGTAGAGACACTACATACTGATATACACCTGAACATCAGCAGGAGAGGACTCTTTAAAGTAGAGACACTACATACTGATATACACCTGACCATCAGCAGGAGAGGACTCTTTAAAGTAGAGACACTATACTGATATACACCTGGACATCAGCAGGAGAGGACTCTTTAAAGTAGAGACTCTGCATACTGACACCTGAACATCAGCAGGAGAGGACTCTTTAAAGTAGAGACACTACATACTGATATACACCTGGACATCAGCAGGAGAGGACTCTTTAAAGTAGAGACACTACATACTGATATACACCTGAACATCAGCAGGAGAGGACTCTTTAAAGTAGAGACGCTACACACTGATATACACCTGAACATCAGCAGGAGAGGACTCTTTAAAGTAGAGACACTACATAGTGATATACACCTGAACATCAGCAGGAGAGGACTCTTTAAAGTAGAGACACTACATACTGATATACACCTGAACATCAGCAGGAGAGAACTCTTTAAAGTAGAGACACTACATACTGATATACACCTGAACATCAGCAGGAGAGGACTCTTTAAAGTAGAGACACTACATACTGATATAAACCTGAACATCAGCAGGAGAGGACTCTTTAAAGTAGAGACACTACATACTGATATACACCTGAACATAAGCAGGAGAGGACTCTTTAAAGTAGAGACACTACATACTGATAAACACCTGAACATCAGCAGGAGAGGACTCTTTAAAGTAGAGACACTACATACTGATATACACCTGAACATCAGCATGAGAGGACTCTTTAAAGTAGAGACACTACATACTGATATACGCCTGAACATCAGGACTCTTTAAAGTAGAGACACTACATACTGATATACACCTGAACATCAGCAGGAGAGGACTCTTTAAAGTAGAGACACTACATACTGATATACACCTGAACATCAGCAGGAGAGGACTCTTTAAAGTAGAGACACTACTGTACATACTGATATACACCTGACCATCAGCAGGAGAGGACTCTTTAAAGTAGAGACACTATACTGATATACACCTGGACATCAGCAGGAGAGGACTCTTTAAAGTAGAGACTCTGCATACTGACACCTGAACATCAGCAGGAGAGGACTCTTTAAAGTAGAGACACTACATACTGATATACACCTGAACATCAGCAGGAGAGGACTCTTTAAAGTAGAGACACTACATACTGACATACACCTGAACATCAGCAGGAGAGGACTCTTTAAAGTAGAGACACTACATACTGATATACACCTGAACATCAGCAGGCGAGGACTCTTTAAAGTAGAGACACTACATACTGACACCTGAACATCATGTTCCGTCTCCCAGCTGTTTGTAAACTTGAATGTTTTCTTTGTGTTTCTTCTTCTCCCAGATGTATGTTCATCATGGTATCCATGATTTAATTTTTAACTTTGTGGGAACGCTTGAAGCCAGCCAGGTATGTTTGAATTCTCGCTGATTCTTCTGATGACATTTATATATATTAAATATTTGTATGAAGTACATTGAGCTGTATGATTTTCCATCGGAGGATAAAAAAGTGTTCTTTGTTTCTCCATCATCTTATTGCATATGTTAATCATACATAGCCACACATGTACGCATTACAGTATGAGTACTTTTACTTGAGGCGAGGATCTGAGTACTTCTTCCTTGATGCTTATGTATTTTGTATTTCTGTCTTCCCAACACCTACAAACAAAGACGCAGTTAAAACGGATGTTAATTTACTTTAAAAATGTTTTTAAAGTGTGTTTTTCTGTCTCACAAGGACGCTGCTTTCAATAAAACCACGCGCAGTTTGCACGATCTGCAGCAGAAAGAGCTGGGAGTCAAACCGGAGTTCAGGTACTTATACTCATATTCCACTTCAAGTCATATCATGCAGCATGCACACAATAAGAACAACGTTTCCTGCTAAATTTGAACAAAACGGTTAAAACCAAAATAACAAACATATATTCACATTAGCAGAATTATGGCGCTTCATCCTAGCTTGCCCTCGTCTTCCTTATAATTTGGCTTTGCATATCATTCTTGCATGATCCAATAATAGCGTGGAAGGCACTTGGAGAACACAGACCTCTTTTGCAAAGGGAATAAACATTCTGAAATAGCTTCAATATAAGAAATAACATTTGGACTAAACAGTCCTGATCTCACTCGATTTGTTCTGGTTGTTGGACAGAGTTTGCATCGTATTGCACTCAAGACTTTCTGAATATAACCAGAGGTAGGAAGGAGTGGAGAACAAATGCTTAGTTGCTGTACTTAAGTACATGTCTCTGGTATCAGTACTTTACTCCACTACTTATTTTTCTGACATCTTTTTACTTTGACTTTTCACTTCTTCTTACATGTTGAACCCAAATACCTGTACTTTCTACTTCTTACATGTTGAACTCAAATACCTGTACTTTCTACTTCTCACATGTTGAACCCAAATACCTGCACTTTCTACTTCTTACATGTTGAACACAAATACCTGTACTTTCTACTTCTAACATGTTGAACACATATACCTGTACTTTCTACTTCTTACATGTTGAACACAAATACCTGTACTTTCTACTTCTTACATGTTGAACACAAATACCTGTACTTTCTACTTCTCTCATGTTGAACACATATACCTGTACTTTCTACTTCTTACACGTTGAACTCAAATACCTGTACTTTCTACTTCTCACATGTTGAACCCAAATACCTGCACTTTCTACTTCTTACATGTTGAACACAAATACCTGTACTTTCTACTTCTAACATGTTGAACCCAAATACCTGTACTTTCTACTTCTTACATGTTGAACACAAATACCTGTACTTTCTACTTCTTACATGTTGAACTCAAATACCTGTACTTTCTACTTCTTACATGTTGAACACAAATACCTGTACTTTCTACTTCTAACATGTTGAACACATATACCTGTACTTTCTACTTCTTACACGTTGAACTCAAATACCTGTACTTTCTACTTCTCTCATGTTGAACACATATACCTGTACTTTCTACTTCTTACATGTTGAACACAAATACCTGTACTTTCTACTTCTTACATGTTGAACACAAATACCTGTACTTTCTACTTCTCTCATGTTGAACACATATACCTGTACTTTCTACTTCTTACACGTTGAACTCAAATACCTGTACTTTCTACTTCTCTCATGTTGAACTCAAATACCTGTACTTTCTACTTCTCACATGTTGAACTCAAATACCTGTACTTTCTACTTCTCACATGTTGAACTCAAATACCTGTACTTTTTACTTCTTACATGTTGAACTCAAATACCTGTACTTTCTACTTCTTACATGTTGAACCCAAATACCTGTACTTTCTACTTCTTACATGTTGAACCCAAATACCTGTACTTTCTACTTCTTACATGTTGAACACAAATACCTGTACTTTCTACTTCTTACATGTTGAACACAAATACCTGTACTTTCTACTTCTTACATGTTGAACTAAAATACCTGTACTTTCTACTTCTTACATGTTGAACACAAATACCTGTACTTTCTACTTCTTACATGTTGAACACAAATACCTGTACTTTCTACTTCTCACATGTTGAACTCAAATACCTGTACTTTCTACTTCTTACAAGTTGAACTCAAATACCTGTACTTTCTACTTCTTACATGTTGAACCCAAATACCTGTACTTTCTACTTCTTACATGTTGAACTCAAATACCTGTACTTTCTACTTCTCACATGTTGAACCCAAATACCTGCACTTTCTACTTCTAACATGTTGAACCCAAATACCTGTACTTTCTACTTCTTACATGTTGAACACAAATACCTGTACTTTCTACTTCTAACATTTTGAACCCAAATACCTGTACTTTCTACTTCTTACATGTTGAACACAAATACCTGTACTTTCTACTTCTTACATGTTGAACTCAAATACCTGTACTTTCTACTTCTTACATGTTGAACACAAATACCTGTACTTTCTACTTCTCACATGTTGAACTCAAATACCTGTACTTTCTACTTCTTACATGTTGAACCCAAATACCTGTACTTTCTACTTCTCTCATGTTGAACTCAAATACCTGTACTTTCTACTTCTTACATGTTGAACTCAAATACCTGAATAAGCCTCTTTACTTTGACTTGAGTAAAGAAGTTTAGTCAGTACTTCTACTTTCACCAGAGTATTTTTAAACACGAGTATATGTACTTCTACTTGAGTAAAGGATGTGTGTACTTTTGCCGTCTCTGAATATATGTAAGGAAATAAAGAATCCGTTTTATTTTTTCAGTATGAACTTGTCGCGGGCGAAGAGAGAGCTGAGTCAGCTGAACCTGCAGACCTCCCCCCTCCTCAAGCTGATGTGTCTGCGCCGAGTCGCCCTGACCGCCACCCAGAGCCCCCGAGCATCTGGTGTGTGTGTGTGTGTGTGTGTGTGTGTGTGTGTGTGTGTGTGTGTGTGTGTGTGTGTGTGTGTGTGTGTGTGTGTGTGTGTGTGTGTGTGTGTGTGTGTGTGTGTGTGTTTCTTGTATTTCTTGTATTTCTTGTATTTGCATGTAAAAAGACATTTGAATGAAACTTTTGAACGTGTGTGTGGCCTAGCATTACTATCCTTGTGGGGACCTAAATCTGTTTACATAGTCACGTGTGGGGACTCGCCTCCCTTACGGGGACAAATTGGAGGTCCCCATAAGGGGAATCATTAATTTTAGGGTGAAGACTTGGTTAGGGTTAGGTTAAGGGTTAGGCATGTGTTGGTTATGGTTAAGGTTAGGATAATTCTCCAGGAAATGCATGTCCCCTGAAGCCAGCCCTCTGGGGTTTATAACATGTGTGTGTGTGTGTGTGTGTGTGTGTGTGTGTGTGTGTGTGTGTGTGTGTGTGTGTGTGTGTGTGTGTGTGTGTGTGTGTGTGTGTGTGTGTGTGTGTGTGTGTGTTTGCATGTAAAAAGACATTTGAACAAAACGTGTGAAACTTGTGTATATAGGTATTTTAAATTGAATTAGAATCTAATATTTTAAAAACCATAAGGTATTAATTTGAATACATTGTGTGTGTTTTCTGTCCTCCTGTTCTACGCTTTAATTTGCACTTTTACAAGCATGCACAAAGACATATAGGAAGCATTTGAACCTTATGCGGCAGAGCTTAGCATCCAACAATGTCAGATTTCAATATTCAAACTTGAAGTATTAATCAGAATATTTAAAGTGAGTGTAGTGGATTAATCAGACCAGGCTTCATTCGTCTCTGGAAGCCGCAGACGTCATGTATGACTGCTGATTTTGGCCATTATTGGTTAAAATAATGAATATACATTAGATTTCTGAATTGACCGAGATCCAAGGTGCATATTTAGCTAAAGGGTTCAATCAACCTCATGACGACACAGATGCCGAGATAATTTTACATTATTTTCGCAATTTTTTACTCTATAATTTGAGTTTTCTCGTTAATTTGTGAGTCAGTTGTTCAACTTCATAGTCTCAGACAATATTCAAGTTATTTCTATTGCTTGAATATTGTAAAGTTATCAGAATTATTTATTTTTTTTTGGGATTTTTTTCTTTAAACAACTTTAACTCTGAAGGTTTGTTGAAGTGATATTTTCTGTCTTCAACTCTGTGGAAGCACGCTGAGCTCTGGGTGTACTGTGAGCGTCCTCTCTGTTATCAGATCAGCTCGCAGAACAGTACCCGCTCTGTCCGCCTCTGATGTCCAGTTTGTTTTGGAAATCTAAATCTCATAACAACCGTACAAGTGGTACGACCCGTTTCTTATCGCGTTTGCCAAGAGACCAATTCACTCACTTGGTTACTTTTCAAGTGTCTCTACTTTAAAGAGTCCTCTCCTGCTGATGTTCAGTTGTATATCAGTGTGTAGTGTCTCTACTTTAAAGAGTCCTCTCCTGCTGATGTTCAGGTGTATATCAGTGTGTAGTGTCTCTACTTTAAAGAGTCCTCTCCTGCTGATGTTCAGGTGTATATCAGTATGTAGTGTCTCTACTTTAAAGAGTCCTCTCCTGCTGATGTTCAGGTGTATATCAGTATGTAGTGCATCTACTTTAAAGAGTCCTCTCCTGCTGATGTTCAGTTGTATATCAGTGTGTAGTGTCTCTACTTTAAAGAGTCCTCTCCTGCTGATGTTCAGGTGTATATCAGTATGTAGTGTCTCTACTTTAAAGAGTCCTCTCCTGATGGTGTTCAGGTGTATATCAGTATGTAGTGTCTCTACTTTAAAGAGTCCTCTCCTGCTGATGTTCAGGTGTATATCAGTATGTAGTGTCTCTACTTTAAATAGTCCTCTCCTGCTGATGTTCAGGTGTATATCAGTATGTAGTGTCTCTACTTTAAAGAGTCCTCTCCTGATGGTGTTCAGGTGTATATCAGTATGTAGTGTCTCTACTTTAAAGAGTCCTCTCCTGCTGATGTTCAGGTGTATATCAGTATGTAGTGTCTCTACTTTAAAGAGTCCTCTCCTGCTGATGCTCAGGTGTATATCAGTATGTAGTGTCTCTACTTTAAAGAGTCCTCTCCTGCTGATGTTCAGGTGTATATCAGTATGTAGTGTCTCTACTTTAAAGAGTGCTCTCCTGCTGATGCTCAGGTGTATATCAGTATGTAGTGTCTCTACTTTAAAGAGTCCTCTCCTGCTGATGTTCAGGTGTATATCAGTATGTAGTGTCTCTACTTTAAAGAGTCCTCTCCTGCTGATGCTCAGGTGTATATCAGTATGTAGTGTCTCTACTTTAAAGAGTCCTCTCCTGCTGATGTTCAGGTGTATATCAGTATGTAGTGTCTCTACTTTAAAGAGTCCTCTCCTGCTGATGTTCAGGTGTATATCAGTCTGTAGTGTCTCCTAACAGAGTGTGTGTTTGTTTCTCTGCAGTGAGTATTGAGGCTGTGTGTGCAGACGACCTGCTGTCCGTCATCCTCTATCTGCTGGTGAAGACGGAAATCCCCAACTGGTGAGCGGTGACCTTTGACCTTGTGTATAGTGAAGGAGAAACTGGGATGATTTCTGGATAATGTAAATGTCAAGAACATAAGCCCTCAAAGCGTGACATGCGCACTTCAGTGGGCAACAAGTTCCTGTTTGTTCTTGCGGATTTGAGATATTTTCTAACAATTAAAAAAAATAAATGTATTTCAAGAAGCCGGAGAAAGTTCGGTTTTTCTCGCAATTTTACAACTTTTTAATCTTTGGAAATATTCAATTATTATTTGAGTTTTTCTCACAAATTAAAATTAGACAATATTCAATCTTTTTAGGAAAAACAAGTTTAGAAATATTCCATCATTATTATTTTTTTTTCAAAGTTGGGTTTAATAATTTCGATGTAACGACTTTATTGTTTAGGGAAACAATTCATTTTTCTCTGTAATGTTGGGAGTGTTTTTTTATCCCGAATGTACTTCAGGCTGCGTTGTTGGATCATTATTGAGTGTTGCTGCTGTCTGTCTTCAGGATGGCCAACCTCAGCTACATCAAGAACTTCTGCTTCAGCCACTGGAGCAAAGACGAGCTGAGCTACTGTCTGAGCACCTTCGAGGCTGCGGTCCATTTCATCAACCTCGGGAAGCTGCGACACACACACACCGTGAGTCTCACACACACACACACACACACACACACACACACACACACACACACACACACATACACACACAGCCACACCGTGAGTCACTCACACTCAGACATGGGAAGTATTGGAATTCAAATACTTTGTTACTGTACTTAAAGGTGGGGTAGGTCATTTTGGAGAAAGCGGCTCGAGATCGCTAGAATTTGAAAATACGCAGCCGGAAAAAATCTGCCACTTCCTCACAGAGCCCCTCCTCCAACACACACGAACGCGCACATGACCAATGAGGGCAGAGATAAGTGTGTGCCCAGATGGAAGGCTGACAGGCAGGTAGGCCATCCAGTTACTTTAGCCGGCTCAGATGATTGGTCGTGCTTTTTACAGAACCACGGCTTCCACAGAGGACTTTTTTTAATGGATTTTTTGTCAAAGCACTTCAGATATTCATTGCTATCGGGAATATAACAAAAAGTGTATCTCGAGCCGGTTTCTCAAACTTACCCCACCTTTAAGTACATTTTTCTGATATCAGTACTTTACTACTTATTTTTCTGACGACTTTTTACTTTGACTTCTTACATGTTGAACTCAAATACCTGTACTTTCTACTTCTTACATGTTGAACTCAAATACCTGTACTTTCTACTTCTTACATGTTGAACTCAAATACCTGTACTTTCTACTTCTCTCATGTTGAACTCAAATACCTGTACATTCTACTTCTCTCATGTTGAACTCAAATACCTGTACTTTCTACTTCTTACATGTTGAACTCAAATACCTGTACTTTCTACTTCTCTCATGTTGAACTCAAATACCTGTACTTTCTACTTCTCTCATGTTGAACTCAAATACCTGTACTTTCTACTTCTTATATGTTGAACACAAATACCTGTACTTTCTACTTCTCACATGTTGAACCCAAATACCTGTACTTTCTACTTCTTACATGTTGAACCCAAATACCTGTACTTTCTACTTCTTACATGTTGAACTCAAATACCTGTACTTTCCACTTCTTACATGTTGAACTCAAATACCTGTACTTTCCACTTCTTACATGTTGAACTCAAATACCTGTACTTTCTACTTCTCTCATGTTGAACTCAAATACCTGTACTTTCTACTTCTTACATGTTGAACACAAATACCTGTACTTTCTACTTCTTACATGTTGAACACAAATACCTGTACTTTCTACTTCTCACATGTTGAACCCAAATACCTGTACTTTCTACTTCTTACATGTTGAACACAAATACCTGTACTTTCTACTTCTTACATGTTGAACTCAAATACCTGTACTTTCTACTTCTCTCATGTTGAACACAAATACCTGTACTTTCTACTTCTTACATTTTTGAACTCAAATACCTGTACTTTCTACTTCTCTCATGTTGAACTCAAATACCTGTACTTTCTACTTCTTACATGTTGAACTCAAATACCTGTACTTTCTACTTCTTACATGTTGAACCCAAATACCTGTACTTTCTACTTCTCACATGTTGAACCCAAATACCTGTACTTTCTACTTCTCACATGTTGAACCCAAATACCTGTACTTTCTACTTCTCTCATGTTGAACCCAAATACCTGTACTTTCTACTTCTTACATTTTGAACTCAAATACCTGTACTTTCTACTTCTCTCATGTTGAACTCAAATACCTGTACTTTCTACTTCTTACATGTTGAACTCAAATACCTGTACTTTCTACTTCTTACATGTTGAACCCAAATACCTGTACTTTCTACTTCTTACATGTTGAACCCAAATACCTGTACTTTCTACTTCTCACATGTTGAACCCAAATACCTGTACTTTCTACTTCTCACATGTTGAACCCAAATACCTGTACTTTCTACTTCTCTCATGTTGAACTCAAATACCTGTACTTTCTACTTCTCTCATGTTGAACTCAAATACCTGTACTTTCTACTTCTCTCATGTTGAACCCAAATACCTGTACTTTCTACTTCTCACATGTTGAACCCAAATACCTGTACTTTCTACTTCTTACATGTTGAACTCAAATACCTGTACTTTCTACTTCTCACATGTTGAACCCAAATACCTGTACTTTCTACTTCTTACATGTTGAACTCAAATACCTGTACTTTCTACTTCTCACATGTTGAACCCAAATACCTGTACTTTCTACTTCTTACATGTTGAACTCAAATACCTGTACTTTCTACTTCTTACATGTTGAACTCAAATACCTGTACTTTCTACTTCTCACATGTTGAACCCAAATACCTGTACTTTCTACTTCTTACATGTTGAACACAAATACCTGTACTTTCTACTTCTTACATGTTGAACTCAAATACCTGTACTTTCTACTTCTTACATGTTGAACTCAAATACCTGTACTTTCTACTTCTCACATGTTGAACCCAAATACCTGTACTTTCTACTTCTTACATGTTGAACACAAATACCTGTACTTTCTACTTCTTACATGTTGAACTCAAATACCTGAATAAGCCTCTTTACTTTTACTTGAGTAATGAAGTTTAGTCAGTACTTCTACTTTCACCAGAGTATTTTTAAACACGAGTATCTGTACTTCTACTTGAGTGAAAGATGTGTACTTTTGCCATCTCTGCTCACACTGAGGAGCTACGGGAGCAAATAAGGGACATTTTTATTTATGTTTGACCCTTCTGTGTTTCCGTACGGAGCAGGACTTTAATTCCATTCGTCCCACAGTGTTTTTTCACAGCATGTAACAAAATCTCGTCCGTGGTTTTTGTCCCTTCAGGGCTCCGGTCCGCTGAACGATAAGACGTTGTTCAAAGAGAGGATGAGTCTTCTGTCTCAGAGCGCCGCCACGCCCATCCACTGTCTGTTTGAGGTGAGCCGCTAACTCCCAGCATGCATCAGTGTCCCAATCACATATTCAGGAAATAAAGGGCGGGACTAATCGTCTTTAGGGCTGAATATGAAGGGCTCCCAGGAAGTAGCTGCTTTTCAACTGTGTGTGTGTGTGTGTGTGTGTGTGTGTGTGTGTGTGTGTGTGTGTGTGTGTGTGTGTGTGTGTGTGTGTGTGTGTGTGTGTGTGTGTGTGTGTGTGTGTGTGTGTGTGTGTGTGTGTGTGTGTGTGTGTGTGTGTGTGTGTGTGTGTGTGTGTGTGTGTGTGTGTGTGTGTGTGTGTGTGTGTGTGTGTGTGTGTGTGTGTGTGTGTGTGTGTGTGTGTGTGTGTGTGTGTGTGTGTGTGTGTGTGTGTGTGTGTGTGTGTGTGTGTGTGTGTGTGTGTGTGTGTGTGTGTTTTTACAGCACATAGCCAATGGAGATGAGGTGGAGGTGAAGCGTCTGCTGAGTGAAGGAGAGAACAACGAGGACTTCAGAATGTGTCACCCCCTCTGCTCCTGTGACCTCTGTGACCTCCATGTGTCCGGGTCAGTACACACACACACACACACACACACACCTTATCAGACCTCCAGGTGTAAAGGCCTTTAAACAAACAAAGTGCAGAACCTCAATCAGAAAACCCAAGAGTCAACTACATACACACACACACACACACACACACGCACACGCACTTATACACAGAAGAAATAACATGTAGCAATGAAGCTGCTTTAAGAGTCACAGGATAATTATCAGGGTAGGAGACAAACTGCTACTCAATTCCCCTTTTTCACACTTTTTGTCGTTGTTGCATCATAACTGCAGAACACGCTTGCTCTTTCACTTCCCATATGAACCCACCACACACACACACACACACACACACACACACACAGTACAGTTACATTTTCACATTGAACGTTTCCATGAAATTGGAGATTTCAGAGCTCAGAGTCCTTTTCTCAAAGATCTGCAGATCAATACACTGATCAATTATAAATGTATGACGTTTTCAAATATATATTATTTAATTTAAGTCATGTAACTTAGACGACCTGTTAGTTTCAGGGATCTGAACGTATATATTTTACTATTCATTTCTAGATATTGTTGGGAGAAGTTTCACATATTTTTACTGATATTATTTGGATTTCTTTCCAGACATTTTTCAAATTGTTCTAATATTTATTTGGGGCTTTGTCAGATATTTTCCTACAATTCGTTTTTTACATATTCACTTATTAACTACAATATTATTTGCTTATGATGATATTTTTGAAATATTTAAAATACTTTTTTTGAGATTAATTTGCACAAAGTTTGCTAAAAATCGGATATTTTTCACATATTTATTATTACATAATTTTCCGAATTTTTTTACACATTTATTTTCATATATTTTGCTAATAATTGTTTATGTTTTTCACATATTCTTTGGAAAATGTTTCACATCATTTCCTATCGTTTTCCCAGATGTTTTGCACACTTTTACAAAACATCTTTGTACATAGCTTAGCAGTTAGCCTCTAAAGTAACCTTTGTTTGATGACTTCCTGTCGCAGGCGGTTGAACGACCCGTCCATCGTCACGCCGTTCTCCAGAGACGACCGAGGTTACACTCCGCTGCACGTCGCCGCCATCTACGGTGAACACACACACACACACACACACACACACACACACACGAAGGGGTACGTCTATGAAAAGCGCTATATAAATACAATTTATTATTATTATAATTATTAATATGACATCCTTTAACAAAAAAATGATTTATAATGTTTGTATGTGTGTGTGTGTGTGTAGGTCAGGCCCGCCTGATCGACTTGCTGGTGTGTAAAGGAGCGGCGGTGAACGCCACGGACTACCATGCCCTCACTCCACTGCACCTGGCCTGCCAGAAGGGGTACCAGGGAGTCACGGTGAACACACACACACACACACACACACACACTCACACACACACACTCCTACGCCCGTGCATTTGACTGTACATAAGATCATTTAAAGCAACTTGTAATGATGAACTGATAATGTGTGAGGTACGTTTATTTATAGCGCACATTGTCAGACACAGAAAGGGCTTTACATCAACATTTAAACTTAAAGAAGAAGACAAAGCATGCATAAAAGAGATACAGAATAGTTTTAAAAACAACATTGTAAATACAGTAGGTGCTTAAACAACCTCTGGGTAAGCAGCTAAAAAAAGTAATGTTGTGAGCCTCGATTGAACCTCAGGTTTTCTGTAAACAATGTGTGTCTGGCTGATCAGTCAGACTCCCTGAGGATAAGACGTTGATATTAATGTTGTGTTGTGTGTCTGTAGCTGCTGCTGCTGCACTATAAAGCCAACACTGACGCTCAGGACAACAACGGAAACACGCCGCTGCACCTCGCCTGCATGTACGGCCACGAAGACGTGAGTAAACACTCCATTTGTTGTTGTTGTTATTAAGAGGATTTCAGCCACGACCCTCCTATGTTTCCTTTCATTTATCTATGAATGAATTATTTTAATATTTTTGTATGTATTATTATTTTATTATTATGTTATTAAAACTATTATTTATTTTATTGATTCATTATTTTTCAACCCTCAATTATGAAGTATATTGTTATTTATTTATTAAATGTAAATAATATCTCGCACAGATTTAAACATCATCTTTTAAAATATAAAAAAAAATCGGATTCTCAATTTTTTACGCTTTCCAACGTTAGCTTGTGCTGTTTTTCTCTACTCTAATAGACCATGTTGTGTGTGTGCGTGTGTGTGTCAGTGTGTGAAGGCGATGGTTTACTACGACGTGCAGAAGTGCCGCCTGGAGCTTCAGAACGATAAAGGCGACACGGCGCTGCACATCGCGGCGCGTTGGGGCTACGAGGGGATCATCGTGGTGCTGCTGGAGAACGGAGCCAACACCGACGTCTTCAACAAGAGCCGAGACACCCCGCTGCACTGCGCTCTCAACTCCAAGGTCAGGAGAAACGTCTTTATTGGATGCTGAGATGTTGCATTTCTGTGTTGGACCCTGAAGGCAGCATCCCTGGTCCAATGGGACACTGTGATTTTTAATGATTGCAGAAAATGTGTCAAACAAACGTTTATGATACTTACACGTTTAGTTCAGCAGGATAACATATTAACACCACTTTATGATTTCTGAAGTAAAAAGCTAAGCTAGGCTATAAAGGAACTATAGCACGGTCACATGACTTCACGTCACCACCGCTAAGCTAAAGGTGGCTAATGTTGGGCTATAAAGGAACTAGAGCACGGTCACATGACTTCACGTCACCACCGCTAAGCTAAAGGAGGCTAATGTTGGGCTATAAAGGAACTACAGCACGGTCACATGACTTCTCGTCACCACCGCTAAGCTAAAGGCGGCTAATGTTGAGCTATAAAGAAACTACAGCACGGTCACATGACTTCACGTCACCACCGCTAAGCTAAAGGTGGCTAATGTTGGGCTATAAAGGAACTATAGCACGGTCACATGACTTCACGTCACCACCGCTAAGCTAAAGGAGGCTAATGTTGGGCTATAAAGGAACTACAGCACGGTCACATGACTTCTCGTCACCACCGCTAAGCTAAAGGCGGCTAATGTTGAGCTATAAAGAAACTACAGCACGGTCACATGACTTCACGTCACCACCGCTAAGCTAAAGGTGGCTAATGTTGGGCTATAAAGGAACTACAGCACGGTCACATGACTTCACGTCACCACCGCTAAGCTAAAGGCGGCTAATGTTGGGCTATAAAGGAACTACAGCACGGTCACATGACTTCACGTCACCACCGCTAAGCTAAAGGCGGCTAATGTTGGGCTATAAAGGAACTATAGCACGGTCACATGACTTCACGTCACCACCGCTAAGCTAAAGGTGGCTAATGTTGGGCTATAAAGGAACTACAGCACGGTCACATGACTTCACGTCACCACCGCTAAGCTAAAGGTGGCTAATGTTGGGCTATAAAGGAACTACAGCACGGTCACATGACTTCACGTCACCACCGCTAAGCTAAAGGTGGCTAATGTTGGGCTATAAAGGAACTATAGCACGGTCACATGACTTCACGTCACCACCGCTAAGCTAAAGGTGGCTAATGTTGGGCTATAAAGGAACTACAGCACGGTCACATGACTTCACGTCACCACCGCTAAGCTAAAGGTGGCTAATGTTGGGCTATAAAGGAACTATAGCACGGTCACATGACTTCACGTCACCACCGCTAAGCTAAAGGTGGCTAATGTTGGGCTATAAAGGAACTACAGCACGGTCACATGACTTCACGTCACCACCGCTAAGCTAAAGGTGGCTAATGTTGGGCTATAAAGGAACTACAGCACGGTCACATGACTTCACGTCACCACCGCTAAGCTAAAGGTGGCTAATGTTGGGCTATAAAGGAATATGTAATAAATGTAGAAATACATCGTTAGGTATTGCAGTAGTTATTATACATCCTGAGAAATGTAAAGATATTAGTAATGCAGGATGAAACCCTCTTTATTCGTCACATATGAACACACAGCACACACAGTGAAAGTGAAAGTACCAGTTCACTCTCCATTTTAAGGTCTGTTTGGGGACTTGAACCGGTGACCCTTATGGTGTCCCAAGTCCCTGCAGACTGAGCCACTGCCGGACATATATGAGGACACAATAGACGGTTTCATTCATGGGCTCTTAACTCAAAGGTCAGCAATTTTCTAACTCACTAAATGTTCATTTTAATGTCATCTAAAAATCAACAAATACTTTTTTTTTGTCGGATGTGAAGCTGAAGACATACTCTTTAAAACTTCTAGGTGAGTTTAGCTTTGATGAAAATGGGATCTGACCCACAGAGAGATTCAATACGAGCTGCTGCAGAACATCAAAGGAAAAAATAAATCTGAGAGTTCACTTCATCCAATCCGACATGTTTTAGAGCTCTGACGTTTCTTTAATCTGCTGCTGATTCCTCGTGTGTGTGTGTGTGTGTGTGTGTGTGTGTGTGTGTGTGTTCGTTCGTTCTCGTAGATCCTGGTGTTGCTGCAGTCGACTCGGAGCGCTCAGCGCAGCAGCAGCGGAGTCGATGTGAGTTTATTAATCTCTGAACTTTTTTCTTTTACTATTTCTTTCAGACACAAAGGCAATTCAAAGTGCTTTACGAAGGCAGAAACACATCGTCCAAACATAACTGAAGTGAACAAAAACACAATTCATAAAACGTGTTGTGAAATGGAAATGGTGAAAACAGATAATGCTGCAAGAAGGGCTAAGATGACCTCTGGAGGCGCAGCGTTAACGAGTGTGCAGCCTCGTTTCAAAAGAGCCCAGCGTGGGGAGGTCGGGCGTTAGATTCTCAGGAGGTTTGTTCCAGATCTGCGGAGCAAAGAAACTAAAGGCTGCCTCATAGAGTTGGTGTTTGGATTGTGGTTTCAGTCCATTTAGAGCGCTATAAGTTGAAAGTAGAATGTTAAAGTCTGTCCTTTGGAGCCAGTGCAGAGCTCTTAGAAGTCAGAACACTCTTTTAAATGTTGCTTCAAAAAGGGGAAAAACTTGTGTTGATCTGTGTGTCCTCGTATATATCGATGTCTCCTCGTCTCCTCAGTCTCCCAGTCGCTCTCCTCTGGCTTCAGACTGCAGCAGCCGGCGATCCTCCGCCTCCAGCGAGTCCTCTCTGAACTCTGAAGTCAAACCGGACGGAGTCAGGGTCCAACACCGAGAGGTAACCCAACGTAACCCAACGTACCCAACGTAACACAACGTAACACAACGTAACCCAACGTAACACAACGTAACCCAACGTAACCCAACGTAACCCAACGTAACCCAACGTAACACAACGTAACACAACCACACACTACAGGAAGATCCTTTAAACTGCCAATAGAGACTTTCTTATCTCAGAGACAACAGGAGGTCCTGGCTGAAGAGGGCGTACGCATTACATACATCCCATGTTAATGCACATACAATACATAAAGACAACTCAAAGCAACGAGTGAAAGAGGAGATACTCTAAACCAGCTAAAAACTCCCTCTGAAGGGGAACTTTGGGACGTTAGCCTTTGCAGACCATTTACATGCACACAAATCTGACTGTGTGTGTGTGTGTGTGTTATTGACAGGTGGAGAAGCTGCTGCGTGCCATAGCAGACGGCGATGTGGAGATGGTGAGAAGTTAAAGCATTTTCTGCTTCTGGACATCCACATCTGGAAGAGCGACCCAGTCTCACGGCATTTCGTGTCCACCATCACGATTTGCCCCTTTTCTTCGTGTTGCACAGCACGATTTTAAAAGCAATGTATTTCTACTGGCAACGTGTTTCGTGCCTGCAGGCTGCAGCACGTCTTTTTCTCCGGTCTGGTCGTGGAAGACCGGAAGCTGTGTGGTTCATAAAAACATGTTCTTACTCAATATCAAGCCACAGTTATTGCTTTTATTTTAAATCGTATAATTTCGGACTTTTGTTGCTGTGAGGAAAATAAATGGGGCTCAGAGCCTCAGGATACTGACATCTGTATTTTCAAATATTTTTTCCTTCTAATTTGTTATTCTTTTCAAAATAACACACTGTTATTTACTCACCAATAACACACAATTATCCTTGCTTTTATTTATTGGTTTAATTCCATAATCTCGGGCTTTTTTGGCGTCCGTCAGGAACTGAATTTCAAAATAAAAATAACTGGAAACAAAAGTCCGAAATTATACGATTTAAAATAAAAGCAATAACTGTGGCTTGATATTGAGTAAGAACACGTTTTTATGAACCACACAGCTTCCGGTCTTCCACGACCCGACCGGAGAAAAAGACGTGCTGCAGCCTGCAGGCACGAAACACGTTACCAGTAGAAATACATTGCTTTTAAAATCGTACTGTGCAACACGAAAGAAAGGGGCAAATCGTGATGGTGGACACGAAATGCCGTGAGACTGGGTTGGGAAGAGTGGTCTCATTAATAACTGATGTTTTCGTGTGTTTGTGTTAAGGTGCGTTACTTGTTGGAGTGGATGGAAGAGGATGATGAAGAGGATCTTCGGCCAGAGGTTCTGCTTTGCCATCCGCTGTGTCAGTGTCCAAACTGTGCTCCCACTCAGAAGGTAAGAGACCAACTCTGATGTGTTGAAAGTTAAACACGTAGATTTGGTGTTTTTATACCTAGGAGCTACAGCACGGTCACATGACTTCACGTCACCACCGCTAAGCTAAAGGTGGCTAATGTTGGGCTATAAAGGAACTACAGCACGGTCACATGACTTCACGTCACCACCGCTAAGCTAAAGGAGGCTAATGTTGGGCTATAAAGGAACTACAGCACGGTCACATGACTTCACGTCACCACCGCTAAGCTAAAGGTGGCTAATGTTGGGCTATAAAGGAAGGGTGTCGTATTGTCACACTGATATTCTGTACAAATTGGAAAGTCCACTGAGACTAATGTACCGTGTGTGATATTGGGCTATAAATAAACATCGATTGATTGTGTCCTCAGCTCTCGGTGCTGCAGGCCGGCTCTCTGGGGGTGAACAGCTGTAACGTGGACGGCTTCTCTCCTCTTCACGTCGCTGCGCTGCACGGACACGCGCTGCTGCTCGCTCTGCTGATCCGACACGGAGCCAACGTCAACGCCAGAAACAACCACAGCGCCACGCCGCTGCACCTGGCCGTCCAGAACAGCCACGTCCAGGTAGGAAGACGCAGAAAACCAGGGCTCCAAATGTCGTTTTTTAATGCTGGGTTAGACGGTTCGTCAAAGGGGGCCTCGTGGTTATATTTTGAGAACTCAAGGCACACCCTCCTGTGTCATGCTCCCTGATAATAATACAGAAGTGAGTCAACAGCAACCCTGATGTGTATCTAGTTTCTGTCTCAGCAGGAGAAGTGTGCTGCATTTATTCAGCCACTCACTGGCACCATCTTATGGCCAGTGGCGGTGCCAGAGTATTTTTGTTGGGTAGTCTATGATAGGGCTAACCCATACAGTGGTGGGGCTCAAGCAGTATTTGTAATGTAATTACATACACGCTATATCGCACCCATTGACAGTGACAGATTTTATTAGCTTTTATTAGTCACCTTTTATCAGCTAAATTACATCGAGAGCGACAGGTGTGAGTTAAACAATACAATAGCCTATGAGAGAGAGAGAGAGAGAGAGAGAGAGAGAGAGAGAGAGAGAGAGAGAGAGAGGAGAGAGAGAGAGAGAGAGAGAGAGAGAGAGAGAGAGAGGAGAGAGAGAGAGAGAGAGAGAGAGAGAGAGAGAGTGAGAGAGAGAGGAGAGAGAGAGAGAGAGAGAGAGAGAGAGGAGAGAGAGAGAGAGAGAGAGAGAGAGAGAGAGAGAGAGAGTAAACAGCAGGTGGCCTGTGTCTCTATCGTCATACAAAACACTTTTTCAAATGACCCATTGTTACAAAATATATTCAAAACTCACTCTGCCCTCTTCAGGTGGGTCGTGTGACTCTGGCACCTGTTCGACTTGTACCTCAATGCGAGGGCGTTTAAGAACAAATCTATCCATCCGAAATATACAATTACTCCTAGAAGTTCTGCTGTCTGTCTGCAATTTACCCGGCGCGAGTTTTGGGACTTTTCACTGTGAACGCGACGAATCATTAATGCATGACGCAGCAGACCCAACGTTGCGTTGCTCTGATTGGCTGTAGGTCTGTTCAAATTGCATTCGGAGGCATTTTGATCTGACCGCGGCCGCGCTGATATTATAACGCGAGAGAATGTCCACACCTTTAGTGTATAAAACTCCCCCACTACTTAGACTATTCCTTGCACCCCTCTAGCATAAGCCCGAATGGTCTCAACCATATTGCGTCAGTAACGTGCACTTGTTGTTACAGCAGGATCAGCTTGTGTGTTGTGGACACGACCGGTAGATTTTCGCAATCCGTGTTCTCAACATGCTTACTTTAACATACTTTTTCATGGTGGGGCTAAGCCATTTCTTGGTATGGCTGCAGCCTACCCCAGCCATACCCTGGCCCGCCACTGCTTATGGCAGAAAGACATCAGTGCAATACAAATAAAATGCATTTAATACCTTTTATTTTCTCTGATCACAAAATAATGAATAATAATAATTACAATTAAATAATAATAATTAAGAATAATAATTGAAACATTTATAATAATTATTAGGATAATTTAAAATACATTTATAATAAACATAACACTTATAATAGTACATTATATTTCCAGAGTTATTTTCATGGCATGTAAAACCCATTTACATGAACAAGTACAAAATACCATAGAGAGAGAAATAAGCTTTTTGTCTGCATTAAAAAAATATATATTTTATCGCGTACATAGTTTATTTTATGTCCAGTTGTTTACAGTTTCATTGTGTTTTGTTTTTAGTCTTTCTGAAATGCGCGACTTCCTGTTTCAGGTGATGAGGTTCCTGTTGGAGTGCAACGCCAAACTGAACAAGAAAGATCACTATGGAAACACGCCGCTCATCCAGGCCTGTCTGTGTGGGAACCTGGAGACCGCCAGCACCTTGTTACAGGTACACACAGATTTTTATATATGTACATCTTTCACATCTTTTTTCATTAAGTCTTCAGACATTTTTTCCACATTTTAGACGTAATTTTCTAAAAAATGTCGGGTATCGTCAGACTTTATTTGCTGTTGACTAGCTTAATCTGCAGAGGAACACACTCTGAACGCACCTGAACACGCACCTGAACATACTCTGAACTTACTCTGAACACACTCTGAAGAGAAACCAGATGGAAGACACACACACTCTGAACGCACCTCAACACACTGAACACACTCCACAGGAGAGACACCAGACGGAAGACACAAGCACACACACACTCTGAACACACTCTGAACGCACCTGAACACACTCTGAACACACTCCACAGGAGAGACACCAGACGGAAGACACAAACACACACACACACACACTCTAAACACACCTGAACTAAATAAATAAACTTTGATTTGAACACACCTGAACACTCCCTAACGCTACTGCACACACATTGAACACACCTGAACACACTCCACAGAAGAGACATCAGACGGAAGACACACACACACACACACTGAACGCACCTGAACACACTCTGAACGCAATCAACAGGAGAGAAACCAGACGGAAGACACACACTGAGAACTCTTGCATCATATTCCAGAAATCACCTTCTGTGTGTGTGTGTGTGTGTGTGTGTGTGTGTGTGTGTGTGTGTGTAGAGCGATGCGTTGGTGAACGTGGTTAATCAGCAGGGGAACACGGCACTGCACGAGGCAGTACGAGGGGGGCAGCAGGCGCTGGTGGAGCTGCTGCTGAGGGGGGGGGCGGTGCCAGGCCTCAGGAACAAGAGGCACAGGACAGCGCTGGAATGCGCCTACGAGCTGGGAGGCAAGGTGACGATACACACTCACACACACGCACACACACACACACTGTAGGGACATTAAAACTACTTTTTCTGGTCTTTTTTGAAGATTCTTCTGGTATTTTTCCGACTTTAATTACGAGTGTTTTCAGCACTTTTCTGCTGTTATTAAGGTCGCGCTCGTTGTAATTCCTTTTCTTTAAGATCATCAAATGTTTGTTTTTTTCCTGTGTGCATTATTCAAATGTTGCCCTTTTGCACAAAGTTATATGACATTTTTTCACATACATTTCACATGGTTTTTTTCACATATTTAGACTTTTATCGTACATTTTCCGAAATGTTTCAAATATTTATGCTACTTTTAGCTCAAATGCCGAAAATTTGTTTTTTACCTTTAATAAAATACACTCTAGGCCAGGGGTCTACAACTAAAATTCAACGAGGTCCAGTTAGAGAAAATCTCCCCATGCAAAGGTCCGGAACATCAAAATGTCTAAGTTGCTTCATGAATTAGTGTGATATATATTGAAGTGACCTGTAGTCAATTAACATTACTTAAATACTGTGGATATGTGTAATGTTTAAATATTGAAGTTAAATGCATCAATCTGGTGCACTTTGAGAGCAACATTAAGAGATCTATGGATACATCTCTCAACACCCAGATGAAACAGAATTACTGTAGCATATTTTCCTTTTTGGATATTTTACAAATCACTCCCCTTTTAAACTCTATTCTTGTTATTTTTAACAACTTTTTTGTTGCTGTCATATAGTATGTTATACCTGTTTTTCATTTAGTCTCATTAATAACTATAATGATCATATCAAGGTGTGCCTTAACCTCCTCACTGAGCTGAGGCTATGTGAGCCTCTCCGGAGAGAGCTCTCTTCCACCTGGTTGTAGAAAAGCTCTGTAAATTCGTTAGCATAGCTAGCTAACCAGATGCTAACAACAACAGATCGCCACTGTGCTTACAACTAAAGACACAGCCACGCAAACACTGCGGCATGTGTACGGCTCCTTATGGGAGCTCTGCTTATGGGTATTGCAATATTTTAAGGGCTGGAGCGGCATTCCGGTGCTCAGCACTCCTTTCAGACGAGACGTATACCACGTGAAGACACGTTACGCTCGTGTTGTGTTCATGAACCTGTCCTTGGCCAGGAAAAACAGGTACTAGCTTGTTTAATTATTTTTGCGGTCTAGATTTCTTCTTCTTTTTTGAAGTGAGAAGTTGTCCGTCTGTCGGACTGACTCCCTCCCCCCCACCCCCAAAACGAAAACTCTTGGGTTCTCCAAGAATTACACACGTCACCCAAATCAGCGTTAAAAAAGCGGGAGGCGCCGAAAAATCCCCTATTAATGTATTAATTATAGCTCCGGGTCCGTATAGGTCGGCGTCCGGATCCGGACCGCGGTCCGCCTGTTGCCGACCCCTGCTCTCGGCTATGCTTATTTTATATATCTAAAATTCCCACTTCTTTTCAATCAAGCTGAAGACTTTTCTGTTTGCCTTTTTATTAAATCAAATATAACTATTGTATGATTCATATCTTATACCCGTCTTATTACTTCTTAGCTTGGTTCTATTGACATTTTCTTTTTTTGATAATATGAGGTTATTAAAAGTCAGACAATAGAATGTTTGTCAGTCCGAAATACAAGGTTAATAACTTTAATATGATATAAATAGAGAAAACGTCATAACAAAACATATTTGGTAATTAATTTTCAGCCCTTGTAAAGATGTTTGTAACTTTCATCTAACTTTTTTAACATCTTCTTCCTTCAGAACACGGAGATCCTGAGAGCTCTGCAGCAGGCGTCCGGACTTTCTCCCGACGCTGAGCCAATCAAACTCCTCTCTGTGCCCAAAGGCGCTCTGGGTAATTCATATCAGCATTGCTTTAATAACGTTGTTCACGTCCAAAAGAAAATAACTTTCATTTTAAGCTTTGCACCAAAATGCTTACAACTGATTTATTTCCAGCTTGTTAATAGAAGTATTTGAAGTGTCTCTCCGTACATTTGTAGCCAAACTGTTTCATTTAAAGTCTGTTATTATGATTATTTTGGATTTAATTTCTCGTTGTCTCTGCAGCTCATTCCTTCGTGCAGCGTCTGCGGCTTCATGATCAAGCAAACGGCCGGAGACAGAAACTAGCTCAGTCCATCAGCAGGTAGCTCTAAAAGATCAGCTCTCTGATAATCCAAATATAAGATTGAGTTTGAGTCATTTTAATATCTGTGCTTTGATTCAGGATGAATCAGATGAAGAAAGGATCGTCCAGGTGTTCACCGAACCTCAACCCGGTACATTTGAGTTTATTTTAACTGTTATAATCCCTCACTACATGCCACACCAAAATGACTGGTTTCATGGGTAAAACATAACAATGGAATGCATGGTATAGAGCGGTGCAGTGACGCGTCCTAAAACCCTGCAGGAAGCTGCTGGTCCCCTCGACAAAAAAAGCAACGGGATTTCTCCATAGGATTTGGAATATTGTAAAAAATGAGGTCTGTGGAAAACGAACCTGTTTGATAAATGCACGTTTTGATCAGCTGGATAATCTCCACATGTCTACCCTACTTTTATCATTTTTGAATCATAAATCTAATGGCCAGAACGTTATGCTATAAAGGAGCTACAGCCGAGTCCAGCAGCACGGCTTCAACGTCACGCCGACTTCAGATCCAGATTCAAACACACAGATTCTAAATGGAACAAGTTGAAGCGTTTGTCTGAACAGTCTGCAGGAGGCAGGGACTGGCTTTCAAGCAGAACAGAAACTAACTTAGAGGAGGGTTTACGTGTTCGGCGTAATGACGTACAACGGCCTCTGACGTACATTCAGCCACTTGGTAACAACCATCGTTTTTCAGACACATAGACTCTTCAAAAATCACCAGTGGGGTTACTGCTGATGGATTTAATGTCATAGAACAAAACGTGATCCGTCTCAACCACAGACCTTATTTCAGATAGTTTCCTAAACCCTATGAAGAGATCCCATTGGCTCTGAGACGAGGGAACAGGAAGTGGAGAAATGCTGACTCCCTTCCTGGTTTTAGGACTCATTCCTACACCACTCTATTGGCTATATAAAAAAGAAAATATAAGGAACATTAAAGATTTTCCTGGCTAAAAAATGTATTTCTATAAACCGTTTAAATCATTTATACAAAAGAGAAAATGGATAAACATGATTAATTTATTCCTGTCTCAACACAATCCAAATCTATAACATTTAAATACAATTTTAATAAATTTGAAAAAGCACACAGTTTGAGTTAAGATAATGAAGGTGCCTCTTATAGTCATGTATTTCTGGTAGAAAATCACAGTTAAAACACACGTGTTGGGCCGACTAATAAAGCTAATAGCTGTTATTTAAACAATTGATTCCTTATGTTTCCAGATAACAAAATGTGTGCTTTTTCCACTGTGTTTTCCTCAATCTTTTTTGAACGTTTGATGCCCTCTTACTCCCGGTTTTCTGGTTTGATTTGGATTTTCCTTCCTCAGGAGAGTCCGGAGAGGAGGAGGAGGCTGAGGAGGGGGGAGACCCTGGAGGTCAGCAGCCCTTCAGCAAGCCTCGATGGTGGGGCTCGGATCAGGGAGAGGCCCCTGGGTCGCTGGCACACCCTGGACTCAGGAGAACACACAGAGGAACACACACACACTCTGAACGCTCCTGAACACACTCTGAACGCTCCTGGACACACTCTGAACGCACCTGAACACACTCAGAACGCTCCAGAACACACTCTGAACGCTCCTGAACTCACTCTGAACGCTCCTGAACACACTCAGAACGCTTCAGAACACACTCAGAACGCTCCTGAACTCACTCAGAACGCTCCAGAACACACTCAGAACGCACCTGAACACACTCAGAACGCTCCTGAACTCACTCAGAACGCTCCAGAACACACTCAGAACGCACCTGAACACACTCGGAACGCTCCTGAACACACTCTGAACGCTCCTGAACTCACTCTGAACGCTCCTGAACACACTCGGAACGCTTCAGAACACACTCAGAACGCTCCTGAACACACTCTGAACGCTCCTGAACTCACTCTGAACGCTCCTGAACACACTCGGAACGCTTCAGAACACACTCAGAACGCTCCTGAACTCACTCAGAACGCTCCAGAACACACTCAGAACGCACCTGAACACACTCAGAACGCTCCTGAACACACTCAGAACGCTCCTGAACACACTCAGAACGCTCCAGAACTCACTCTGAACGCTCCTGAACACACTCAGAACGCTCCTGAACACACTCGGAACGCTTCAGAACACACTCAGAACGCTCCAGAACACACTCAGAACGCTCCAGAACACACTCAGAACGCTCCTGAACTCACTCTGAACGCTCCTGAAGACACTCAGAACGCACCTGAACACACTCAGAACGCTCCTGAACACACTCAGAACGCTCCTGAACACACTCTGAATGCTTCAGAACACACTCAGAACGCACCTGAACACACTCAGAACGCTCCAGAACACACTCAGAACGCTCCTGAACACACTCAGAACGCTCCTGAACACACTCAGAACGCTCCTGAACACACTCCACAGGAGAGACACCAGACGAAAGACACACACACCGAGAACTCTTCTGAAAAAACCCCTACAAACACTTCATCTACACACACCTCATCTACTGAAGCCCCTCCTGCACACACTTCTTCTGAATCTCCTCTTACACACAACTCGTCTACAGACCCTCCTACACACACCTCATCTGAAAACCCTCCTACACACACCCCATCTGAAAACCCTCCTACAAACACCTCATCTAAAAACCTTCCTACATACACCTCATCCGAACCTCTTCCTACACACACCTCATCGACACACACCTCATCTGAACCTCTTCCTACACACACCTCATCTCCAACACACACTGTATCTACACACACCTTATCTGAATCTCCTCCCTCACACACCTCAAACACTTCTCCTGACCCCACAGAGGATTCTCCCCCCACCAGTCTCGACCCTCTAAATGGAGAGTTGGAGTCATGTGACGACCAACGTCCGTCAGAAAAAGAGGGCGGGGCTTCCTGTCCCACCTCCATCCCGACCAATGGACGAGGAGAGTCAGGTCGTGGAGGTGGTGAATGAAAAGGAGGAGTAACCAGCCGTCTGGTTTCTCTTACCCTCGATGTAAGACTGCAAAAGCCCTGAGAGGCAAACGAGGAAATACGAATTATGGGAGTAAATCCTGGTCTAAAGTTTTCTCTCCTGTATTTATTAAACTTAAAAACAGGTGGGAAATAAAAGTTTTTGCCAGGATTATCTCCTTAAAACATCTACTTCAAATACTCAAAATAGTACTTTATTAATTAAATGTAGTCTTATTATTAAAAATCGAAAATATATTATTATTTCTATTAGTAATTACTATTGTTTAGAAGAATTGCATAGCGATAATAATGCTTTATTTAATAATAATAAAGCATTATTTTACATTTTTAAAGCGCTTGTTGTAATACTCACTTTTGCCACCAGAGGCTCCAATTCGGCACACCACTACCAGCTGATTAACGCAGATTAAAATACATGTATAGCCCAAATAAAGACAGGACAGTATTATAACTTGACTTGCAATAGCCTACCAGTATTTGGAGAAACTAAAACATCATCAATACTTTAATATTCAGAACGTAGCGTAGTGAGCGCACCTATCAACCTCTTGAGGCCAAAAACAGTATTACAACAACAAAGACCTAAACAAAAAAATTATGGATCACCTTCCAAATCTTATTTTTCCTCCAGTTTTCAACATTTCTTTCAGATAAATGATCTTGGCAAAAGCTTTTCCTGGCAACAACTTTATTTGTAACCCTTTAAATCAGACATACATGAGAAAACGTATTGGATCAGACTTTCGAAAATGGATCGACACCCTTTCTGCTCATGCAGAGGCCAAAAACTAAAAGCACACAGTTTGATATCAGAGAATGAAGCTGCCTCTTATAGTCGCTGTATCTCCGGTAGAAACCCACTGACTGTTGATGCTTATGACTGTATTTTAACCCATTTGATTCCAACATGTTTGTGTAACTGATCCTGCATTCAAGTTTCTGGAGAAATGCAATTGGATCTCGTTGGTCTTATCCACCAGCCGGGATAAAGTCCTCCTCTCCTCTTCCTCTCTTCTCTTGAGTTTGAAGCACTTTCTTGGCTCCACGAATACGAAAAAGGGATGCAAACGGACATGAAAACGGTTTGCTTTAGAGTTCAGCCGTGAGCCTGTCAGACTTTAGTGGGAAAACATGTAGTTTTACTTGAAATGTTCAGTGTTCAAATGTTGATTTGAAGTTTGGTTTGTTTGATATTTTTCCCCGTTTAACATCCAACTACTCCACTTATATTTTTATTAGGATTATTTTAATTTATTTATGACCCCTTGTCTTGTATTCAGAGAGGTAGAATTGTTTTCCTGAATGTCAAAAATGTGTGTTTTCTGCTCAGATATAGTTCAGGTTAAAGGATCACACTGCTGGTTTTTAATGTTTTATATCCCATTAAATACAATTATATATTTTGTTGCATCAATGCTTCTAACTATTTATAAAATCATACTGAAAAATGTTGGGTTAATTCCCTTGTTTTACAATAAAAATCTTACTTTGATTTGAAAAATGCTGCATATTTCTTTATCACACTTCATCTACTAAAGCCCCTCCCACACACACTTCATCGACTAAAGCCCCTCCCACACACACTTCATCTACTAAAGCCCCTCCCACACACACTTCATCTACTAAAGCCCCTCCCACTCACACTTCATCTACTAAAGCCCCGCCCCCACACACTTCATCTACTAAAGCCCCTCCCACACACACTTCATCTACTAAAGCCCCGCCCCACACACACTTCATCTACTAAAGCCCCTCCCACACACACTTCATCTACTAAAGCCCCTCCCACTCACACTTCATCTACTAAAGCCCCACCCCCACACACTTCATCTACTAAAGCCCCGCCCCACACACACTTCATCTACTAAAGCCCCTCCCACACACACTTCATCTACTAAAGCCCCCCCCACACACTTCATCTACTAAAGCCCCTCCCACACACACTTCATCTACTAAAGCCCCTCCCACTCACACTTCATCTACTAAAGCCCCACCCCCACACACTTCATCTACTAAAGCCCCTCCCACACACACTTCATCTACTAAAGCCCCTCCCACACACACTTCATCTACTAAAGCCCCTCCCACACACACTTCATCTACTAAAGCCCCGCCCACACACACTTCATCTACTAAAGCCCCTCCCACACACACTTCATCTACTAAAGCCCCTCCCACTCACACTTCATCTACTAAAGCCCCGCCCACACACACTTCATCTACTAAAGCCCCGCCCACACACACTTCATCTACTAAAGCCCCTCCCACACACACTTCATCTACTAAAGCCCCTCCCACACACACTTCATCTACTAAAGCCCCTCCCACACACACTTCATCTACTAAAGCCCCCCCACACACACTTCATCTACTAAAGCCCCACCCCACACACTTCATCTACTAAAGCCCCTCCCACACACACTTCATCCACTAAAGCCCCACCCACACACTTCATCTACTAAAGCCCCACCCACACACTTCATCTACTAAAGCCCCTCCCACACACACTTCATCTACTAAAGCCCCACCCACACACACTTCATCTACTAAAGCCCCTCCCACACACACTTCATCTACTAAAGCCCCTCCCACACACACTTCATCTACTAAAGCCCCGCCCCACACACACTTCATCTACTAAAGCCCCTCCCACACACACTTCATCTACTAAAGCCCCTCCCACACACACTTCATCTACTAAAGCCCCACCCCACACACACTTCATCTACTAAAGCCCCGCCCCACACACTTCATCTACTAAAGCCCCTCCCACACACACTTCATCTACTAAAGCCCCGCCCCACACACTTCATCTACTAAAGCCCCTCCCACACACACTTCATCTACTAAAGCCCCTCCCACACACACTTCATCTACTAAAGCCCCGCCCCACACACTTCATCTACTAAAGCCCCTCCCACACACACTTCATCTACTAAAGCCCCTCCCACACACACTTCATCTACTAAAGCCCCACCCCACACACACTTCATCTACTAAAGCCCCGCCCCACACACTTCATCTACTAAAGCCCCTCCCACACACACTTCATCTACTAAAGCCCCGCCCCACACACTTCATCTACTAAAGCCCCTCCCACACACACTTCATCTACTAAAGCCCCTCCCACACACACTTCATCTACTAAAGCCCCACCCCCACACACTTCATCTACTAAAGCCCCTCCCACACACACTTCATCTACTAAAGCCCCTCCCACACACACTTCATCTACTAAAGCCCCTCCCACTCACACTTCATCTACTAAAGCCCCGCCCACACACACTTCATCTACTAAAGCCCCTCCCCACACACACTTCATCTACTAAAGCCCCTCCCACACACACTTCATCTACTAAAGCCCCGCCCACACACACTTCATCTACTAAAGCCCCGCCCACACACACTTCATCTACTAAAGCCCCTCCCACACACACTTCATCTACTAAAGCCCCTCCCACACACACTTCATCTACTAAAGCCCCACCCACACACTTCATCTACTAAAGCCCCACCCACACACTTCATCTACTAAAGCCCCTCCCACACACACTTCATCACTAAAGCCCCACCCACACACTTCATCTACTAAAGCCCCCCCACACACTTCATCTACTAAAGCCCCTCCCACACACACTTCATCTACTAAAGCCCCACCCACACACACTTCATCTACTAAAGCCCCTCCCACACACACTTCATCTACTAAAGCCCCTCCCACACACACTTCATCTACTAAAGCCCCTCCCACACACACTTCATCTACTAAAGCCCCGCCCACACACACTTCATCTACTAAAGCCCCTCCCACACACACTTCATCTACTAAAGCCCCTCCCACACACACTTCATCTACTAAAGCCCCTCCCACACACACTTCATCTACTAAAGCCCCACCCACACACTTCATCTACTAAAGCCCCCCCACACACACTTCATCTACTAAAGCCCCTCCCACACACACTTCATCTACTAAAGCCCCTCCCACACACACTTCATCTACTAAAGCCCCTCCCACACACACTTCATCTACTAAAGCCCCACCCACACACTTCATCTACTAAAGCCCCACCCACACACTTCATCTACTAAAGCCCCTCCCACACACACTTCATCTACTAAAGCCCCTCCCACACACACTTCATCTACTAAAGCCCCTCCCACACACACTTCATCTACTAAAGCCCCTCCCACACACACTTCATCTACTAAAGCCCCTCCCACACACACTTCATCTACTAAAGCCCCGCCCACACACACTTCATCTACTAAAGCCCCTCCCACACACACTTCATCTACTAAAGCCCCTCCCACACACACTTCATCTACTAAAGCCCCTCCCACACACACTTCATCTACTAAAGCCCCACCCACACACTTCATCTACTAAAGCCCCACCCACACACTTCATCTACTAAAGCCCCTCCCACACACACTTCATCTACTAAAGCCCCTCCCACACACACTTCATCTACTAAAGCCCCTCCCACACACACTTCATCTACTAAAGCCCCTCCCACACACACTTCATCTACTAAAGCCCCTCCCACACACACTTCATCTACTAAAGCCCCGCCCACACACACTTCATCTACTAAAGCCCCTCCCACACACACTTCATCTACTAAAGCCCCTCCCACACACACTTCATCTACTAAAGCCCCTCCCACACACACTTCATCTACTAAAGCCCCTCCCACACACTTCATCTACTAAAGCCCCACCCACACACACTTCATCTACTAAAGCCCCTCCCACACACACTTCATCTACTAAAGCCCCTCCCACACACACTTCATCTACTAAAGCCCCCCCCACACACTTCATCTACTAAAGCCCCTCCCACACACACTTCATCTACTAAAGCCCCACCCACACACACTTCATCTACTAAAGCCCCTCCCACACACACTTCATCTACTAAAGCCCCTCCCACACACACTTCATCTACTAAAGCCCCTCCCACACACACTTCATCTACTAAAGCCCCCCCACACACACTTCATCTACTAAAGCCCCTCCCACACACACTTCATCTACTAAAGCCCCTCCCACACACACTTCATCTACTAAAGCCCCTCCCACACACACTTCATCTACTAAAGCCCCACCCACACACACTTCATCTACTAAAGCCCCCCCACACACACTTCATCTACTAAAGCCCCTCCCACACACACTTCATCTACTAAAGCCCCTCCCACACACACTTCATCTACTAAAGCCCCTCCCACACACACTTCATCTACTAAAGCCCCTCCCACACACACTTCATCTACTAAAGCCCCTCCCACACACACTTCATCTACTAAAGCCCCCCCACACACACTTCATCTACTAAAGCCCCTCCCACACACACTTCATCTACTAAAGCCCCTCCCACACACACTTCATCTACTAAAGCCCCTCCCACACACACTTCATCTACTAAAGCCCCACCCACACACACTTCATCTACTAAAGCCCCACCCACACACACTTCATCTACTAAAGCCCCTCCCACACACACTTCATCTACTAAAGCCCCTCCCACACACACTTCATCTACTAAAGCCCCACCCACACACTTCATCTACTAAAGCCCCTCCCACACACACTTCATCTACTAAAGCCCCACCCACACACACTTCATCTACTAAAGCCCCTCCCACACACACTTCATCTACTAAAGCCCCTCCCACACACACTTCATCTACTAAAGCCCCTCCCACACACACTTCATCTACTAAAGCCCCGCCCACACACACTTCATCTACTAAAGCCCCTCCCACACACACTTCATCTACTAAAGCCCCTCCCACACACACTTCATCTACTAAAGCCCCTCCCACACACACTTCATCTACTAAAGCCCCCCCCACACACTTCATCTACTAAAGCCCCCCCACACACACTTCATCTACTAAAGCCCCTCCCACACACACTTCATCTACTAAAGCCCCACCCACACACACTTCATCTACTAAAGCCCCTCCCACACACACTTCATCTACTAAAGCCCCTCCCACACACACTTCATCTACTAAAGCCCCACCCACACACACTTCATCTACTAAAGCCCCTCCCACACACACTTCATCTACTAAAGCCCCTCCCACTCACACTTCATCTACTAAAGCCCCGCCCACACACACTTCATCTACTAAAGCCCCTCCCACACACACTTCATCTACTAAAGCCCCTCCCACACACACTTCATCTACTAAAGCCCCACCCACACACACTTCATCTACTAAAGCCCCCCCACACACACTTCATCTACTAAAGCCCCTCCCACACACACTTCATCTACTAAAGCCCCACCCACACACTTCATCTACTAAAGCCCCGCCCACACACACTTCATCTACTAAAGCCCCTCCCACACACACTTCATCTACTAAAGCCCCTCCCACACACACTTCATCTACTAAAGCCCCTCCCACACACACTTCATCTACTAAAGCCCCTCCCACACACACTTCATCTACTAAAGCCCCGCCCACACACACTTCATCTACTAAAGCCCCTCCCACTCACACTTCATCTACTAAAGCCCCGCCCACACACACTTCATCTACTAAAGCCCCTCCCACACACACTTCATCTACTAAAGCCCCTCCCACTCACACTTCATCTACTAAAGCCCCTCCCACACACACTTCATCTACTAAAGCCCCTCCCACACACACTTCATCTACTAAAGCCCCTCCCACACACACTTCATCTACTAAAGCCCCGCCCACACACACTTCATCTACTAAAGCCCCGCCCACACACACTTCATCTACTAAAGCCCCTCCCACACACACTTCATCTACTAAAGCCCCTCCCACACACACTTCATCTACTGAAAGCCCCTCCACACACACTTCATCTACTAAAGCCCCTCCTACTCACACTTCATCTACTAAAGCCCCTCCACACACACTTCATCTACTAAAGCCCCTCCCACACACACTTCATCTACTAAAGCCCCGCCCACACACACTTCATCTACTAAAGCCCCTCCACACACACTTCATCTACTAAAGCCCCTCCCACACACACTTCATCTACTAAAGCCCCACCCACACACACTTCATCTACTAAAGCCCCGCCCACACACACTTCATCTACTAAAGCCCCGCCCACACACACTTCATCTACTAAAGCCCCTCCCACACACACTTCATCTACTAAAGCCCCGCCCACACACACTTCATCTACTAAAGCCCCTCCCACACACACTTCATCTACTGAAGCCCCGCCCACACACACTTCATCTACTAAAGCCCCGCCCACACACACTTCATCTACTAAAGCCCCTCCCACACACACTTCATCTACTAAAGCCCCTCCCACACACACTTCATCTACTAAAGCCCCTCCTACACACACTTCATCTACTAAAGCCCCTCCCACACACACTTCATCTACTAAAGCCCCTCCACACACACTTCATCTACTAAAGCCCCTCCCACACACACTTCATCTACTAAAGCCCCACCCACACACTTCATCTACTAAAGCCCCGCCCACACACACTTCATCTACTAAAGCCCCTCCCACACACACTTCATCTACTAAAGCCCCTCCCACACACACTTCATCTACTAAAGCCCCTCCCACACACTTCATCTACTAAAGCCCCTCCCACACACACTTCATCTACTAAAGCCCCGCCCACACACACTTCATCTACTAAAGCCCCTCCCACACACACTTCATCTACTAAAGCCCCACCCACACACTTCATCTACTAAAGCCCCGCCCACACACACTTCATCTACTAAAGCCCCTCCCACACACACTTCATCTACTAAAGCCCCTCCCACACACACTTCATCTACTAAAGCCCCTCCCACACACACTTCATCTACTAAAGCCCCTCCCACACACACTTCATCTACTAAAGCCCCACCCACACACACTTCATCTACTAAAGCCCCTCCCACACACACTTCATCTACTAAAGCCCCTCCCACACACACTTCATCTACTAAAGCCCCACCCACACACACTTCATCTACTAAAGCCCCTCCCACACACACTTCATCTACTAAAGCCCCTCCCACACACACTTCATCTACTAAAGCCCCACCCACACACACTTCATCTACTAAAGCCCCTCCCACACACACTTCATCTACTAAAGCCCCTCCCACACACACTTCATCTACTAAAGCCCCGCCCACACACACTTCATCTACTAAAGCCCCTCCCACACACACTTCATCTACTAAAGCCCCGCCCACACACACTTCATCTACTAAAGCCCCTCCCACTCACACTTCATCTACTAAAGCCCCTCCCACACACACTTCATCTACTAAAGCCCCTCCCACACACACTTCATCTACTAAAGCCCCGCCCACACACACTTCATCTACTAAAGCCCCTCCCACACACACTTCATCTACTAAAGCCCCGCCCACACACACTTCATCTACTAAAGCCCCTCCCACTCACACTTCATCTACTAAAGCCCCTCCCACACACTTCATCTACTAAAGCCCCCCCCACACTTCATCTACTAAAGCTCCTCCCACACACACTTCATCTACACACCATTTTTTAAGGATATCTTTGGCAGTATAGTTTCCAGCATATCAAGGGAATAAAAGTCACCAAATACAAAATGGATGAAGATTTATGGGCTCAAATGGATATTTAACAAAAACATAGGATTTATTTTAGAGCAGGGAAAGAATGTAATAAGAGGAAATAATTATTATTTTTAATTCCTCCTAGGTTAATGTTTTTGTTTTAATTTGTGTGAAATGATGTGCTCTAATTCCATTGGTCATCGGTGATGGAAAACCGAGTATTCGCTGAGCCTTCAGTTTGGTCCTTTAACATTAGATATGCAGTGCATTACAACGAAATGAAGCGTCTGCAGTTCTTCAGAAGCGTCAGTGTTACTGTTCATAATAATGTTCATGTTATTTGTTTCGGCGAGGATGAAGCTTCAGACTCGATGTGTTTCGTCCATTTTGTGTCCATTGTTTTTCACTTTAACATGAAAGGATGTCGAAGCCGCTAAACTGCAGAAGTCGAGCCTTAATTATTTTTGTACCACTGGTTTTATGTTTACGGTTTTGGATGTTTTTTTAAATGATGTGAATGTGCCTTATTTAATTCACACCTTGATAATACATATAATAAATCATTGAGACTAATTTTATTATGAGATTGACGTTTTTGTTCCGGTTTAACAATATGTAATGAAAACATTGGCATGGCTTTTAAATTATAAATCAAATGAATAACAAACAATACAACTTTATATCTGAGACATATGATATGTTGTTGGAAATGAGTATAATAGGAGAGATGAGAGATTATCATATTGAATTTGAAATGAGTGAGCATTGAATGATTATTCAGCTAAACGTTCTTAATCCCAGTGCTTGATAGGTTGTGGCTGCAGTGAAGTAAACGCACCAGTTTGCTTCGTTGTGCTGGTTCAGAGCTGACCAGTGATCAGTTATCGAGCTCCAGCCCACAGTTACAGAGCTTGCTTCTCAGCTTCAGAGGATTGTCCACATCTCCGGCTGGTTCGAGCCTCTATTGCGGCTTTCACACCAGCGCTTTTCAGTTTCTCGCTCCGAGCGGGAGCTTTTCTGGTTCAGCTCCGGTTTCCCTTCTCAGCTCCCGCTCTGTGCACACGGCCCACTGGCCCCCCAAAGCTGCCCCTGCATGGCGTCACCGTTTACATCGCTGATTTGCTCCCCAACGGCAGCCATTACGGCGCTCACAACAACAACAACAACAACAGCGTCGGGTCGATGATCGTGTTGCTTTTAATCACACAAAGCCAGAATAAATTGAATAACGACTTCTCCAACCTGCTGCTTTGCTCCAGAGTGCCGTGGTTCATTGTTTATTCATGTGTTTCTGCAGCATGTACCGACCGCTGCAGCGCTGGCTGCTCTTCCACGGGAGTGTATTCTCCCGTTAGCTCACACTGCAGCGGCCGCTCTAAAGTATTCACTGTCCGACTCACACAAGCAGCTGATGCATATCCCCAGTTCCCCTTAGCCTAAGTGAATGTGTGTCAGTCTGAATTGACACTGTTTGGTATCACAACGCTGTTATGAAAGTTTCTCTGGTATAAAACGGGTGATGTTGGCATAGCAACCGAAGCTAAACTGACTACTTGCATCCGATAGCTGCAATAATACAAAACAACACGTCTGCCTCTCTCCACAATGATCGATAACAGTGAACGGACGGTCAAAGTAAGGTACACATAAACAGAATCACACGAAGCCTGGTTAGTGCTGCCTGACTTTATAACGTGTGTTTAGGCACTACTGCTTGAAGGCAGGCTGACAGTCGACCCATGTTCAGGGGAGGTGGGTTTAGTTTCCTGCACACCTCGACGTGAGAGAGATGTAAGCGACGCCGCCTCTTAGCTCCGAAGCTCTTGCCTCTGGACCGACCATTTTTTGGAGCTGGAAATGAAGCGGATTCCGGAGCTAAGAGCCGGCGCCGCTGCGGTGTGAACAGGAAAACCCGGCGCTTTTCAGGCTCTAGCTCCGAGCCGGAGCTGAAAAGGCGCTGGTGTGAAAGGGGCATGTGGGGAGGAACCGTGAATCTGTCAAACCACACACTCGCTGTGAGACAGTGGTGAACCGTGTCACAACTGGACCTTCTGTCGACACACACACCCCCCAGTTAATGGGAGAAATACGATAAGATAATACGATAGGCCGATTGTCGAACCTCAGATTGAGGAGGATCAGCTTTTTACTCTCGCAAGGATCCTGGAGGGGGCCTGGGAGTACGCTTATCCGGTCTACATGTGTTTTGTAGACTTGGAGAAGGCGTATGACCGAGTTCCCAGGGGGGTCTCTGCTCAGGGCCATCCAATCTCTGTGAGAGCTGTGTCCGGGTCCTCGGCAGGAAGTCGGACCCATTTCCGGTGAGGGTTGGCTTCCGCCAGGGCTGCGCTTTGTCACCAATCCTGTTTGTGATATACATGGATCGGATTTCGAGGCGTAGTCGTGGGGGGGGGGTCTGCAGTTCGGTGGACTAAGGATTGCACCACTGCTTTTTGCAGATGATGTGGTTCTGATGGCTTCATCGGTCTGCGACCTTCAGCACTCACTGGATCGGTTCGCAACCGAGTGTGAAGCGGCTGGGATGAGGATCAGCACCTCCAAATCTGAGGCCGTGGTTCTCAGCAGGAAACCGAAGGACTGTCCGCTCCAAGTAGGGAATGAGGCCTTACCCCAAGTGAAGGAGTTCAAGTATTCACCGTGACTTCATGGCAGCCCTGTGGGTTTTATAACTGACTGCAGCCTGATGCGTGCTTCTTAGAAATGACTGTATGACCAGTCTGACACTGAAACTAAAGACACGAATGCATGAGTTAAAGAAACTCTTAATCTCCTCTACTTCACATATCTACACATGGAGACATTACAATCCCTCGTAGACATTAATTCATTTCTCTGATGAAACACACGTTGGATGTTCCAGTGGTGAAAGTGATTAAGGGCTACTCGATCTGAATAATGAAAACAAGTTATTTGAAAGAAGAATTTTACTGTAATAATTGTGAAGACTCAAAATCACAGAGAAGCCTGAATGTGGCCCGGAGAAGAAAGGTTCCATCTTTGCTTTTATACATTTGTATCAGTAAATAGATTAAAGCAGGGAAAGCAGTATGCGACATTACATGTAGGGGAAGCAGAGAGTTGGTTATTAGAGGGTCTGTGGTGTAGAGAGGGACTGCAAAGGGAGCGCTGTCGCCCATTGATCAGAACACACAGGATGCTCTTAGAGGAAGAATAGACTCAAAGTAAACCACTTGTTACAAAGCTGAGTTAATGTCCTCCCCAGAGAGAGACACGCGCTCACTCACAGAGCTGCACTGAGAGGAGGAGCAACACTGAAACAGGAGAGCTTCAACTTCACAGAAACGAAAGTGAAAGTTAGTGAGAGCAGAGCCGCGGTCCAGACAGCGTCTCTGTTTCTCTGAAGAAACAACTGAATCCAGAAGCTTCTCCTCAACCACACAGCAGAACCTCTGCAACAAGCAGCTTCTCCTCAACCACACAGCAGAACCTCTGCAACAAGCAGCTTCTCCTCAACCACACAGCAGAACCTCTGCAACAAGCAGCTTCTCCTCAACCACACAGCAGAACCTCTGCCACAAGCAGCTTCTCCTCAACCACACAGCAGAACCTCTGCCACACTGGTGAGTGCACTACAGACACACCCTCACTAAACACGAGACGAAGAGCAGGAACAGCCAGGCGTGCTAACAGCTAACTAGCCTAGCTCAGATGGTTTGGGAGGTCTCTGTTTGTGTAGTCTGTAAGGGCACAACGTGTAGATAGTACTTATTTAACTGGTATACACTTGGGTCAGCAGCCGTTAACTTATAACCCTTTCTTTCTCAGCTTCTCTGTAGTTACTGCTGTCTGTCTTTGAAAAGCTGTGTTGTGTCAAAGTATCATATAATCATTCATCATCATATTTATATCTTATACTCTGATTGCCTTTTACTCTGTTAAATGCTTTTCTTAGTCTCATACGTGTTTAAAAGATCTATACCTATATGTATGTTTAGGTTTTACATTTCAGAGGGCAAAAGGTGGATTTGCAAATGGTTAAGGCCTGGGAGGTTTTATGGTGGGAATGTTTAGAGAATGTCTGACAGATGTTTGGGAAGGATTAGTAGACTGGTTTCTTTCTTCTACGCAGTGGGAATGCGAGCTGTGTTCGGGGTGCAGAAGACCCTCTTTAGCCTCTGAGGGTGAAGCTGCTCTGTTCCTCCATTTTAGATCGTATTTGACTTTCTTTATTACTTTGTTAAAGACAAACTTTCTACATGTCTCATTTATCAGTTTCTCTGAAGGGAATTGTAATTTCTAGCACAAGCAGCAAAGCTGATAATTGACTGTTTCCACATCAGGTATAAACTCCAAACCTCAGGAATTCCTCTCGGGGACATTTTTTAAGAAGCCCTATTATGCTTTTAGGGTGTTTCCCTTTCCTGTAGGGTTCTATAGGTTTCTGTGCATGTCAATGGTCTGCAGAGGCTAGCATCCATGTGCTCCTTCTCTTTGAATAACGAACACGCCGCTAATAGCCACATGCTTCAGTCATTTAAAGGTCACCTATTATGCAAAATGCACTTCTTGATGTCTTTTATACTTGTGTGTCCCCGGTGTGTAAGGAGACTCACAAGAGCCGCGTTCACACTGCGGTACTTTTCCCACAAAGGTTCATGCGAACTTAGTTCATGAGAACTCTTTAGTTCTCATCAGGGCCGGACTGGGACAATAAGTCAGGCCGGGAATTATACACCCAGCTAGGCCACTACCAGTTTTTTGTGCCATTTTGCTGGATTTATTTGTCAATATTTACAGCGTTGCTGGCCGTAGTGATAGCCCTAAATCTACTACCCACAAATAAACATATGGAGATGGGTTACTATTTAAAAAAAATGTGCAAATCTATTTAGGAACCTATTCATGTGAACATATTTTAAGTGGAGGTGGACCTCAAATCCTATAGGGGGGTCCGGGGGCATTCTCCCCCGGTAAGATTTGTTTTTTAATGTTGGACTTAAATGCATCAATCTGGTGCACTTTGAAGGGGAAATAAAGGGAGAGACTACACTCACATGAAACAGAACTGTACACATTTAAATAATCATAAAATCATAAGTACATGGCCAAACCAATAACATACCATATCCAATATGAAAAAACATTGAAACTTGTTTATTTGTTTTTGGTTCATTTATAGTTGTGAGTGTGTCTGTGCTCCTGAATCAGCCTCACCCGTCTCCCCCCTCTCCTCTTTGAGGCAGCAGCAAAGACTAGTTTTAGCTCTCAACACGTTTTTTAAAGTGTATCTTACATTTTTTTCACATAGTTAACGTTTTATTTTGTATTATTCATGCATATTTTACTAATCACTCCCCCTTCAAATGGAAATATGTGTTTACATGAATGGTGACCAAACCGTGAGACCCACTGAGAACTAAGTGAACTATCTAAACACTCAGCAGAGTCCTTTACCTCACCTGAGCTGAGGTTATCAGTCTCTCAGTCTGACAGGAGAGGACTCTCCTCCACCTTGTTGTTGAAACAGCTCCTTATATCCGTTAGCGCAGCTAGCTAGCACCAGATGCTAACAACAACAATAGCCTACATGTAACCGGTGCGCGCGCTTGCTCTCTCTTGCTCACTTGTGCCACACATACACACACACCCTCCCGAGCTTGAATGACACACAGAGACCAATCGAGGGCATTAGTGTATGGTCTGTATGAAAGTGGCCATGTAGACAGCCAGTCACCCTCTGTGAGGCAGAGTCAGACCCACATTTGCGCAGCGTTGCGTTTACAATAGGCCTACATAGGCTACATAAAAAAAATCCTCAGGCCAGCAGGCCACTCAGCAGGCCGGGCCATCGGGAAACCTCCTGGTGCTCCCGATGGCCAGTCCGGGCCTGGTTCTCATGAACTAAGTAGAGATCGCGTTCACACCAGAAAAAGTCCCTGGGGGTGGATTAGGCAAATGAAGCCGCTGACGTCACTTCTTCTTCTTCTGCTTTGGGTTTACTGGCAGGCCGCAACCCACTTCACGGCGTATCCTGCCACCTAAAGTCCCCGGAGTTGGGGAAGCACTTTTGTAACAGGGCTGAAATAGAGTGTATGAGGCATGGCTACAATGGGTGTTCTGTTCGGTATTTGGAGCAAAGCACGTCAGAGACATGTTTTGTATAGATATGGCCTATAACATATTGTGATGCATTAGGCTTTTCAAACAATGTAACTGAAAGCATTGCGACATGCAGAGTCCGTTTAATGAGTCCATAGGCTTTACTGTGACAGAACAAAAGGTGGATGTGTTGTTTATGGGCCACAGCGTTACAGCAGGACATTCAATTCAACTGTAAAATGATCTATCTATGTTTAACACATTACGGATAGTATTTAACTTTTAAAGCAAACAGTGAACTTTAGTGTCAGCTTTTTACATACAGTATGCATACCGTATTCTCTACTACATGTTGTTTAAACTTCGTTTTTTTGGTACCCATTTTGTTCTTACAGACATGTCTTCTGCCAGCTGTCTGCTGACTGAAGATCAGTTTCTGTGCTCCATCTGTCTGGATGTGTTCACTGATCCAGTCAGCACACCATGTGGACACAACTTCTGTAAAGCCTGCATCTCTCAACACTGGGACACTAAAGTCCCCTATCAGTGTCCCAACTGTAAAAAGTTATTCCACAAAAGACCTGAACTGCTGGTCAACACGTTCATCTCTGAGATGGCTGCTCAGTTCAGACAGTCAGCTCAACAGGAAGCCAGCAGCAGCAGCTCAGAGCAACACGTTGTCAAACCAGGAGAAGTTCCCTGTGACGCCTGCACTGGAACCAGACTGAAGGCCCTGAAGTCCTGCCTGGTGTGTCTGGAGTCCTACTGTGAGACTCACCTGGAGCCTCACCTGACAAGAGCAGGCCTGAAGAAACATCAGCTGATCGACCCTGAGGGAGAACCTGGAAGGCAGGATGTGTGTGAAGCACGATAAACTGCTGGAGCTGTTCTGTCAGACCGACCAGGTGTGTGTCTGCATGCTCTGCACTGTTTCAGACCACAAGACACATGATGTTGTTCCTCTGAAAGAAGGATATGAAGGAAAGAAGGCTGAGCTGGGGAAGACAGAGGCTGAAACTCAGCAGATGATCCAGAAGAGACGACTGAAGATCCAGGAGATGAATCGCTCAGTGGAGCTCAGTAAGGAAGGAGCAGACAGAGAGATAGCAGATGGTGTTCAGGTCTTCACCGCTCTGAAGGAGTCTGTTGAGAGAAGCCAGGCCGAGCTCATGGACACCATCAAAGAGAAGCAGAGAGAGACAGAGGAACAGGCTGAAGGCTTCATCAAAGAGCTGGAACAGGAAGTCTCTGAGCTGAAGAAGAGGAGCTCTGAGGTGGAGCAGCTCTCACGCTCTGAAGACCAGCTCCACCTCCTCCAAAGCTTCACGTCCCTGAACGCTGCTCCACCCCACCAAGAACTGGACAGAAGTCAGGGTCCGTCCACCTTCATATGAGGGGACTGTGAGGAGAGCTGTGACTCAGCTGGAGGAGACGCTCAGGAAACAGATGAAGAAGCTGCTCGAGGTGGAGCTGAAGAAGGTCCAGCAGTCTGAGGTGGAGCTGAAGAGGGTCCAGCAGTCTGAGGTGGAGCTGAAGAGGGTCCAGCAGTCTGAGGTGGAGCTGAAGAGGGTCCAGCAGTCTGAGGTGGAGCTGAAGAGGGTCCAGCAGTCTGAGGTGGAGCTGAAGAGGGTCCAGCAGTCTGAGGTGGAGGTGAAGAGGGTCCAGCAGTCTGAGGTGGAGCTGAAGAGGGTCCAGCAGTCAGAGGTGGAGGTGACTCTTGATCCTGATACAGCACAACCCTATCTCATCCTGTCTGATGATGGAAAACAAGTGAAAGATGGTGATGTGAAGAAGAATCTCCCAAACAATCCAGAGAGATTTGATTTGTGTCCCTGTGTCTTAGCAAAGCAGAGTTTCTCTTCAGGAAGATTTTATTACGAGGTTCAGGTTGAAGGGAAGACTGACTGGGATCTAGGAGTGGCCAGAGAGTCGATCAACAGGAAGGGAGATATCTCACTGACTCCTCAGAAAGGTTACTGGACGATATGGTTGAGGAATGAAAATGAGTACATAGCTGGTGCTGGTCCTCTAGTCCGTCTCTCTCTGAAGTCTCAGCCTCAGAAGGTGGGGGTCTTTGTGGATTATGAGGAGGGTCTGGTCTCCTTTTATGATGTTGATGCTGCAGCTCTGATCTACTCCTTCACTGGCTGCTGCTTCAAAGAGAAACTCTACCCATTCTTTAGTCCTTGTATTAATAATGGTGGTGAAAACTCTGCCCCTCTGATCATCTCTCCTGTCAATCACACCGAGTAGAACAACCCTTTGATTTTCTACAGAAAGAGTCACTCTCACTAAATGTAATGTATTCAACGGGGAAGTACATTGTACACACTGTTAATTTGTCAGAATCTGATCAGAGATGTTTTACCTTGATGATACGAATAAACACCTAAAATACTGATGAGTATGTTCTAATGTAATCTACTTTATTCTACGGATTGCACTAACTGCTGCCATGACTCACAATGATCAGAAAACTATTTACTAAAAAATAAATATTTGCCACTTCTTACAATTTCTGGGTGAAAATGTTTATATTTTATAAAGTTGTGTGTTTCATACTAGCTTACATAACTAATGGGAGTAATGCACTCCTTTTTCATTCGTAAAATACTGTGTATATACATGTTTCTTTTTTAATTATTTTTTAATTATTATTACATGTTACTTGTTAGATGCTTTTATCCAAAGCGACATACATACTCAATACTGTGGACAATGTCATTTTTTTGACATTTAAAAGGGTAGATTCAGGACTCATGCTTTAATTACAGTATATTGGTACAAAATATATTGACAGTTACTTGTGTTGAGTCTATTTTTATATAACATTACAAGGTTGATTCTTATTATTACATGATAGGCTTATTGTGCTCATGAGATGTTGCTATGACTATGGAATAAATAGACACGATCACCAATCCCAGGTTCTGGTGGGTTGGATACGAAACGAAGGGAAAAGTCTTAGAAGAAAGTTTAGCTGCATTTAGAAATGCTGCAAAGACCAGGTGCAGACCCTGTAGAGACGAAGAGTTATTCAGACCAGGAGATCGCCCTGACCTTGAACAGTTGTGTAAGGAAATATTTGTATGTATTCATGAAAACTGTGAGGGTTTTGGGCCTGCTAACATGTGGTTTTTGAGGACAAAGGGAGAGGGGGGAAGCTGAGGAGTTTACATACAGTAAACTCAGATCCCTGTGATAATGAAGCTGAGCCACTGTGATTGGGAAACTTAAGATGTGAGGTGTTGAGGATATTTGGGCAGCCAATCACAGAGGTCTGGAAGGGAGGATCAGATAACTCCTCCCTTTGTTAGCAAGGTATTAAATACAGGAACCAAGCTGTATTTCGCTCTCTTTCCTCTCGCTGGCTCACGTGATATCAGGTACATATGGGATCCCATAGATAAACTGTATTTAATTTGTACTGTATTGATTGTATATGCATTGTCATATTACCATTAAAGTGGATTATTGTTTAACGGTTACTTGGCAGTATTGGATTCCTTCCTGTAAAATACCCAGCTTGTTTAGGGACGCGCGGAGATTTGAAAAAGCGGACTAGTTGTCCACACACATCTCTAACAAATGGTGATCCGACGTACCTGAATAAACAGAGCTGTGGAAGGATTCTGACGACCGGAATGGGTCGGGAACAAACACTTTCAAACACCTCAGACAATCGCAGGGCCCTGCAACTACAAGACAAAAGGTACCAGACGCCTGTTATGAAAATCAACTGTCTGTGATTGGGTATATCTAAAACATTAGGATTGTCTATAGGCGTTTCACGGTGTTTTTTGGTTTTTAAAAACAAAAAGTTTAAATGGAATATACGATGCATATTTTACTGTTAGGAAAGTTATATAAAACACGTGAACGTTGATCGCAAGGTAGACAGAGAGTCCTGCGTGACGAGATATAAAGCGGTTGGCGTGGATCTCAGGTAGTTTATTCCTGAGTGGCGTAGAAACGGTGCAGTTCGTGGGTTGCGAGGTGAAATTCCTGCACCACGAGACCTGGAAACTCGATATTTCAGATCGAGTCACCGTTTAAAACTGAGGTTCAATAAGCAGACTGAGGCCATAAGCTGAAGTGCCAGCGTTCTGCTATTTGTTCAATTCCTGGGAGAGACCGCAAACGTCACCGACAGTGTGACGAGACCGGCTCTCGTTTCCCTTGTCTGTACAAATTAATTTGAAAGGCAAACGTGTGATAAAGGGCTCGCTAAAACCTGGGTGTTTAAGCCCCATGGAATGGTCACATTCCTTATGAGTGTTGAAGCGCCGTTCAAGGTTTGGTCTGCCTGTTGAAATAAACATCACATTATCAAGCTGGACAAAATGTACGGGGAATAAATCTGTGTGATTTTTACCTAAAATACTTGTGTGAGCAATTGACAATGCACTCAGAAGAGTGAAGCTCATTTGTGGTCTGCTGCTGCCATATAGTGGCTGAAAGAGGGTAACACCCTTAGAGTTTACTACTAGTGAACACATATTTAATTAAGTCAGATGAATAGAAGCGAAGTCAAAATGGAACATCAGAAAAGTAAAGACAATTCTGAAATTACAGGGAGTTACAGGGAGCAATGGGAACAGATTAGGAGATTGATTTTAAGTGGAGTCAAACAGGGGGCAAAAGAAAAGGCTTGTGCTGATCTCCGATTCCTACACGATACGATGATAACAGAGAATAGAGTGGATAAGATCCATGCTTAAAGAAGCACACGGCCCAACACATTGTGGTAAAACTCAGATGAGCAGACACCTGACTCACTGGTGGCACCCTTACCTACCAGACATGATAGCAAATCACCTGGAAGAGTGTGTAATTTGCTTAACCCATAACATCAGAGCCACAGTGAAACCACACCAGGGAAAGTTTCCTTTACCTAAGATGGCAGGAGAAGAAATCATCATTGACTACACTGACATGATTGTCAAAGTAAGATAATTCAGATATGTGTTAGTTGTATTAGATGCATACACAGGTTGGCCAGAAGCTATCCCTTGCAGAAGAGAAGATGCAGACTCAGTGATCAAATTCCTAGTCACGCATTACATTCCATTACATGGGTTTCCTAGGAAAGTGAGGTCAGACAATGGCAGCCATTTCAAGAACCATGACCTACGCACAGTGGAACAGTCCTTAGGACTAAGACACAGTTTTGGAGCAGTTTATCATCCACAGTCTCAGGGAAAAGTGGAAAGGATGAACCAGAACTTAAAACAAAAACTCAGCAAAGCATGCGAGGAGACAGGCATGAAATGGTTAGACGCATTGCCTCTAGCTCTTATGTCAATCAGGAGCTCCATTAACAAAGGGACAGGTTTCTCTCCATTTGAGCTCACTCATGGTTCCCAGGCCCAGAGGTTCTGAGTTCGAAACCATACTTCCAGCAACTGAAGGGATTAGTGGTAGATTTTTCCACCCAGGTTGCAGAGGCAAAAGGGGGACCCGAGAAACACGAAGCCAACACTGCGGAGTTCGTCTGGCTGAAAGCAATCAGACCCAAGTGGCTGAGACCCAGGTTCTCTGGACCCCATCGGGTGATGCAGAGGACATCTCACGCTGTCCGCTTGGAAGGGAAAGGAGACATCTGGTACCACTGGAATCAGTGCGCAGTGGGGAAACCTCCGGGAAGGACCCTAGACGACCTCATCACGGACGTGGTCTGCGCAGAGGAGGAACCAGACGACAACTCTCCTATCACCGACCCAGAGGAGGAACGTCATTGAGGGAACGAGGCAGAGCGGGGTGGATCAACGCTTCCAGATGGCGTCTGTCTTCTCCACCGGAGGCTGGTGTGTGAAAGCTGTCATCATCCCCCTCGTCCTGGGCCTGCTGTACCTGCCCAAGGTAGCCCTGCTTGATGAAGCTGGGGCCATTCCAACGACAGGTGGCGAGGGCTCTCGCCCCGTCGGGGGGAGAAAGTACGGTGCTCTTATCTAAGGGCCCAGACTCTGAGGGCAAAATCACACCAACGGGCCAATCAGTGCCTAGCGAGAAAGACAGGTTGTTTCCAAGCACCACACAAACATTCAGTACGAAAAGAGAGAGACAAAGAGAGAGACACAGAGAGAGACACAGAGAGAGAAGAAGGAGAAATGCCCCTCTCTCTGCTCAAGCACCACAGAACATTTCCTTTAACTGCCCAACTGCAATATGTGACTCACCAAACTGTGTTATTAAGTACCCTGTGTTTTTTAACAAGGGGGGGCGACTCCACGGTGTGGAAAGCGTATCCAAGGACACAGTATCAGGAGTTCCGGGTCTCGCCACGGATGGTAAGAATAATACTCAACACCATTGCAAATATGCCCCCAGAACTGTGGTGTACCACGGCAGAACAGTTAAAATACGAGTCCCAGTGCCCGACAAGGAAACCAGATTACAAAGTTCCCAATTCGGGGGTCACCGGATGTGCATTTATTGAACCAGAGCATGATACACGTTTTCCAAACAAGGCTTTAATCGCTCCACCTAAACTAACTAAGACCAATTCGGCAATAAGTTTAATGTTAGACTATGCACACGAACGTAATGTTAGTAACTGTTGGCTGTGCCAAAACCTGCCAGAATCCGTACATTCTCCCATGTTTAGCCCCATTCCTTTCTCAAAAACTGACTACAGTTCAGTAAGCTGGAATGACATAGCATCCCGCATTGGAGATGATGCCGAGGATTGTTAGACTCCATCGTACCCAATAAACTCTGAGAAACCTCTACAATACAAGGGTTTTACTCTCGCTCATTGTTGAGACAGTAAATAAAGATTACCTGCCAGAGGGCTTCAAACAGTTGACGGTCCTAAGACTAATATATGTGAAGAAATATATTAACCTAGCTTTTGAATACAGATTCCAATTAGCTCTAGCCCAGACTAATTGCTCGGTTAACTTTGCCAGTCCAATATGTACACTGCAACCACACACTCCATCTTTATTAGTTGAGGCTTTGGTAACAGTAGTGCCCTGGTTTGGCTCCAGAACAGTGGACTCAGTTGTGGTTAAAATACATGACTGTTCACAGCAATTACCCTTAGGTAAGTCCCCTACCCGTGACTGTTCTGTCTATATCCCGCCAGTTGTAGTACATGAGTGGAAAAATGTGTCCATCTGTTTCCAGAATGAAAGAGGATCTCTTACCTCTCCAGACGTGGGACACAGCGACTGTAATACTGTAATAACGGTGCAGTTAGCCAGAACGCCCCTCCCACAGAGAGTTTACTTAGTTTGTGGGGACCGAGCCTATGGCTGTATGCCTTATGACATTTTCTATGGCACCTGTTACCTGGCCTATCTAATCCCTTTAATTCGTGAAGTAAAGACTGATGAGATTGCAGCTATACTTCCCTCTCTACATAGAAACAGCAGGTCAATTTAAAAAGAACAGCGGATAGCTAGTCTATTTTTACCATGGTACGGTATTTATGTTTCTCAGAAGGAAATTGTGGCGTTGTCCAAAGTAGTGGAAAATCACTTAAATGCATCTAACACCGCCATGTTAGCCGAACATAAAGAATTACAGGAGGTTAGGACTGTGGCATTACAGAATCGTATGGCACTGGATCTTCTATTAGCCACACAGGGGGGCACATGCAAGGTGATTGGATCTGAGTGTTGTTCTTTCATCTCTGATGCTACTCCTGAGGTAATGGACATGGCTCATGATACCGCCAGGGGGATAAAAGAGTTGCATGAAACTCATGGGTTTACCCTTGGGGATTTAACTGGAACTTTTGGATCGTGGGGTGCGGGGTTGGTTAAATTTGCAGTGACCGTTTCAATGTTTATCCTAGTTGTGCTAATTGTGATAATCTGCTTGGTCACTGTAGTTAAACTAGCCATACGAAAGATGACCAAAACCGCCCTCCAGGCTCCCCAGACACTAGTAGGATATTTAATGACTCCGTGTTGATGTACGATGCCCAGCTTTCAGATCCGTGGGGCTCAATCACGGCGCCTGCGCCATGGGGACCCCCACAAAATAAATGACAAGTTGATTAAAATTGACACTCAGAATGTAGAAGATGTATATATCTTTTCGGGTTTTTACACTACGCAATAAATGTCTGATTCTTCTATTCAGATTTTTGAACCGGGTATTTGACTAAAATAAATGTATTGATAAGTGCCTTACTTTGGACTAAAGCGTAATGAAGTATACGTGGAGTAATGTTAAAGCTTGAAGACACTGCAATTTTGCAGATTTCAGATTAATTCAATCACCACTGTGAAGGTTATACTTTAAACTGTGAATTTCAACTGAACCTTTACAATCCAGATTTTATACCTCAGGTGGATTTCTAATAATCCTAAATGTTAAATGTGTTTTTATGTTATTTGGAAACATATATTTTACTGTTTTCTTTTATATTTTTGGTATGTTTATTTGTGTGCTATTGATAAACGATTTGTCTAAACACTGATGAGAGATGATTTTCTATTGCGTTTGGCGGTACTCAATCATTCTGATTGAAGGTTTTTTATTGACTTTGTTGTTACTAAGTGATGTAATTGATGTATGGAGTTATTTACATATTTTGGTATTTCTACACGGTCATATGAAGTTGATATGTGGAGCCATTCCTGAATGTTTAAATAGTCTGAATCCCAGGTTATAATGTGAATGCCTTGTGTAAAGTTGCACTCTTTTTTAAGAGTGCAAAAGGGGGAATTGTAAGGAAATATTTGTATGTATTCATGAAAACTGTGAGGGTTTTGGGCCTGCTAACATGTGGTTTTTGAAGACAAAGGGAGAGGGGGGAAGCTGAGGAGTTTACATACAGTAAACTCAGATCCCTGTGATAATGAAGCTGAGCCACTGTGATTGGGAAACTTAAGATGTGAGGTGTTGAGGATATTTGGGCAGCCAATCACAGAGGTCTGGAAGGGAGGATCAGATAACTCCTCCCTTTGTTAGCAAGGTATTCAATACAGGAACCAAGCTGTATTTCGCTCTCTTTCCTCTCGCTGGCTCACGTGATATCAGGTACATATGGGATCCCATAGATAAACTGTATTTAATTTGTACTGTATTGATTGTATATGCATTGTCATATTACCATTAAAGTGGATTATTGTTTAACGGTTACTTGGCAGTATTGGATTCCTTCCTGTAAAATACCCAGCTTGTTTAGGGACGCGCGGAGATTTGAAAAAGCGGACTAGTTGTCCACACACATCTCTAACAGTTGCCAAATTGTTTACGTTTCGGTTTCCGTACAGAGATATATTAAAGGTGGGGTAGGTAAGTTTGAGAAACCGGCTCGAGATACACTTTTTGTTATATTCCCGATAGCAATGAATATCTGAAGTGCTTTGACAAAAAATCCATAAAAAAATGTCATCAGTGGAAGCCGTGGTGCTGTAGAAAGCACGACCAATCATCTGAGCCGGCTAAAGTAACTGGACGGCCTACCTGCCTGTCAGCCTTCCATCTGGGCACACACTGATCTGGTGCCCTCATTGGTCATGTGCGCGTTCGTGTGTGTTGGGGGAGGGGCTCTGTGAGGAAGTGGCAGATTTTTTCGGATGTGTATTTTCAAATTCTAGCGATCTCGAGCCGGTTTCTCCAAAATTACCTACCCCACCTTTAAGTACACTTAATGCTGCACATCTCTGTATGAGAACAATATAGAGCTTTTTGAACATTAAAGCATTTCACTTTTTCCAAGGATTTTTCATCGTTCACATTTTTTCTCAGAATGTATATTTTTGTTTAAAAAAATAATAAAAATGTTTCCAAGAATTTCACTTAAAGTTTCACTTTTTTTTCTCAGAATTAGAAATGTTCTGAGAAAGTGAATTTTTTAAGAATATGCATTTTTTCAGAATTAGACTTTTTTCAGAATGTGAAAATGTAACTTTTTTTCAATTATTAAATTTCTCTTAAAATTTCAATTTTTTCTCAAAATGTCTCTTTTTCTGAGAATTTGATATTTTTCTAAAATTGTGAACTTTTTAAAGAATATTATTTTTTCAGAATCACGCTTTTTTCAAGGATGTGTAGTTTTTCTAAAAAGGTTCACATTTTTTCCTCCAATTTTCACTTTTTCTAAGGATTCGATTTATTTCTCAGAATTTCACTTTTTTATCAAAATGTCACCTTTTTCATTAGCAAGCAGTGCTGATACTCAGAGCGAACCTGTACTGGAGACAGTATGTCTTGTGGTAAACCTGAGAGAGAAAAAGAGTTTGAGCTCCATACTGTTTCAGAAACAATCCTTGATGTGGTTTGGAACATGATATGGCGTTTAATGACGGCAGCATTTAGCTGAGTATCTAACCCAGTCTCACAAAAAAACGTGTAATAACTACGTTGGTCCACAACTTGGGACGTAGTATTTCTACAAAAACGCCTCTGAAATTGTAGGATCCCTAAGTTCAACCAATAACTCATTCAACCCGCTGACGAGAGAGCCCACCTCCGAAGGTCGCGACTGGCTGAGGGGCAGACTCGGGGGCAGGTTCTCAGGAATGTCTTGGCTTCTCTCCCCCGAGCCAGAAGAGGAACACTACAGCTTTGGAAACACTTACTGTTCCTGAAATTCTCAAATCTGTTGGGCATCAGGGACCTGAGGCAACTGTGGCAAGCATGGCATTATCTGAGGGGCAACAGAGGACAATTCAGGCGGCTACCACTGGTCAGCGAACCAACCCAAACTGGCCTTTGTTCAGGAAAGGAAGGTTGACTGGCAGCAACTTTGGAGCTGTCCTGAGGTCAAAGCATGTGACTGCTGCCCTTAGTGCCAGGGTGCTAGGGCAACAACAGGCCCTGGATGGTGTTGTGTCTGTACAGTGGGGGACTATGAATGAATGTGAGGGCGTCAGGGCATTCACCACTGCAACCCAGATGCAGGTCCATGAGTCAGGTGTGTGGCTCTCCCAATCAGGAGTGTTGGGGGCATCTCCAGACGGTCTGGTAGGGTCTTCCGCTGTGCTGGAGGTAAAGTGTCCCTACGGAGCCAGGGACATGACAATTAGTGAAGCATTTCAAATCAAGGGCTTCTGTGTCAGTGAGGAGGGAGAAACATTCAGCCTGCGTGAGGAGCATCCTTACTGGCACCAAGTGCACGGTCAGCTTCACCTCACTGAAAGAGAGACTTGCTACTCTGTGGTCTGGACTACGAAAGACAGTGTCATCACTCCGATAGCCCGAGATGACACTTGGCAGCCTAACCTGTTGGCTCTCGAGGACTTCTTCAAGGCCCACATGCTTCCAAAGCTGGCACGGCCGGAATAATCGCCTTTGTCACTGTTTCTGAAAAAGACAGAAAAACAAAAAGGCATATTAATGTACTTGTTCCGAGTTCAGAGAGCACTGCTGTTACAATTAAATATTTTTTTTAGAGAAAACTAATCTTCAGGATGTTGTGGTTCCCCTTTGAAGATCTTTCCTGCAGCTGCTGCGATCCTTGTTTGAGTCGTTCATATGTTCGATGAAAAAGATCATAAATCTATAATTTTTGAAATAGAGTACTTTTAAGAAATTGTGAATCGTTTTTAATTTACATTTACTCAGTTTTGCAATGTTGTGGTTGTTAGAGTGTTTCCCAATCCCAAACCACAAACCATTCTTTGGAGGAATGTATTATCAGCACATCTGAGTCAAATTAACACGTGTATTAAACAGAACCTAAATAAAATGCATCCAGTTTAAAGACATTATTTGAGTTTAATGATGAACTCAAAATGTAAAACAGTATAATAATAATATACATTTGATTTATATAGCGCTTTTCTACAACTCAAAGACGCTTTACAGGATGAGGGAGGGTAGACAAACAGGATTACAGAGTTGAACATATGTGTATGAAACATGACAGTGACATCATCTAATACACACACACACACACACACAACGCGCGTTTTTATGGGTGAACCTCCCATTGATTGACGTCAGACATCTCATTTAGTTTGTTCTACGCCTCACACTCTCCAAAGCCACACACCCCTTCAAAAGAAAAGCCCCATAGATGTAATGCTACTTGAACGTATACTACTACGTACATCTGATATGTAACTCCCACTTTCAGCTAACCATTCAACGATTACATTATTCAGCTATTTCAGGACATCGAGGCTCTACATTTAGTTGTTTATACCTTTTTTTAAAACATTTTCTTTTGAATATTAAGCTTCTTCACTATTTGTCCTACTCTTCCAGTTTAACATTTCACTTTCAAGTTTCCAACAAAGTCATTGTATTTGAGCTGTAACAATTTTGATTCAAATCATTTCACTTTTCTGCATTTCTCCGCTAAGTCTAGCAACACACTGACTGTAGCTAAAAGCAGCTACCATCCAGCTAATAACACATTCAGCCTATAACACGTCCTTTTCTGGGTACGATGGTAGTATGTCGGGTACGATGGTAGTATGTCGGGTACGATGGTAGTATGTCGGGTACGATGGTAGTATGTCGGGTACGATGGTAGTATGTCGGGTACGATGGTAGTATGTCGGGTACGATGGTAGTATGTCGGGTACGATGGTAGTATGTCGGGTACGATGGTAGTATGTCGGGTACGATGGTAGTATGTCGGGTACGATGGTAGTATGTCGGGTACGATGGTAGTATGTCGGTACGATGGTAGTATGTCGGGTACGATGGTAGTATGTCGGGTACGATGGTAGTATGTCGGGTACGATGGTAGTATGTCGGGTACGATGGTAGTATGTCCGGGTACGATGGTAGTATGTCGGGTACGATGGTAGTATGTCGGGTACGATGGTAGTATGTCGGGTACGATGGTAGTATGTCGGTACGATGGTAGTATGTCGGGTACGATGGTAGTATGTCGGGTACGATGGTAGTATGTCGGGTACGATGGTAGTATGTCGGGTACGATGGTAGTATGTCGGGTACGATGGTAGTATGTCGGGTACGATGGTAGTATGTCGGGTACGATGGTAGTATGTCGGGTACGATGGTAGTATGTCGGGTACGATGGTAGTATGTCGGGTACGACGGTAGTATGTCGGGTACGACGGTAGTATGTCGGGTACGACGGTAGTATGTCGGGTACGACGGTAGTATGTCGGGTACGACGGTAGTATGTCGGGTACGACGGTAGTATGTCGGGTACGACGGTAGTATGTCGGGTACGATGGTAGTATGTCGGGTACGATGGTAGTATGTCGGGTACGATGGTAGTATGTCGGGTACGATGGTAGTATGTCGGGTACGATGGTAGTATGTCGGGTACGATGGTAGTATGTCGGGTACGATGGTAGTATGTCGGGTACGATGGTAGTATGTCGGGTACGATGGTAGTATGTCGGTACGATGGTAGTATGTCGGGTACGATGGTAGTATGTCGGGTACGATGGTAGTATGTCGGTAGTATGTCGGGTAGATGGTAGTATGTCGGGTACGATGGTAGTATGTCGGGTACGATGGTAGTATGTCGGGTATGATGATGTTAAAATCGGAGCTAAAATCGACAAACAGCATCCTGATATAGTTGCCTGGGTCTTCTAGGTGGCTCACAGCCGTATGAAGGGCCGTGGCGATGGCATCATCTGTGGATCTGTTGGCTCTGTGGGCGAACTGATGAGGGTCGAGGGAGGGCGGGAGGCTGGCTTTGATGTCGTCGGCTATCAGTCTTTCAAAACATTTCATCACCGCCGATGTTAGGGCTATGGGCCTGTTGTTTGCTTCACCTGATGTTCTTTGAGAGTAGGAGGTGGTATGGAGCACACATGCCGCTCTGCTGGGGGCGTGGCCTCGTAGCTACTGACCCAGAATCAGCCCATTAGTAACAGGGCTGAAATAGAGGAGGGTGAGGCTAGAATGGGTGATCTGTTTGGTGTTTTGAGCAAAAAGCTTCATGGACCTATAATATATGCCTGAAAATATTATAATTGGAGATCTTTAAAGAGCACCTCGGTAGGTTTTCCCTCTCCTGTGTGTTATAGAGTATTAGTGCATGTAAATGGTCTGCAAAGGCTAAAATCCCCTGGAGTTTCTCTCTGGTGCGTTAGTGTACCTGAGCGTCACTCTGCTGCTCCGACTCTCTGGCGGAGACTCGAGGTCTGCTCACGACCTCCTCGTTGCTCTCTGTGTCGGAGGTGTTGGGAGAATCAGATCCTGGAACTCGTCCCGTCTCTGGCCCCGGAAACGGATCCTTTCCAGATGTTTCCGCATGGTGGGCGTCGTTTAGCCGGTTGTTCTCTACCTGAGCATGACTGCCGGCAGCACTGCAGACACTGCCACATCCTAACCAGTTCAAACGTGAATATTTATGACCTTTACACGCTAAAACATATCATCTGCACACAATGGCCCTTTCTCATTTCTCGAACTCCCCTCCTCGACTCCTATCCTCAATACTTAGTTCCACCCACAGGAGATGCGAGCGGAGGAGCCGAGGAGGGGAACCGAGGAGAGAGGAGGGGAGGCAGCAGGCGGTTAGAGAAATGAGAACTCCTCTCCTCTGAGCGGTCATTTTAAAGAGACGTCCATTGATGATGACAGGAGGCACAGCAGCCTCTGTCTGATGGGACAGATGTGTTCATGACGACTTATATATTTACTTTGATTCATTCACAGTGCGGTATAATGAGACAATAACAGGCTGCAGATGCGGACACACACACACACACACACATATATTTATTTAAATATATACAATTTCAGAATCAAACTGAGCACTCTCATAATAACGTAACACTATCAGAGACTGGATATATCCCCCCCCCCTCTGGTCGCTACAATGAGGAAAATAAATTACGGGCCAAAAGTTGTATTTACAAGTATTACAAAGTAAGCAGAGGACACCAAACCAACTGGCATGCGTCACGACTCTTTGAAACATCTCTGTTGCCGGAAATGCATCCACGAAGCAGCCGTGGAGGACCGTGGAGGACCCATCAGTGTATCCTCGGTTATAGCTCCTCCAGAGAGCCTCCTCGACGCTCGGTCCTCGGTCCTCGAAGTGCATTTAGAGAAATGAGATGTCCTTCAACATGGCGCGCTAAAATTCATTTCCGGGTCACTACCGGAGGACCGAGGAGTCGAGGAGCCGAGGAGGGGGATTTGATTAAATGAGAAAGGGCCAATGACTAATCTCAACCGCTGATTTTACACAAACAAACACTTTCAGCGCTCTCGCGATCCTCTCGCGATCCTCTCGCGATCACTCCCCTCTCTTTCCAGCTGGTGGAGCCGAGGGCCCGACCAGCGTCTGCCAGACGACATCCCAATTTAATACGGTTTAATCATTTAATAAATACTACATCAATACATAGTATAACAATGCGCAAATATGCAATGTTTAACTGTACTGTGCAGTTAAAGTTAAAGTTGTGAAGTTACCTTCGTCACAGCTTAGTAAAAGTTATTTGAAAGAAGAATGTATGTATAGTAGTATATACATATATCCTGCTTATATGTGTTAACAGAAATTGCTCCTTCAACAGTGTTTTTATTTGTCAGACAGTTTATAGATTTTTTTAACTTCACGTCATCTCTATATTTTTCTTACTCTCTAATGCTGCTTTATTTTCTATTTCTATTTGGAGATTATATTTTAGAATTGTTTATTTCTACTCTTTTAATTTGTTATCATGTGCAATGATACAAAAAAGAAATCCCAAATTGAGATTAAGAAAGTCAACTTTAAGGTCAATCTTTCAGTTTGTGTACCGACAGCGAGATCGAAATACCGTTTCCCACAATCCCAAATACAGAATTACAAATATATATAAAATATGTATATCCAAATCAACAGAAACATTTATACACATACACTCATTAAGATAAAAGCACAACAATCAATATATACAAAATAAGAGTCACTTCAATATCTTTGGGGATGTATATTAGTGCAACATCTTATTTTATAGTTTAGTTGCCTGGTTTCTCCCTTAATTTGTTATCATGTGCAATAACTTGTTTTGTTTTCGCGCAACAAAGAAAATGACCAAATTGGGATAAAGAAATTACATTTTATTTGATAGTTTAGCTACCTGGTTTTCTCCCTCCCTTTCAGATAGCCCACCCGGAGAGGAACGTCTCTGCCTGGGTTGGCGTCTCTCTCCACTTTCCATGAGAGATGGATCACCAAGCAGGAATACGATGAGTCCAGTGCCCATATAGAAAGTCGGGGAGGAACAATACTTTTTTTCAGTCGTCAAAATCGACCTCTTTAAAAAATAAACAGCAATATTGAAGTGCAATTGTCGGCTTTTCTTCTCTTCCCACTGTCAGTGAACTACAAGGCAAGTTATTCATATAGCACCTTCAACACAAGGCAATGCAAAGTGCTTTACAAAAATGAAAGACATTAAGAAATACAAATATGTGCAGTATTGGTATGATCAAGAAAGAAAGAACATTTAAACAAAGACATACGGACTGACTTACTGCATATTTGTATTTGTATTATTTTTTATTTTCTTAGTAGAAATGGGGTTCCCATAATTTTAACTCGGGGTTAATTACACTTTAAAGATGAAGAATAACTTCTTATTAATAGCTTTTAGTTCATATAACATTTTTAAAATAACAAAGATTAAAAAATATAATAATAAAACAATATATAATAATAGCAATAATAACAAACACAAAAATAACAATAATAAAATCCAATTTAAAATAAATAAATGATACAAAATAAAAAAATTATAATAATTAAATATACATATAAATTCATAAAATAATCGTAAATAAAAATAATATAATAATATTAATAAAATAATATCAAAATATTTATTTAAAAAAAAGTTTTTAATACAATAATTGTATAATTCAGTGGGTGTAATTCCTCACACGGCCTATAGGGGCAACAAAGAGCAAATCCCAACCCACACATGAAAACAAACTTCGACTCAGAGGTGAGATTTATGCTTTATCTGCAGCATTTGTACGCTATATTTCTACTTTTCTAACAGAAAACACGTCAAAGATGAAGAACTACTTCTCATGTATAGCTTTATTTGAGTAAATATCACACCTTTTATCGGTTAAAGAGCAGATCAACGCTACTTCCGTGTTGATTTGTATGTGATCGGGGCCAAAATATCAAATTCATTTATAAAACCAACATTTTTTTAACCAGAAATTGATTTATAAATACTTTCTGAAATGTGATATATCTCAGTCAATGTAATGCAGGTTCTAATAATAGTACAAAGACAAGTTCTACAGCTGAATATCAATATGTTAACCTTCTGTTCATTTGGATGTTGCTGTTTAGTAGATGTATTATTTAGCTTTAATATCATTTAGGTGGGAATAATAACCATCCACAAAATGTCTCGTCTTGCAGCTTTAATAACCGGTATGTTGTCGGTAAACACACCAGCTGCTGAACATCTAAAAAGAAGAATTTGTAGCTAAACATATGAAAGTATGGATGTATAAAGAGAAGCTCAATTGTACATTCAGAAAGTACCCGTATGTGGGCCCATAGAGCATGCGCAGTTCAGTTTGCCCTTAAACCCCGCCTCCGATGTCCTTCACTCTTGTCAGTCAAATGAATGGAGAGAGAAAATACCTCTGGATTCAGCTTTCAGCGCATATTAGAACTTTTAACAACACTGATTTAAATAAGGGCCGTAAAAGAGTTCGTCCTGGGTAGTTTATTTAGCGACAAAAAAGTATGCGCTGATTTACAGACGTTTATTTCCCCCCATGTAAGTCAATGGGAAAAAGCCAGTTTGGGCCTAAATGACTTCACGGAAGTTGTAGTACCACCGTTCGGCCACTACGCCCATTCATAAAATCGGCTTCAACAACCGGCGCACTTCCCGTTGCTTGCTGATAGCTAGCTTAGGTTAGCTATATCACGCTGAATGCTACCGTACAGTCACGAGACACGACACTATACTTTATATCCTTATTAACTCCGTGTTTGTATCAGTATCTACGGTATTAAATGTACGCTATTCACAGGGGATTTTATCGTGCTAACATCTACAGCTAGGAGGCTAGAAGCCGGTTAGCTGGCTGCTAGCTTTGTTATGCTAACGTGTTATGCTAGGTTAGCTTATCATGTTTTGTTATGAAGTATTTCAGACACAGATTTCAATTGAATGAACATGAACATTTCAGGTACTTGTACTTTACTTGAGCGTTTTAATTTCAGGCTATTTTATACTTGTTTTGTACTACTACATAGTTGGTAAATATTGTACTTATTTCTCCACTTTTATGTTTACTAAATATGATCCACACATACATATTTGTCTTTTAATATTACCCACAACAGCTGCTTTACACAACTGTGATTTATATATAATCCAATGCTAATATGTGTCTGTAGTATATTCTTTATATTTCTGTAGCTAAGTGAGACCGTATTGTGTGTGTAGTAATATTGTTAACTCGTGTAATGCTTGACAACAATGCTGCAAATAATGTATCTATCCATCTAAAACTTACTTGAGCCCAATTGGGAAATTCACCCAGCAACATATGTAGGAATAGATATAGCAAAAGACTCAATAAATACAAAAGAAGATGCCACAGCTTTTCCAGCTTTACCAATCGTTATTATCCAGTATTTTAATACATATTATTCTGAAATGGTTAACACTGAATAATGTCTACTTTTGATACTTTTAAACATGTCAATCACTTTTTTAACCACCTATTTTGACCAATTACTGCACTTAAGTACAACTTCCAGGCACTTTTACTTTACTACAAGTGAGTTTAAGTACTTTTATTGAAGATCTGAATACTTTTTCCAACGCTGCTTAAACTTTGATTCTTGTTCACAGGGATGTGACTCGATGGATGCGCAGGAAGAGACGAGATAATGCGATAGAGTCGAGACGCTTTCAAGTAAGTAAGTATGCATCAGAATCAAGTTTAATGCCAGCTACGTTTACACATACAGAGATGTTGCTTTGGTATCTGGTGGTGCGAACATAAACAATCTAAAAAATAAGTTTCAAAGTAGGTACAAAAACAAATGTATAAGTATTATTAAAAGCAAGTATTTTTAAGAAACAATTTAGCATTCAAAAAGGATGTACACCAGATTTAAATATAACTATACAAATAACCATAACGGCATGACTTCCTCAGGCCCCGGCCACACGGAGACGAAACGGGTTGTATCCGCTACAGTTCTCTATCGTATAGACGGTTCGTCCACACGAGGCCGACACGGAAACGCGGATAACGATAGCGGCTCCCAAGGTGGGTAGATCTGCGGACGCGACGCTCTGGGGGGCCAAACGGCTCTGTGTGTACGCCCTATACGCCCCGCCTCTCCCCACCTCTGCTGCTCAGTCACCCGCGTCATTGCTGATGTGTTTCGCCAAAAACAATGGCGGATCACAGGGTTGCTTTCGTGCTCCAGACGCTACTGACCATGATACAGATGTTAGTGCAAAATCTACAGCTCCTCTACCACAACCATCAGCAGCAAGTGGACCTGGAGAACAACATGAACTACATGAACTACATGCTGATAAATCCACCTCGGGGAATAAACAGAAGGGCAACCAGGAGAAGGTTTTGGATAAGACCGGGCAGAACCAGCAGTTGGTGGGACAATTTTGTCGATGGCGTTGTCGTGGATGATGAATGGAGGGAGAACTTTCGCATGTCCAGAGCCTCTGTCGTCGCCCTGACTGAAGAACTGCGCCCATATATCGAAAGGCAAACAACAAACATGAGGGCACCGATTGATCCACTGAAAAGGGTTGCGTTAATACTTTATTACCTGAGCGATGGGGGAAGGCTACGGAAGACTGCTAACGCCTTCGGTGTTTCGCGCCAGGCCGTGTCCATCATTATTAGGCAGACATGCAGAGCGATCTCCATCCACCTGGGTCCAAAATACATCAAGCTGCCGTTTACTGAGCCCGAGACCGCGGATCTGGTGGAGGGCTTCGATCGTGCTCATCGCATGCCACAATGTTTAGGAGCGGTGGACGGAACCCACATCGAAATCAAGCAGCCATCTACCAACCCCGCTGACTACATCAACAGGAGAGGCACACATTCGCTTAATGTGCAGGCCGCCTGCGATTACAAGTACCGATTCATGGATGTCGTGGTAAAGTGGCCTGGCAGTGTGCACGATGCTCAGGTCTTTGCTAACTCAAAGCTGAACACGTACTTAAAGACTGGAAAGATCGCTGCTCTGAAAAGACAGATTGTGGACGACGAGGAGGCCATACCCATTTACCTTCTCGGTGATCCAGCCTACCCGCTGCTGCCGTACCTGATGAAGGAATATGCAACCGGCGGCGCCACAGCTAGGGAACAGTACTTTGGGCTATCTTTGAGTAGCGCGCGTATGGTCATTGAGCGTGCTTTCGGTCGCCTCAAGGCCAGATTTGCTGCTCTCAGAAGGCCGATGGACACCAACTTGGATGACCTGCCCCATGTCATTTACTCCTGCTTTGTCCTCCACAATTTTTGCGAGGCCCGTAAGGAGGCTGTGGACGATCAGTCTGTGCTGGGAACAATTCAAGGGGAAAAGGACTTGCAGCCTCCCACACAGTGCAATGGACATCTCACTGAGTGCGATGAGGGAGAGAGAGTGAGGAGAGTGCTTACATTGGCCCTTAGGACTACATGAAGGACATGTTCTTGTTTTGGAAGGTTTTTATTAAGATCGGATTAACATGCTTTGTTACATTCCCTGTCCTCGCTGTGCGGCTCCTTCAGCGACGGGCTGCTGCACCCCCGCTGTTAAATACCAACCAACTGTGTGCAAAATATATATATGCCGTTAATAACTGTAATATCTACCTGGCTGCGAAATCCTCAGAACTGTGACAGGATGTGTATTTTCAAAATTGTGTAACTTTTTATTTTGTATTAGATCATCCTTTTTGTTTTACTTAGTACTTTTTAATGCATGTAACGTAAAGCAAAAACATATGTGATTCTCCGATGTCCAAAGTGTGAAATTAAAAATAAAATTGTCTGCAACCGCTTCCAGACTTTCTTTGAACATAAAGTGCGACAAATAACAAATGTGCAAACGCAGTATCATATTTATATATTTATACTTTCCCAGAAGGACCCACCGCGACACGGGTGTCACATGATAATAATATATTTAATTTATATAGCGCTTCTCATCTGCCAAGACAAATCTCAAAGCGCTTCACAACAAGGGATACTGATTTGAGAGATTAAAACAAATAATTGTAATAATAATAAAGAAATCAAAATATAAAATAGAGTACATGAACTTTAAATGTTCTGGAAAGTTCCTTATACAGCTTTAGCCTTTATTTTATGTCATGAAGTCCCTCAGTGACTCACCCTGAACAGTCTGGTGGGTCATGGTCCAGGTCATGTGACTGTGTGTTCCCATGACAACATGTCCAAGATGTCCATGCGCGATGCTAACACGTGTGACCGAACGAGCAACATTTCAAAATATGTTTTGTTTGTTGCTAAAGCCATTTAAGAATGTCCTTCCTTTCATGTAACCTGTTGTGGAAACATTCATTGTTGATATGGAACAGATGAGACGAACATCGCTGCGACACGGACCGGGACTTTAACCCTAAACTCTCACGGTAAACCCAAAGTGGCACAATTAGAAATATGATTATCATCTGCTCAGTTAACTTACCCGATTCAATTATATTTAGTTAATATATTCTTTATTCTTCAATTCAAAGAATGTTCAAACCAAAAAATCATCCTCATTCATGAAGTTAGTTATTTCACCATTAACGCCCAAACGGGACGGATGTGTCACTTTTCAGATATGTGACTCTAGCGGGGGTTACATGTCAGACATGTGGTCTGTTTAGTCTCAAGTCCAACACCATCTGTCCCACATGAACACTGTTTGAGAAACTGGTCGTTCGCCTGAGCCTCAAACCTGAACCCCAGAGAGCAGCTGTTCAAGAGCGCCGTCCAGGTGTTCGACAGAAAGCCACGTTCATGCCACCTCTGCAGCGTCCTGGAGAAACGCCATGTCTTGGGTTTTGACCGTTTTAAGTCTTTTAAAAATCCCTTAGGGCAGGGGGGTCAAACTCAATTTCATCGCGGGCCACATCAGCGTTATGGCTGCACTCAAAGGGCCGGTTGTAACTTTAAGACTATATACAAATACATATATAAATATATCATATATATAAAATAATGTATTATATTACATCATTGCCTCTGCATTGGATTGTTATCGGGATAGGGTATAATAACTTCATAAATAACTACGACTGAAAGCAGAAGTCTAGGGCGAAATAATTGCAAGTCTCTTCAGTGAGAACGTCACAAAATGATTTCAAAAGAAAAGCAATCAGAAAAAAGTCAAAGTGAGAAAAAAGTCAAACTTGAGCTCCTCTGTAAATCCTCTGTAACGTGACCGTATAATAAACATATTATATTCTTTGCAAGCTCTTGTGGGGCCACATGAAATGAAGTCGCGGGCCGGATTTGGCCCCCGGGCCTTGAGTTTGACACCCCTGCTCTACATGCCACCCGTGCCTTAGGGGAATTCATCCACAGAAACACACCGGACGCCGCACTCGGCACCCGAGGAGACCGCAGACGGACCACTTTTGGACAAAATGTCCTCTAATTGAAGATCAAATGCAAAGCTTCCAAATATGCTACGTTTTTATAGAAATGTTGTTTTTAAGACTGCCTATATATATTTTTTTAATTTAGATCGAGATAATACACCCGAAAAAAAGCTTCTTATTGATACAAAACTCGACCCAAAGCCGTCTGAATTTCTGACATGACATTCCCAGCAGCTCTTTCTCCAGACGGACCACTTTTGGACAAAATGTCCTCTAATTAAAGACAGTATTTATTATGAACGTTAGTCCTTAACATCTGTCTCTGTGTGTATCACCATTCAAACATCTCTAGAAGCTGAACAAACCCCACACAGCTCAGGGAAGACTGAGAGACTTTATTTGATCATTTCAGTGAAAACTAACGTTCATATTTCTCTCTCTGATTATAATACTGATGAACGTTCAGAACAAAGCACTTTGTAACTCACCACATGTGTTTTAAAATGCTTAATAAGCACCGTGACTTTCATGATATCATTTCTCCGTCATAATCGGTTGTTTCCGTGAACGGCCGACTGTTGAGTGACGGCACATGCTGCGGCTGCAATGCATTGTGGGGCAGCATATTCGCTTCTCCTGTCGGTGAGGGAGGTCCAGTGGTTCCTAAGCGAAAGGAGGTTATAAAGGAAGCTTGAAACCTCCTTTCCTTTCATTCTCATCATTCTAGAGAATTCGAACGGCACTTATCGTGGCTGCCACTGAGGGACTTCCGGGTCATCTCACTCCTTTAGGAAGGTTCCTAAGCTAAATGGACTATTCCACTTCAGCCACGGATCGTCCCTCTCTCAATGGGTTCAAAGGTCAACTCAGAGAAAGGTTGAGAAACCAGCAGACGTGCACTTTAACACATCTCCCCTCGCACTTCAGGCAGCTCTTGTATCTTCTCTCGCACTTCACATGTCGTTGCTGTATTGTGTAACCATGTCATAGATACTTGTGTATGCTGCCCTTGCTCTTTTGCATATCATGTATTTTGCTTTTTGCTATGTTTGTGAAATATAATCTTCTTAAATGTTTTACGTGAGGGACTGCGGGTGGAACTGAGCTCAAAGCTAAATCTGAATCCGTTACGCTCCACACATTTGAATGTATCAAGCCGAGCGTTCATCCCGGAGCATCGTCCCCGCCAAACAGAACAATACCGTGTTCCCCTTCATCTCCCAAAAGCAGAAATGGGTCCGGGTTCCTGGCTGCCGACGCACACACCTGGCGCTCACTGCTTCAGGAGAGGAGAGTGCTCGCGGAGGCTTTGACCCCGACATGAAAGACGAGATTTCATTTGCAAGGTTTTTTATTCAGAACATTCTGCGGTCGGAGCTCCGAGGCGTGCACGTGTTTACAGTAACAGGAAATAGAACAGCTTGGCTAGCAAAGAAATAATAATAAAATGTGATTCTCTAATGTTCAAACTGGAATACAAATTAAATTGTCTGCACCCACTTTCAGAACATAAAGTGGAACTAAAAAGTGAAGCTCTTGACACAGCGTCTGCCTGTGTGGAGAAGAGGGGTGTGTGTGGGGCGTCATCGTTCGCGTGTGCGGGCCAGAGGGGCCGGGTGTGGCCTTCTGTGCATGGATGGCAGTGGCGAACCGTGTCTATCACAACTGGACCTTCTGTAGACACACACACACACACAGAGACAGACACACGCACACACGCGCGCGCACACACACACACACACACACACAGAGAGGCAGACAGACAGACAGGCACACACACACACACACACACACACACAGAGAGAGAGGGAGACAGACACACACACACACACACACAGACAGAGGGAGACAGACAGACAGACACACACGCACAGAGACAGAGAGACACACACACACACACACACACACACACACACACACAGAGAGGGAGACAGACAGACAGACAGACAGGCACACACGCACACACACAGACAGACAGACAGACAGACAGACACGCACAGAGAGAGAGAGACAGAGAGACACACACACACACACACACACACAGAGGGAGACAGACAGACAGACAGACACGCACAGAGAGAGAGAGACAGAGAGACACACACACACACACACACACACACACACACACACACACACACAGAGGGAGACAGACAGACAGACAGACACACACACACACACACACACACACACACACACACACACACACACACACACACACACACAGAGGGAGACAGACGCAGACAGACAGACGGACAGACAGACAGACAGACACAGAGAGGGAGACAGACAGACACACAGACACACAGACACACACACACAGTTGGGATACCTTTGTGATCGTGTTGCTCTCCTATTGGACGAGGACATTCAGGATGTCCCCAACACTTGCTGTTCTTGATTTGTTTCGTTGTTTGACTCATAACTTCGCAACCTTTCCCTCCACGTGTCCTCCAGGATGTCCTCAGGCCACCGGCTGCGGGACGTTGAGCAGCAGCGCCCCCTGCTGGTCGGGGAGGAGGAGCCAGTTGCGAAGGAGGTGGAGAGGACTCCCCTCGGTGAGACGAAGAGACTGTGGTTCATCCCAGACTGCTGCGGCATAGTGTGCGCCTTCATCACCTGGTTCCTCGTGTTCTACGCGGACTTCGTGGTCACCTTCGTGATGCTGCTGCCCTCCAGGAGCTTCTGGTACGCCGTGGTCAACGGGGTTCTGTTCAACAGCCTGGCCGTGCTGGCACTCGCATCCCACCTGAGGGCCATGCTGACGGACCCGGTGAGGAGGAGCAGGCTTTTGAGTTAAAGGCCCCCTGTTATACTGTTCTTCATCAATATGTCATCCAGAGCCTGTCTCTGATTGGCTGAAACACCAAACAGATCATTGCAGCATTACCCATAATCCCCTCTGTTTCAGCCCTGTTTCCAAAGTGCTGATTCTCTGTCTGTTACTTTAGATGAAAATAAGGAGCCCCTCCCCCACGCCCCTCTGAGAGACATCTGGAGCTCTAGAGGAGGTTCAGGTGATAGGGGGGGGGGTTACCTTGTTGCTGATTGGCTGATGGTTACACAAGACAACACATCGTTATGACATCACAAAGTGGCCAAAATCTGATCAGCTCATTTTCAGACAGGTTTTTATAGAATAAACTCTGTCAACAAAAAGGCAAACATGTGAAGCTCTGAGTTTTAATGTAGCCCTCAGGTCCTAACTCAAAGCTCCTCGCCACAAACCAGAACTCTCACATCCATCTTGCTGGACTTCACAAAAACTGTAAATATATCTAATATGTGTATATATTCATTTAACTCATTTCTTATTTTAAAGTTGCTTAAAGGTGACATGTCATGCTTTCCTGGTTATCGGCCCGTCCCCTTGTTGTTATGAAGGTTTTTCTGCATGTGAACGTCTGCAGAGTCAAAACCCTCAAAGTGCACCCTGTAGCGAGTAAACTCTAACACAGAGGAGACCTCCCCAAAACGCCTCGTTGGAGATACGTCACTGTCCATTTGATTCTTCCGGGGACATCATGATGTCATGTCGTCCCCGGAACGAAATGGACCAATCCGTGGAGCCGTTACATTACGTCCACGCAGCCGTTACGTTAAGCCCCCGCTGATTGGTCCAAATTGACCAATCCACGGACTTCCTCACACTCAGTGCAGGCAGCTCAGCTGATCTCTCCTCCCTGGATGCAGGCTGAAAACAGACAGTTGGGACCTCTCCGCAGACCCATTCTCACAGCGTCTATCAACCTTTCTCTTACTCGATATCAAGCCACACTTATTGTTGTTACTTCGGCTGTGACTTTGTGTGTGCTCAGGGTGAGTTTGGCTGTGTATCGCTAAACAAGGAAACCACACCTCCACGGAGCTCAGCGCGATTCACAACGTCCCGTCTGGTCCCGACCAATCGGAGCACACTGGGCTCACAGCAAGAGCTGCAACGAGCCGTTTAGTGGAGAGAGTGAATACACATACCCTGTTGCTGTTAAAACTACTGAATTAAAGCTCCATCTTATCTCTTAACAGACATGTAACCTCATATCGCACTCACTGCGAGACCATTTCTTATTTTAAAGTTGCTTAACTAAGTATAATTGTAATTGTATCTTTAATGTCTCAGGGATTAATAAAGCTCCATCTTATCAGTGTCTTTGGATGTTTCTCTGTTTTCATCGCCCATGTTTCCTCCCTCCTCTCCTCAGGGAGCCGTTCCTAAAGGAAACGCCACGAAGAAATACGTGGAGAGTCTTCAGCTGAAGCCGGGCGAGGTCATCTACAAATGTGCAAAATGTTGCAGCATCAAACCGGAGCGAGCGCATCACTGCAGGTCAGAGCAACTCCAGCACGAACTTGGGATGCAAAGCATGCTCTCCGTCTTCTCCGACACGTCGGTTACCGTCAGTGTGAGCAGAGAGGGCAAAAGTACACACATCCTTTACTTAAGTAGAAGTACAGATACTCGTGTTTAAAAGTACTCTGGTGAAAGTAGAAGTACTGACTAAACTTCTTTACTCAAGTGAGAGTTCAACATGTACAAAGTAGAAAGTACAGGTATTTGGGTTCAACATGTAAGAAGTAGAAAGTACAGGTATTTGGGTTCAACATGTAAGAAGTAGAAAGTACAGGTATTTGAGTTCAACATGTAAGAAGTAGAAAGTACAGGTATTTGAGTTCAACATGTAAGAAGTAGAAAGTACAGGTATTTGCGTTCAACATGTGAGAAGTAGAAAGTACAGGTATTTGAGTTCAACATGTAAGAAGTAGAAAGTACAGGTATTTGAGTTCAACATGTGAGAAGTAGGAAGTACAGGTATTTGGGTTCAACATGTAAGAAGTAGAAAGTACAGGTATTTGAGTTCAACATGTAAGAAGTAGAAAGTACAGGTATTTGAGTTCAACATGTAAGAAGTAGAAAGTACAGGTATTTGAGTTCAACATGTAAGAAGTAGAAAGTACAGGTATTTGAGTTCAACATGTGAGAAGTAGAAAGTACAGGTATTTGAGTTCAACATGTAAGAAGTAGAAAGTACAGGTATTTGAGTTCAACATGTAAGAAGTAGAAAGTACAGGTATTTGGGTTCAACATGTGAGAAGTAGAAAGTACAGGTATTTGAGTTCAACATGTAAGAAGTAGAAAGTACAGGTATTTGAGTTCAACATGTAAGAAGTAGAAAGTACAGGTATTTGCGTTCAACATGTAAGAAGAAGAAAGTACAGGTATTTGAATTCAACATGAGAGAAGTAGAAAGTACAGGTATTTGTGTTCAACATGTAAGAAGTAGAAAGTACAGGTATTTGAGTTCAACATGTAAGAAGTAGAAAGTACAGGTATCTGGGTTCAACATGTAAGAAGAAGAAAGTACAGGTATTTGAGTTCAACATGAGAGAAGTAGAAAGTACAGGTATTTGAGTTCAACATGTAAGAAGTAGAAAGTACAGGTATTTGGGTTCAACATGTGAGAAGTAGAAAGTACAGGTATTTGTGTTCAACATGAGAGAAGTAGAAAGTACAGGTATTTGTGTTCAACATGAGAGAAGTAGAAAGTACAGGTATTTGAGTTCAACATGTGTGAAGTAGAAAGTACAGGTATTTGTGTTCAACATGAGAGAAGTAGAAAGTACAGGTATTTGAGTTCAACATGTAAGAAGTAGAAAGTACAGGTATTTGTGTTCAGCATGTGAGAAGTAGAAAGTACAGGTATTTGTGTTCAACATGTAAGAAGTAGAAAGTACAGGTATTTGAGTTCAACATGTAAGAAGTAGAAAGTACAGGTATTTGAGTTCAACATGTAAGAAGAAGAAAGTACAGGTATTTGTGTTCAACATGTAAGAAGTAGAAAGTACAGGTATTTGAGTTCAACATGTAAGAAGTAGAAAGTACAGGTATTTGGGTTCAGCATGTGAGAAGTAGAAAGTACAGGTATTTGAGTTCAACATGAGAAGTAGAAAGTACAGGTATTTGTGTTCAACATGTAAGAAGTAGAAAGTACAGGTATTTGAGTTCAACATGTGAGAAGTAGAAAGTACAGGTATTTGGGTTCAACATGAGAGAAGAAGAAAGTACAGGTATTTGTGTTCAACATGAGAAGTAGAAAGTACAGGTATTTGAGTTCAACATGTGAGAAGTAGAAAGTACAGGTATTTGGGTTCAACATGAGAGAAGTAGAAAGTACAGGTATTTGTGTTCAACATGAGAGAAGTAGAAAGTACAGGTATTTGTGTTCAACATGTGAGAAGTAGAAAGTACAGGTATTTGTGTTCAACATGTGAGAAGTAGAAAGTACAGGTATTTGTGTTCAACATGAAGAAGTAGAAAGTACAGGTATTTGAGTTCAACATGTAAGAAGTAGAAAGTACAGGTATTTGAGTTCAACATGTGAGAAGTAGAAAGTACAGGTATTTGAGTTCAACATGTAGAGAAGTAGGAAAGTACAGGTATTTGAGTTCAACATGTAGGAAGTAGAAAGTACAGGTATTTGAGTTCAACATGTAAGAAGTAGAAAGTACAGGTATTTGAGTTCAACATGTAAGAAGTAGAAAGTACAGGTATTTGAGTTCAACATGATAGAAGTAGAAAGTACAGGTATTTGAGTTCAACATGTAAAAAGTAGAAAGTACAGGTATTTGAGTTCAACATGTAAAAAGTAGAAAGTACAGGCAGGGTTTCCCACACATAGACTATACTTGAACGGGCCGCCCAGTTATATTAACGGCCGCCCAAGTATATTTCGCGACCCATTTAGTTATTTTTTTAATTTTTAATTTATTTATTTTCGTCCGCGACCACGACGCCATCTGCGATCAATTAACTAGTGGACAATGATCCCTCGCTCTACGCCTCCTGTACCCAGTCCCCGACTGGCCATCGGGAGGACCGGGGGTTTCCCGATGGCCTGGCCTGTTAAGTGGCCTGCCTCACAGGGGGACTGGCTGTCTACATGATGTGGTCTGCCTCTCACAGGGGGACTGGCTGTCTACATGATGTGGTCTGCCTCACAGGGGGACTGGCTGTCTCCATGATGTGGTCTGCCTCTCACAGGGGGACTGGCTGTCTACATGATGTGGTCTGCCTCTCACAGGGGGACTGGCTGTCTCCATGATGTGGTCTGCCTCTCACAGGGGGACTGGCTGTCTACATGATGTGGTCTGCCTCACACAAGGGGACTGGCTGTACACATGATGTGGTCTGCCTCACACAGGGGGGCTGGCTGTCTACATGATGTGGTCTGCCTCACACAGGGGGGCTGGCTGTCCACATGATGTGGCCTGCCGACATGGCCACTGTCATACAGATCATAAATCAAAGCCCTTGATTGGTCTCTGTGTGTCATTCAAGCTCGGGATAAGCTCAGCTCAGGCGAGGTAAAGGACTAAAGTCTAAGTTCTCAGTGGGTCTCAAGCGGTTTGGTCACCATTTATGTAAACGTATATTTCCATTTGAAGGTGTCAGTGTTTTTTCATATTGGATATGTTATTGGTTATGGCCATGATTTTATGATTATTGAAATGTATACAGTTCTGTTTCATATAGGTGTTCCCGTAGATCTAGATTGATGCATTTAACTCCAATATCGTCACGACTCTTACGTCATGTCACGGTTTTAGTTTGGTGTGTCTGGTTATGGGTGTTTTGCTGTTCTGTTCTGTCGTGTTTTCCTGCTTGCATACTGTCTGGTCCTTCTCCCTGTGTGTGCCTCCCTGTCGGTGGTTTCCCTGGTGTGTCTCCCGCGCTCATCAGCCCCTGATTGGTTTCACTTGTCTTGTTGTTGTGTGTTTAAATTCCCCAGTCTCCCAGTGTTCAGTGTCAGTGCCAGTTCTATGCTCTCTTTGTGCTCAAGAAAAGTTTTGTTCCGATTTTCCTTTTGTTCTCATTTTTTGTCATCTCATCCTGAGATTAGATGGTGACCATTTTTTGTTCATCTTGTTGTGGAAAAATAAAGTGTCTTAGCAATACTTTACCTCTGTCTCCCGGGTCGTGCAATTGGGTCCTATATCCTGAGTGTCCGAGTTCATAACAAACATTTAAAATTACGCATTACGTCCTACAAGGGATTAGAGATTAGTTTTTAAAACAGCATTTTGAAACGAGTCATGTCGGTTTAATTAAAGAGATCCCTTTCGATTGTTTACTCAGAAAAACACGGCAAATATTTAGACCTCAAGTAAATGCATGACGTCCCGCTTTACAGAAGCACGTTGGCCATAAACTACATGTCCCACAATGCATCTCATTTTGTGACATGCGCACTGAAGAGACTTGCAAATATTTGCCCTCGACTTCAGCTTTCAGACGTAGTTAATAATGAAGTTATAACCCTATCCGATAATAATCCAAAGCAGAGGCAATAATGTAATATAATACATGTTATTATATATGTATATTTATATAGTCTTAAAGTTACAGCCGGCCCTTTGAGTGCAATAATGCTGAAGTGGCCCGCGATGAAATGTAGTTTGACACCCATGCAATAAGGCATCTGAGGTGACGCTAATGTTTTTTCTTCTTCTTCTTCTTCTTCTTCTGCAGTATCTGTAAGCGCTGTATCCGTAAGATGGACCACCATTGTCCCTGGGTGAATAACTGTGTTGGTGAGAAAAACCAGCGCTTCTTCGTCCTCTTCACCGTGAGTACATGAAAGAGTTCTGACCCCGCACTAATCTGATTGTGTTATTCAGACAGACTCACACACACGTCAAAGATAACACAAGTCTTACAGGAAGGGTTTTTGTTTTAGTGGTGATTCCAATGAACTATTACTCTGCATTGATTTGTATTAGTACATGAGTATATAATATTTTTAGGGGAATATCCCTTTAAGATTGCTCACAAACATAAACTATATATTTCTCTACGAAGAAACACTGAAGTTCTTTTAAAAACGTACTATAATACTCTCATTGGACGAGTATAGAAAAAGGCTTTACCATGTGGTTATTTCATATCGGCTATTTATTATTTAAATACCATAAAACATGCTTTATTTGAGACATGACCGCTCGTTTTTAGGGTTGTTACATCTCTACAAATGTTGCTTTATGGCGAAATGACTTTCATATTTCCCCTTTTTCAATCCTGACTCTTGGAGAAACTCAGTCTTCTTCTGCCTGACGAATCAAAACTGGTGAAAAACGTGTGTTCGAGTAGATTAGAAAGCTGTAGCTCTTTGTTTACTAGTTAGAAAAGTGTTTTGGAGTTTAGAGAATAAGGCGTTTCGCAGGGACACTTTCACAAAAAGGACGGCGCTGCTTTTGTGGCTGATTAACCCGCACACATAAGATAACGATAAACCCCTGTCACATTTGATTTGATCTTTTATTGCATGTTCTTACTTTAATTTTTCATGATTATATACATATTTGTTGTATTTATCTTTTACACAAAACCCAAATCCTCCCACAGGATGAATTAAGTATTCAGATTTTTGAATATATCTTTAATACAAATGTGGGTAATTGTATAAACCAGCGGTTCCCAACCTTTTTCAACTCAGAGCCCACTTAAGAATCTGAAACATGTTCGCGGCCCAAATAAAGTTCTCAGAGTACTTTTTATTTTAATTAGAAACGGAGCTGGCCATCAGTAACAAACAGACATTTCTATTACACGGTTTAGTTGAATACTCGGTTCTGATTGGTCGATTCAGAACATGTGACACGTTGTTAATCAAGTAGAACAGACCGCTGTCAAGGACTGTGTAATGGCCGTCGCTAAAGAGGAGAGAGAAAGGAAAGGAAAAGAGGTTCAAATACAAATGCATCGTAATAATGAAATGTTTCCACACTAATTATAATGTTTTGCAAATTATTTGGCGGCCCACTTGCAATGCCTTCGCGGCCCACTAGGGGTCCACGGCCCACAGGTTGGGAACAGCTGGTGTAAACAAACAACTCGTTTCATCACTCTTTGCAAAAAAAAGTGCAAATTGCATTTAGCTTCAAAACGATATCACTGATTTTAAAGTGATATCATACCTTTGATATATTTGTTTTAACACACCTTGAAGCTCCTCCCCTGCAAGTGATGCATTATTTAAGGAGCGTCCACCACAATCCATCTTTCGTGATTTCGCCTCTCACTTTTTCTGCATAGCACCCAATGTCAAACCCTGTCACTGATTGAAAGCGACCGCTCAGACTGTGCGATGCTAACACCGTGTGAACCGTGTTTCCTCCAGATGTACATCGCTGTGATCTCCAGTCACGCTCTGGCTCTCTGCGGCTATCAGTTCATCACCTGCGTCAAAGTGCAGTGGAGCGGTGAGTCCTGAACCCTGCTGCGCACTCTGACTACAGTTTGACTTTATCTCTCACTCAAAGCGTCTTTGGGTTCAAGAAAAGCGCTATAGAAATAACATGTATTATTATTATTACTTATAAGACAAATCAAATCAACATCACCAAATCACAAGAAAGGCCTCAAAGGGCTGAACAAAGCAAGCAAAGACAAAAACTCAATACAAAGGTCACACACTGAAAAAAATGCTGCTCCAAAAACAACTTAAAGGTTGGGAAGGTCATTTTGGAGAAACCAGCCGAGTGCGCTAGAATTTGAAAATACACAGCCGGAACAAATCTGCCACTTCCTCGCAGAGCCCCTCCCCCACTTCCTCGCAGAGCCCCTCCCCCACTTCCTCACAGAGCCCCTCCCCCACTTCCTCACAGAGCCCCTCCTCCAACACACGAACGCGCACATGACCAATGAGGGCACGAGATAAGTCTGTGCCCCGATGGAAGGCTGACAGGCAGGTAGGCCGTCCAGTTACTTTAGCCGGGCCATGGAATATAACAAAAAGTGTATCTCGAGCCGGTTTCTCAAACTTACCTACCCCACCTTTTAGGGCTGCACGATTTTGTGAAAAAGTCTAATTTTCGATTTTTCTGACAAATATTGCAATTTGCGATATTTGTTTTTAAGCGACCCAACGGAAGTTTATTGTAAAATGCGGCCATAACTCCGGCTAGGAAGGTGGTATCAACGTGCTCCCGTCTCTAGCGCCCCCGCAGCCCGAGCTACGAGTGAAAAAACTAAACTTACATGAAACTTCCGTTGGGTTGCTTTAAAGTCAAGCTTCAGTTTCAGACTCACCCTGTGATAGAAACACGTGTTGGAGCGTCACTAACCTGACTCAGAAACCATCTAAAGCTCCACTGGAAGCCATCTGGAAAGGGCAGGCACTTTCAAAAGCACTTGGCAGGTGATTGGATCAATCTGTCTATCACCTTCTATCATGGGCCACTTCTGATTGGTTAGCAATGGCTGGTACATGTGGAGCACAGCACTTCTGATTGGTTAACAATGGCTGGTACATGTGGAGCACAGCACTTCTGATTGGTTAACAATGGCTGGTACATGTGGAGCACAGCACCTCTGATTGGTTAACAATGGCTGGTACACGTGGAGCACAGCACTTCTGATTGGTTAACAATGGCTGGTACACGTGGAGCACAGCACTTCTGATTGGTTAACAATGGCTGGTACACGTGGAGCACAGCACCTCTGATTGGTGTGGATGACTGACACACAAGAAGAAGAAAAAAAATTATAAAAAAAAAGTTAAAAAAATCGCAGACTTTGCGATTTGATAATCGCATTATTTTAAATCGCGATTTCGATTTAAAATCGATTAATCGTTCAGCCCTACCACCTTTAAAAAATAATGAAAACAAGCTGCTTTCACTTGAAATAAGTTCAACAATCTGCCAATAGAAGGTGGGGTAGGTCATTTTGGAGAAACCAGCCGAGTGCGCGAGAATTTGAAAATACCCAGCCGGAACCAATCTGCCACTTCCTCCCAGAGCCCCTCCCCCAACACACACGAACGCACACATGACCAATGAGGGCACGAGATCAGTTTGTGCCCCGATGGAAGGCTGACAGGCAGGTAGGCCGTCCAGCTACTTTAGCGGGCCATGGAATATAACAAAAAGTGTATCTCGAGCCGGTTTCTCAAACTTCCCGACCCCACCTTTAAACAATAATGAAAACAAGCTGCTTTCACTTGAAATAAGTTCAACAATCTGCCAATGGAACAAGTGAACATTCGTGTGGTTAGATTTCTTGAAATAAGACGGGATATTTAGATAAATCAGATCTTGTAATTAGCTGGAGAACTCATTCTGAACTATATTTCACCAGAATCAGGAAACGTTGTCACAATATAATCTGATTTTCTAATTAATAATATGTGAGAAGAGACTGAGAAGCAAATGAAAACGGCCCAGAGAGATGTCCGAGACGAAGACATAAACACTCATTTCGTAAAATGTAGTTGTTGAACTATTTAGGTGCAATAGTCGCAGCTCAGTGCAGGGTTTGAAACTCTGTTCCTCTTGACTCACTGATCTATAGCTTGTTCCGTTAGTTATGTGAACAATGGTCGTCTGATGTCGCCGTGTGTTTCCGTGTCAGAGTGCAGTGATTTCTCTCCTCCGGTGACCATGCTTCTGATGATCTTCCTCTGCATGGAGTCGCTCCTCTTCTTCACCTTCACCGCCGTGATGTTCGGCACTCAGCTGCACTCCATCTGCAACGACGAGACGGTGAGCACGGAATGCAATGTCCCAAAAGACCGTTTTACTGTTTACATTGAACAAAATATCCATTGACAGCGTGTGTGTGTGTGTGTGTGTGTGTGTGTGTGTGTGTGTGTGTGTGTGTGTGTGTGTGTGTGTGTGTGTGTGTGTGTGTGTGTGTGTGTGTGTGTGTGTGTGTGTGTGTGTGTGTGTGTGTGTGTGTGTGTGTGTGTGTGTGTGTGTGTGTGTGTGTGTGTGTGTGTGTGTGTGTGTGTGTGTGTGTGTGTGTGTGTGTCTCTGTGTCTGTGTCTGTGTCTGTCTCTGTCTCTGTGTCTGTCTCTGTCTCTGTCTCTGTCTCTGTCTCTGTCTCTGTGTGTGTGACTGTCTGTCTCCCTCTCTGTGTGTTTGTCTGTCTCTCTCTCTGTGTCTGTGTGTGTGTGTGTGTGTGTGTGTGTGTGTGTGCAGGAGATCGAGCGTCTGAAGAACGAGAAGCCCACCTGGGAGCGTCAGACTCGCTGGGCGGGGCTTCGCTCTGTCTTTGGGGGGGGGGCGCCCTCTCTGCGGTGGATCAACCCCTTCGCCGGACTCAAACTACCAACCCTGCTGCCCCGCCGCTCCTGGAGGGGGGGGGCAGAGTTCTCCGTCTGACGAGCTGTCCGTCAATTACCAGAGATGGCAAAGTACACACATCCTTTACTCAAGTAGAAGTACAGATACTCGTGTTTAAAGATATTCTGGTGAAAGTAGAAGTACTGACTAAACTTCTTTACCCAGGTGAAAGTAAAGAGGCTTTGAAGTGTGCTTCAGTGAAAAGTACCCATAGCTAGCAGCTGCTTTAAAGAGTACCTGACCTCCCTTTATATTAATAGAACAGTAATGTCATTGTTAGCTAATGAATGTTTCCATGGTGACCAACGGCAACATGACAACGTTTCCATTGGTCCCTCTCCTTTAGAGAAGACCAGGAAGTGATGGATACACGGATCGTGTTCAGATCAATAGGCACGCAGTGACTCTAAAGAATAATGATCACGCACCAAACACACATTCAGACTAAAGGAACCAGCTGTTTGGGAAATGAGAGAAGTAGAAAGTACAGGTATTTGAGTTCAACATGTAAGAAGTAGAAAGTACAGGTATTTGAGTTCAACATGTAAGAAGTAGAAAGTACAGGTATTTGAGTTCAACATGTGAGAAGTAGAAAGTACAGGTATTTGAGTTCAACATGTGAGAAGTAGAAAGTACAGGTATTTGAGTTCAACATGTGAGAAGTAGAAAGTACAGGTATTTGAGTTCAACATGTGAGAAGTAGAAAGTACAGGTATTTGAGTTCAACATGTAAGAAGTAGAAAGTACAGGTATTTGAGTTCAACATGTGAGAAGTAGAAAGTACAGGTATTTGAGTTCAACATGTGAGAAGTAGAAAGTACAGGTATTTGAGTTCAACATGTAAGAAGTAGAAAGTACAGATATTTGTGTTCAACATGTAAGAAGTAGAAAGTACAGGTATTTGAGTTCAACATGTAAGAAGTAGAAAGTACAGGTATTTGAGTTCAACATGTGAGAAGTAGAAAGTACAGGTATTTGAGTTCAACATGTGAGAAGTAGAAAGTACAGGTATTTGAGTTCAACATGAGAGAAGTAGAAAGTACAGGTATTTGTGTTCAACATGTAAGAAGTAGAAAGTACAGGTATTTGTGTTCAACATGTAAGAAGTAGAAATTACAGGTATTTGGGTTCAACATGTAAGAAGTAGAAAGTACAGGTATTTGGGTTCAACATGTAAGAAGTAGAAAGTACAGGTATTTGGGTTCAACATGTAAGAAGTAGAAAGTACAGGTATTTGAGTTCAACATGTAAGAAGTAGAAAGTACAGGTATTTGAGTTCAACATGTAAGAAGTAGAAAGTACAGGTATTTGAGTTCAACATGAGAGAAGTAGAATAGAAAGTACAGGTATTTGAGTTCAACATGTAAGAAGTAGAAAGTACAGGTATTTGTATTCAACATGCAAGAAGTAAAAGTCAAAAGTCGTCAGAAAAATAAGTAGTGGAGTAAAGTACTGATACCAGAAAAATGTACTTAAGTACAGCAACAAAGTATTTGTACTTCACTACTTCCCACCTCTGATTATTAGTTATATTCTCGCATTCCCCTTTACATACAATAGTACTCCACTTTAACAGTTTCTTTAACAGGGCTCACAACATGTTTGAGTCTCATATCCTAAAATGTCAACATGAGAATATGAAAAACGTAATGTACAGAAATCAAATCAATAATAACACTGAGAATGTAAATAAAAAAGGCATAACAAAAATAAAAGATGGGTTATATATAAGGTCATCCTACATATTACAATAATACAGTCCAATATGCTTACTGGAGGAGAAGGAAACAAGAGAGGAGACTAGCCCTGGATCTGAACCTGGATGGAGGAGAGGAGGGAGGAAGGGAGAGAGGAGACAGGCAATTCAGTAGATAAGAGGGAGTAAGGAAAGGAAACAAAAAAAGAGAAGAGGAAACGAAGAAGACTATGGGACTAATGGGATGAGGAAGGAAAAGACAATAAGAGAGGAGATACGAGGAAACAGGAGATGGAAATAGGAAAGGAAATAAGAAAGCAGATATGAGGAATCAAGAGAGGAGACAAGGAAGAGAATAGAACTAGTGAGGGGAGGAAGGAAACGAAGTGAGAAGACATTAAGGTAGGAGACGAGGAAACAAAACAATAGAGGAGAAAGGGAGAGGAGATAAGAGATATCCTTATCTCCTCTCCCTTTCTCCTCAAGAGGAAACAAAAACAAACGAGACCAGAAAATGTTCCTACTCGTTTTAATGCTATTTTATTTCTATTGAGATGTTTTGGAATGTTTGTTTTGAGTCTTTTAATTGTTATTGTACAAATGCCTTGTCTTATCTTATCAGGGGGAGAACAGCAGGGGGTCTGCCTCGAGACTCAGAGCCCAAAGAGAGGTCTCCGTCGGGGCTCAGGTGTGTGTGTCCCCCCCTTAAAGATGAAAGACGCTGCTGCTGGATGTGAAGACGTGTTCAAAGGGTTCGACAGCAGGTTCAGACCCGGGATCATCTGCTCCACCATCATCATGTTACGGGGAAATCGCAGCTTGGGTGCGTGCAGTAATCACATTGCATTCAGCTCAGTGTCATGAGGGTAGATATGTAAAAATGTACGAATCAAGTAAAGCAACGCAAGTTTATTTATACAGCACAACATCAAACACCTGTGTCTCAGTGGAAGAGAACAGTTTCACCGAGCTAAGATAGAATAAGACGGGTATAAAATGCAAGCGTAAAAGTCACAGTTCGGTGTGAGATATAAATAATTATTACAATTAAAAGCTGCAAAAGGAAAATGTGGAGCTGCATATTTGTTCGACAGATCCTCTTAAAGGGGCCGTATTCTGCTTTTGGGGGTTTCCTCTGGCCTGTGGTGCTTTCTATAGGTTTGTGTGCATGTAAATGGTCTGCAGAGGCTAAAATCCCTGCATTGCACTCCTTTGTTGACTTCAGGAACACGGTGACATCACTACGGAACGCTCGCGCTCCTATTGGCTTGAGCTCCAACACATCGTACGTGATAGGCTAAGGGGCGGGACATCTCTAAGCATGGTTGACCAATCACAACAGAGTTGGCCAGCTAACCAATCGGGGGAGCAGCTCTGGTTTCAGACAGAGGGTGAAAAGAGGTGCTGCAGCACAGGCGGTATGAGAACAATAAAGAGCATGGAGACGCGTCCCAGTGGAGGAATAGCAGAATAAAGCCCCTTTAGAGAAGTCAAAGTAGTCATTCAACTTAATATATATTACAATGAGGTGCCCTCCAATATCATAAATCACATCACAATTGCAATATCAGTCAAAAATAATCACAGTTGGTATTTATTCCAAATCGTTCAGCCCGAGTCTGAAGGTTTTTTTGTTTTGTTTTTGCTCGTGAAGAAGCTGGATTTTCTAAGAGCAGCTGCTGCCGGACATTACCATGTGAGGAAACAGCTTCTCTGACTATAGCTGCTCTGGTTTGACCTTTATTTGTGTATAATCTATCATTTAACTGCTCTCTGTTTGTATCAGGGTTTCCGTTAGAATACAATGTCTGCCGTTCGTGGGAAAAAGCACGAATTATCTAAAATACTGAATGAATCTCTCTGTGTGTGTGTGTGTGTGTGTGTGTGTGTGTGTGTGTGTGTGTGTGTGTGTGTGTGTGTGTGTGTGTGTGTGTGTGTCTCTGAGTCACTGCTGTCCCCCCTGGGTGCACAGCCAGGGCAACGAGGAGGGTTTATTATGTGTGTGTGTTGGAGGGAGAGTAAAGTGTGTGTGTATGTTAACATTAACATCCATACATTTGTGTGGCTGGCTGTGTGTGTGATATTTAATTCAGTTAACACTATTAAGATCCAAATTTAAATCTGATGAGTCACAGGAAACGGAGAGATTTAGAAATATGTCGGATAACAGAAACCCTGGTTTGCATCCATTAAATCAAACTTCTTTAAAATGTCCTGTGGAGTTTTTTGTTTAAGTTGTAAAGCCTTCAGTTGGAGTTTCTCACTAAAACACACTGGATCTTTAAAGCTTAGAGTGATTCATATTAATTCATTTAAACTCTTGTGTACGGTTGAGTTCAATCTCCCTTCAATAAATCAAACACTGCAATATTTAATATCTTTAAATCCAACTTTTCTCCAAGTTGAAAGTCATAACACAATTGGGTTTTCTGCAGAACTGATTATTTCCTGTCTTTGTTTGTTGTGAGAGTTCTTCATCAGAAACCGCACAAACGTGTCGTAAATAACGTGTGTAAATGTGACGAATACAACCTTTATAAGGCAACCCGTTTTACGTTTCATTCAGAAAAATGTTTCCAAAACACGTGTGAAGTTTTGCTGTCGGACATCAAGGATTGTAAAAGTTGTCATGCCAAAAACACTCCAGTATTTATTGAAGCTATGGTATATCTCTTAGCATTGCGGGTTGAAATATCGATAGGATAAATGGATCTAATACTTCGAATAATGTCTAAGATAACGGCAAAACAAACGACATTCCCAAAAGCCTCAGCAGATCCTTATGAATTTGCCAATGTTAGCATGCTAACACGCTAAGCTAATACCATGCTAAACATAAGCATGTTAGCTACGTTGACATATATCACATGCTACTACCATCACTTCAGACTTTTATTCTTCATTTTTTGGGGTCGAAATGATTACACAAAAACTTTTAACTCCAAGTGTGAAGTTTTTCTGTCAGACACCAAGGATTGGATAAGTTGCCATGCCAACACACTCCAGTATTTAGCATTATTGAAGCTAATGGTGTTTCAATTAGCCATAGCTCTGCGGGTAGAAATATTGATCTATTTATTTAAGACTTCAGATTTTGACTAAAGATCTCCAAAATAATTGACGTTTCCCGCAAGCCTCAGAGGTTTTCTGTGTAAATTGCGAATTTGCCAATGCTACCATGCTAACACGCTAAACTAATACCATGGTAAACATAAGCATGTTAGCATTTAGCTGCGTTGACATACAGACTTTAATTCTTCTTTTTTAGCCTTGATTTGGGGATTTTTAACTACAAATAATATAATTTAAAGGTGGGGTAGGTAATTCTCTTCAGAAACACTTGTTATATTCCATGGAATGCTCTTAACATCCCGATAGCAATGAATACATTAAACGCTTTGACAATAAATACATTAAAAAATATCATCAGTGGAAGCCGTGGCGCTGTAGAAAGCACGACCAATCATCTGAGCCGGCTAAAGTAACTGGACGGCCTACCTGCCTGTCAGCCTTCCATCGGGGCACAGACTGATCTCGTGCCCTCATTGGTTGTGTGCGCGTTCGTGTGTGTTGGGGGAGGGGCTCTGTGAGGAAGTCTGAAGGAAGGGGCAGATTTTTTTCGGTTGTGTACTTTCAAATTCTAGCGCGCTCGAGCTGCTTTCTCCATTCTTACCTAGCCCACCTTTAAAGTGGTAAAACAAGCTCTGTTGATGAAATCTCCTGAATAACAGGGCAGTTAAGAACACATGTGCTCATATGAATGTCTTTTGCTCGAGGCCTTATGTCCTCAAAGGGCCCATTCTTTGTATATGTTGTCAAATGTTAAGTGTGTGTGCAGTGGGATTTAACCTTTCGTGTGTTGTTTGACATTCCCGGAGAGCATGATATGTTTTGTGGTGTGTTTATTACCCGAGTACAATCTGATTTAACCCCCAGCTTCAGAGGTTACACAGCTGATTCCTTCTGGTTATTTAAAGTTTTCTTTACTGATCATTCGCTAAATGTATCTGGAAAACATTCCTTATGAATAATGACGACTGTACAAATTAAATCGGGGTGTCTGCAAGTCTTGAAAAATATATTAAACGCTTGAATGGCGTTAAAATAAAACGTAAAATAGTTTGACATCATTTTGAAATGCTTTCATATCAAATCAGTCCTGCAGACATTGTGATGAAAACACCTGAAAGTACAACTTTAAACAGACGGTTGACTTGGAGAACGTTGTTGAAAAGAAAACCCAGAGAGTTTGACTGGCAGGGAATGTTTCTGAGTTGAAGTCACTTTTTGTTTCTGAGATTTTGACATGTTGATTTGTTTCCACTTTCAATAAACGGAGTCCCTTTCTACCTCTTGAAAGAATTTCCGCTTGTTTTTTATTGTTATTGTGGGAAATGAATCCATTGACAGCACCTAATAAATATACGTATAGTGGGTGTACAAAAGGAGAGGGAAAAACTGGATTTGTATTTAGTTCTATCTAGCTTCCAGGAATGTCTTCTTGGAGCTGTGTCACGTTGAGAGCAACAGTTTTTGACTTTGAAAGTTAAAGTAAGAAGTTCATTTTATGGCAAGCCGATTTAGCTTTTCGTCATTTCTGGAGGATCACAAAAAAAATCAATTCTTACTAGTAATAATGTTTATTTCTGATATAAAAAAAATTGAATTTTAACTAGTTAGAATGCAAAGTCTTGATATCATAAATTCAATTAACTAGTAACTAGTTGTAATGTGTATTTCTGATATCAGAAATGCGATTTTAAAGGTGGGGTAGGTAATTCACTTCAGGAACAGTTTTTGTTATATTCCGTGGAATGCTCTTAACATCCGATAGCAATGGATACATTAAATGCTTTGATAACAAATCCATAAAAAAATATCATGTGTGGAAGCCGTAGCGCTGTAGAAAAGCACGACCAATCATCTGAGCCGGCTGAAGTAACTGGATGGCCTACCCTGCCTGTCAGCCTTCCATCGGGGCACACACTGATCTCGTGCCCTCATTGGTCATGTGCGCGTTCGTGTGTGTTGGGGGAGGGGCTCTGTGAGGAAGTGGGCAGATTTTTTCCAGCTGTGTATTTTCAAATTCTAACGCACTCGAGCCGGTTTCTCCAAAATTACCTACCCCACCTTTAAGTAGTGAGATTTGCATTGTTTTTCTCATTCATTTAAATCAATGCAAGTTGGAATTTGAACTAGACGAAATACCAATTGTTGATATCAGAAATACAATTTGAACTAGTTGAAAATCTTTGTTCTGATAGCAGGAATTCACATTCTAACTTGTTAAAGGTGGGGTAGGTAATTTTGGAGAAACTAGCTCGAGTCCACTGAATGCGTACGTTTAGCTGCCTTCGGCTTCTTCCACTGACAGGGTGTCACGTCAGTGCAGCTGAAACTGTGGATGGCAAAGATGGCTAATGCAGCCGCATGACTGCATTTCCATTCTCCACGTGGGCATTCACATTCTGTGGAGAGAATTCCCTCTTCTCCTGTAGATACCTGTGGGGGTGGGATTGTTTTATTATTTAAAATATATTTACATTTGTAATGCCTTCTCAATTATCCCTTGAATTGTTTATAACCTACTGTATGTTTATTTCATGGATATTTCTGTGTTTTCTGGTGTTTAATAAAGATTTCATGTGACACATCAAATGGATTTGTTGATGGGAATTAATGTGAATAAATTAACTCCAGGTTAACGGTACTCTTGCTATCACTACTCACCGACACTATAAACCTTCTCCCTCATGCTAGCCCTGACAACTCCGGTAAGCACACATTCATCTAGTCTGCACTGCTGTACGTGTGCTGACTTGTATTGGTTCTCTCCTCTATCTACACTTCTTGTCATCTTTGTAAAACGATATCAGACTGGTCATTGACACAGCCATGACTTCTAGTTAAAGTCTGTGTGGCTAAAATGAAAAGCTTTGTTAAAATATGCAAGCGCGCGAAAGTCAAAGTCAGCTTTATTGTCAACAATTCTACATGTGTTATACATCCAGAAATATCGTTTCCCACAGTGTGACATGTATACATAAAACAAAACAAAAAGGGCCTAGATAACCGGGGTATACAGTTTAAAAATGTTAATAATATATTTAAAGTGTTCAAAGTGCAGTTTCAGTGCAATCAGTTGAAACGATCTTAAGTTGGCGTGACGTTGAAGTCGTGCGACCCTGCTGCTGTACTAGCTTGTAGTTCGTTTATAGCATAACGTTAGAATTTTGCTTCTGGTAGGGTTGACATGTGGAGATTATCCGGCTGAACAAAACGTGATCCCTCTCTTAAATGTGTCTCAACCACAGACCTTATTTCGAGCTACAAAATCCTATGGAGAAATTGCATTGCGTTTTTGACGAAGGAACCGGAAGGAGTTTACATCCGGGTTTTAGGACGCGTCACTGCGGTTCTCTATAGTAACTCAACGAGAGAGTAATGTCAAATGACAGTACAATTGACCAATCATATCTTCCAAATAGTCATTTATTTATTAAGGTGAAACGAATGTGCGTAGAGTTTTAAAGGATGCGGATAGTCTCACCTTGATTCTGGCCTAAGAGTCACGTTTCTGAATCGGACACTCTGATTGGATGCAGTCACAGCCAATCGGATTCAGAGTGTTGCCTGTTAGTTCTGTTGTTATGTGTACTGAAACGAGAGGGGTATAATTCCACGCGCGAAAACAAAATACAAATTGGAATACGTTATTTTAGTGTCTTAAAAGCAGACTGAGGTCTGAAGGGTTAACGTTACATCTTAGGATAATTTGTAGTCATGTTCTGAATACATACTAACATATAAGGGCATACTTAGTGTGGTTACTCCATGTTTACTAGCTACAACATTAACGTTACATCACTCTTTTTCACTTCTTACTCAGTGCAGATATCACCATTAGATTAACACACCTGAAACATCATCCATTTCTTGACTGCTGGTGATGACATTGTTGTCAGCTGCTGATACTGCTGCTGCTGCAGCTTGTGGCGCCGGCTGCTTCGATGACAATAACTTTCTAATATCCATAACTGTAGAGGCTATTAGCTTAAAACTCGTCAGGCACTATAAGGATCACTTCTTCTTCAGGGCAGGCTACGCAGTACGCAGGCTAATGCCCCACAGTGGCTGCCTCTCTGGTGGACTCCGGTACTGCACATTACTCCCGAGACGTTTAAAAAATGTTTTTTCCCATTTTTTTAAATAGTTTTTTTTTAAGTGAAACATCCGGGGCTTTTCAGAAAACATCCGGGGCTTGAGCCCAAGTAGCCACCCCCTAGCGCCGCCACTGCTCGGATTCCCTCGACAGAAGGCAATGGGATTTCTCCATAGGGTTTTGGAAAATAGCTTGAAATAAGGTCTGTGGAAAACGAACCTGTCAGATAAATTCACGTTTTGTTCAGCCGGATAATATCCACATGTCTACCCTACTTTTATTATTTATTTGTTTCGTTTGCAAAATTATTAACCGAGTCATTGTCAAGATTGAGTTACAATGATAAACTGGAGTGGCAAAGGATCAGCTGAATGACCCGCAAGTGCTTCATCCAAAAGGAGGATGGACTTTGTGTTTCAGTGATTTATCATCAAAGGTAGGCCAAGTCATTTTCAATGTGGGCCACCGTGCCGACTTCATTCATTTGTAATTGTCACTTGGCTGTGGGTGCCCTGTCATGATAGGTGTTTATATAAATCAGGGATGCAAAGTCATCAGGTATGAACAAGGTGACAAGGATCCGAGCCCCCCGACCCCACGGAATATCGGCTTTAAAATGAGGAATAACAGAGATTTTAGCAGTCAGAACAACTAAAGCAGTTAATAATAACAGAAACGCCAAAGAGTCACATCTAATATAAATATATAAACGCATTTATTGTAATTGTGTAGCAGTCAGTTTATCATTCTGGCAGCACTGTTGAGCATTTTGAAAATCTATTTTCATGCCTCTGTGCAAGGCTTAGTCTTTCTATCTTTATGGCATCTGGTGTAAAGTAACCAAGTTCATAAACTCAAGAACTATACTTGGGTATAAGCTACTTGTACTTTACTTAATTATTTCAATGTTATGCTACTTTGTTCTTCTTCTCCTCTACAATTCCGAGGTAAAAAGTGTACTTCTACTCCACTACATTTATTTAGCTCGCGGCTGCAGATTACTCCGGGTCCCAGACCCCCCCCCATACCCCAAACATATGTGTATTGCAGATCTACATGAATCACACAAACGACCTATTTTGGATTCAAAACGGCAAATTTCGCCGAAAGGTGACACGTTTGCGTCCCTGATAAATGGTGTTGTTTCGTGTGGTAGAGGGTCCCTGTCATTGATGCGTTTTGCACCCAGGTCGCGGTTTTGATATTCCGCTGAAGTATATACGCTGTGACGTAATAACGTTTCTTTTTTTCGAGGGAAGTGGGGTCAGAGGGCCTAGGTATAAAAGTCACGGCTCGCCACTGGTTATAACTATGGCATTATAACCCACTCCCCCTCATCACTCGTTGGTTTGGAACAGCACTTAATGTTGCGAGAACACGCAAACGGAGGGGTAGTGTGTAGGTGGCGGTTTGGAATTGGGCAAACATCCATGGAGTTAAGAATGCTAGCGGAAGTTAGCTTAGCGCGCTAGCTCCACATAGACGGTGACGGAACTTCACTACACAGCGTTCATTGCAGAGACCAATCTGTATTATTTGTCAGGGGGGAAACCGTTAAAACACCTATCTGAATGGAGTTTGCGGTGTTTATGGCTCAAGAAACGTCTGGAATGTCTCCCCACACGAAGCTAAGGATGTTAGCTTTCTAGCTCGAGGCGGACGAGAACGTAGCCTAGCAACACAGCTTTCACTGGAGGAGCAGTTGCTGCGATTTGATAAAAACATGTCTAAAGTTGAAACGCTGAGAGCTTTTGTCAACGAGCGGCTCGCTGCAGCTGCTGAGGAGATATTCGAGCTGTTCGAGAGGACGATAGCAGAGGAACTGGAGTCAACTTTAAAGGAGAATCGGCGACAACAGAAGCTACTGGACGCCCTTTTGAACCCAGAAGTCCGGCTATACAGAACAGGTTCGTCAAGTGTTATTGTTTTTCAGACGTGGGAAGGAACTAAGTACATTTACCTACTTAAGTACCATTTTGAGATACTTGTAAATACTTGAATACATTTCCTTTTTATGCTGCTCTGTACTTCTACTCCACTACAGTTCAGTGGTAAATTGTGTACTTCTCCTCCACTACATGTATTTAATCCCTTTAGTTTCTTCACAGATCTGGATGAAGGATGTGAAATATAACCAAGTGTTGAATCAGACTTTAGTTCCACCTGGAGTAAATCCACCAGCTTCCCTGCAGTCTACAAAGTACTTCAGACTAGCTGCACCTTCACCAGCTACCCTGCAGTCTACAAAGTACTTCAGACTAGCTGCACCTTCAGCAGCTACCCTGCAGTCTACAAAGTACTTCAGACTAGCTGCACCTCCACCAGCTACCCTGCAGTCTACAAAGTACTTCAGACTAGCTGCACCTCCACCAGCTACCCTGCAGTCTACAAAGTACTTCAGACTAGCTGCACCTTCACCAGCTACCCTGCAGTCTACAAAGTACTTCAGACTAGCTGCACCTTCACCAGCTACCCTGCAGTCTACAAAGTACTTCAGACTAGCTGCACCTCCACCAGCTACCCTGCAGTCTACAAAGTACTTCAGACTAGCTGCACATTTCACCAGCTTTGAGAACACTTTCATGATCAATCATTATAAAACAAATCATATATATTATTCTGAAATGGACCAATCTGCACAACGACTACTTTCACTGTCGCTACTTTAACTATATTTCACTGTAACAGAGTATTCCTACACTCTAGGTCAGGGGTATTCAACTAAAATTCAACGAGGTCCAGTTAGAGAGAATCTCCCCGTGCAAAGGTCCGGAACATCAAAATGTCCAACTTGCTTTATGAATTAGTGTGATATTGAAGTAGCCTGTAGCTTTATCAACATCTGCATGTAATCAACAACTGACTGCCAATCAAATTAAAGAAAGTACAATAGAAAAATGTATTGTCAATTAACATTGGACTACACAGATATACAGTAAATACTGTGGATATGTGCATTTACAAATAAATAAAATAGCTTTTGGAAAATGTGTGCATCTTAAAAGTGCTTAATTTTAGATAAATAAAATAAAGTGTAGCAGCAGCTTGAGTTTCCCTTTTTCTTTGTTAACCGTTTCACATCATGACTTAACAGTTTCAGACGATTATAGAACATATCAGTCTTTACTCATCATAACAATTGAACAGTTTAAAAGTTTCTCTTTCTTTCCCTCTTATATTGCAGTCCCGCACTCACTTTGTTTTAATTCAGTGCGAGAATTGAGCTAGAGCTGTCTGCAGAGTTTAGATCTGGGCTGAAATGGTGTCGGGGCCATTCTCATACACATGCAGGTGCTCATTGGCTAGCCTGGGTTAGAGCCATTTAATAGAAGAGTTACGACACCGGAAGTCCAAAAACGGTTATCGTCACGTGGTTCATGTAGACGAGGGATCGTTCCCCGGAAGTTCATGGCGGGCAATGTGAATGCATTGATAACAGGAGATAGAACTACGATTTTTGGTAATTATTAGTGAATAAAGGTTTTGATTTGAAATATTTACACAACAAATCGATATGTGTATGTATTTACATCAATATGTTTTCAAAAATAAAATCGAATTTGCTAATATTAAGTGATAATATTAGGATTATTGTGAACAACTAGTTTACATGTTAGGCTAACGGTGCCTTGGTTAAAGAGCCTGTTGCTGTTTATTTATAGCTTTGAATTCTTTCAAACCAATAGTATCTTCTTAAACTTGTATGGTAGTCAGGAGCATCACTTTCTAATGTTTATTGATACATTTAGAGGGAGGGGATCTAAAGTAATGCTTTAAAATTCAGATTGGATTCATTTCTACCATTTTCTTAAATTCATGGTAGTTTCAGTAATCCCCATGGTAACAGAGGACACAAGTTATCTAAATGACTAATGTCATCTTTATGGCTTTCAGAAAGGACAGGAGACCGACAGGTGACTATCAAAGGACTAGCAGCAGCAGCAGGACTAGCAGCATATGATGATGTTAAATGTGTTGCTTTAGGAACATCCATTGCAAATACATGGAATTCAATAAACATTGAATAGCATATCATGCAGTTTGTCGGTGCCTTTTCCTCCGTGTTGTCCTGGTGTGCTGTGCTGCCTCCTAGTCGCCACCATGGTTTGCTGTGCTGCCTCCTAGTCGCCACCATGGTTTGCTGTGCTGCCTGGGGATGCTCAAATCGCTCCGAGAAAGGAGTACGAATGTACGGCTTCCCCACTGACACAGAGCGGAGGAAAAAATGGCTGGCTCAAGTCAGCAGGAGCAATTTCACGACCAACAGCAACAAAATATGTGGTGTAATTATATACAAACACTGCATTTGCAGTTTTTCACAAAACGAAAACCACACCATTGGGAAAGCTTAATGTTTTGCTTAATACAAAAAAACAGGGAAAGGCTTGAAAAACACAGAGTTGAGACTCAGGGTGCAGGGTGAGGGTCTCAGGGTGCAGGGTGAGGGTCTCAGGGTGCAGGGTGAGGGTCTCAGTGCAGGTATTCAGGCTCCATGGAATCCCCCTCTGGTTCTTGTGCTGAAAGAGGGAGTAACAGACAGGAGAAAGGGTTACACACACCTATATAGCACACCTATTGCCATGGGGAGATAAGGTGTTTACTTATATAAAACAGTAGTATTAAACTTACCTTGTGTTTTCACTCTCACTTAAGTCCCTCTCCCTTTGCCATCAAATCCAGAATCAGCTGAGCTGCAACATTATACAGACGGGTAATAATCAACAGAATCACAAGGACACAATATGCCTTTGCTAAAAACACTCACTCTTACACGCACCAAAGTTATATTTATAGAATATTTAACTCCCTCCACCCCCGCATACAATCCCGTTTAGAAGCCCCTCTTCCTTAATTCAACACGTTGGACGAAATGACATTAAGAGAACGGAATGTACAATTAAAAGGCTGTTCAACGTGTGTTGCTAACTTGCTTCGGTATGCTAGCTTAATCTGTTATCTGTAAACGTTTAGGGATAATCCACTGACATCCTTTAATACACATGTTCATTTGAATCAGATCTACTGATAATAACCGCAATATAAATCTTTAAACTTCTTCTTACCTTTAAAAGTCCGTCACGAACGGTCTATTATGCTGCAACTCCACAGCTCTGCTAGCCTTGGCGCTGACTTCCGGGGAACGATTGAGAGGCTCCACGATCCGCCATTGCTGTAAAAAAGTGGTCCATTGGAGTGAACGGAGATGTCGTAACTCTTCTATTAAATGGCTCTGGCCTGGGTTAGCTTGCCCTGGAACCATATTTAGTTTTAATTTTGATCCTGGTGGACTGATCATATTGGGCTCTGAGACTGCTTATTTTTTGTGACCTCAGTTCTGACTTGAGAGGGAAGGTTTGGTCAAACACTTTGTGTTTTGTCTCATAGTGGCCTTTTGGCACGGTCTCTGAATAAATGAGACACACTGGCTCTGTGCTCCCAGTGGGCAGGATGAACATGAACGAGTCCACTCAGGGTTCAAAGCTCTGTTCTCACTGTCCACGTTCCTCTTCTTGTGTGTAATTATTTGTCTCTCCCTGTCTGCCGCTAACACGCCTGTTCACTCTCCTCTCCGTCTTCTCTCCCTGTATCGCTAATTATTCTCTTCATTCACAGTCCTCTCTGCTTCTATCTGCCGCACTCTCATCTCTTCTTGGTTCTCTCCCTGTATCGCTCACTCGTCTCTTTCGCCCCCTGTCGGCGGCGGTTAAAATAGAATCACCCCGTCAAAATTGAAATCCCTGTTTAGCCCTGAGTTTTTCAGGTCTCAGGCTCGAAAATGACATTCCCAGAACAAATGACCATATCTTCCCTTCTAAAAGGGTTACATTAATAATCTTTTTTCTCAAAGTAATGATAAACCTGTGTGTTGGATGTAGAATAGTCAGAATCAATATAGATGTTTTTTATTTTTAAAATAAATTCAGATTGAACATAGTAAAAAAAAACTGTAAATTATAGTGTCCGTCCAAAAATAATTTTTTACTTATAGTGAAAACCAGGGACGTGCACAGGTACGGGCTAATGTTGCCCGGGCAACGGCCCATTTGCCATTTTTGTCTGACCTGTCCCTCTGGAGAGAGAGAGTTTTATTTATTTTTTCTGCTGCGGCCGAATCAACATGATAAGCCCACAATTGGTATTGTAGCGTCTCGCTCGAGCTTAAGGACGTCCCGTCGTCCCAGGGCCGAAAAAAATAGTGTCGGGGAGGATAAAAAATAATTTTGGGACGAGAGTTAAAATAAAAATACCCTGCTAACTCTACTACAAACGGCGGTGAAAATGAAACCGACTGCACGTTTTGTGTAGCACACAGTTATTAAACCTCCTTGTCAACACATTTAGAAACTCGCGAAATACACACACATGTAGCTACAGCCAGCCACCCAGCTGGCTGTGCCCGTGAATTCCTGGCCCGCAAATTCGCGGGTCTAGCTATGTACTGAGTGTGTGTGTGTTAGGGCTGAACGATATACCGTGTCATGGCGATAACCGCGGTATGCGCATGCGCGGTATTCACACCGCAGGGACGTGCGGTTTTATTCATTTTTTTTTAAAATGCTAACGCACTTTAGCACAGAATTCAAAATAAAGATACCCTTATTACTTATCGAAACTGCACATACAATATATCCGATTAAAGCTGAGACTCTACAGATTATTTAAGTATAGTATCTAAGCGATCCGACCTCGCAACAGGGGAAGCAAGCACAGACATCACAACACGTACCTTTTACGGGAGATTGTCTCACCGTAGCTGTCAATCTGATCAAAAGACGTGTTCAATGGCATTAAAACGAGAAAGAAAAAATGCGGCTGAATCGGTTGATAATGTATCCGTGGCTTTGAAGCAATTGTATATAATCCATAATTCCATTTTTATGTAAAAATCGGAGCACAACAGTTAGCTGCTAATGGTAGCCACCAGAGTGTATGCAGCTTCCGGTTTTGGCTACGCGTCACTCTCACTCCTTATTTGGTAATGTGTGTGTGTTATAATACAGCGCTGGACTGCCGCATAGGCAAGACTGGAAGCAGCAGCTACTCTGGTGGCTACCATTAGCAGCTAACTTTTGCTCTGCGATATTTACATAAAAATGGAATTATGGATTATAAATTAAATAATTTTTTTTATACAGAGATGTTAAAAACCTATGGATTAACCGATTCATTTTTTCTTTCTCGTTTTAATGCCATTCAACACGTCTTTTGATCAGATTGACAGCTACGGTGAGACATCTCCCCTAGAAGCTACGTAAAGGTACGTGTTGTGATGTCTGTGTTTGCTTCCCCTGTCGGAGTTCAGATCACTCAGTGATGATACTATATACCTACATAATCGGTGGAGTCTCAGCTTTAATCGGATATCTTGTATGTGCAGCTACGATAAGTAATAAGGGTACTTTTTCTTGAGTTCTGTGCCAAAGTACGTTAGCATGTTTCGCTCAGGGGTCATTTAGATGCTTCTTATGAGACTTGTGTTTTGTTTTGGTAAAAATGGTTTGTATCATCAGTTAGCTGAGATTATTTCCGTTAATCTGGTATAACACATTAATAGGTTCTTAAATATTACGATCCCCTGAGACACTGTCGTGAAAAAAATAAGTAAAGTACCCGCCGGGACTTTGGGGTTTAACAGGTTAAAAAAAAACGCAATATATACCGCAGGGGGGGGGGAATCGCGATGTCAGTTTTTTCAATACCGTGCAGCCCTAGTGTGTGTATTTCGCGGGTTGAGTGATGTACAATGGCATCCCGTGGAGGAATTCTAAAATGTTTTACCGTTGCATCGCAAAAACGCACAGCAGAACCAGACCCTGGAGCGCCGGCCTCTTTATTTACTTACGCCTCTTAATCCCCGATGGGTAATAAGGCTGAGAAGAGAACCCTCCATCGTTTAGTCCTTAGCAATATGCTGCGCCTCTCCCCATGTAGGGATGGGTACCGAGCCCCGGTATTAAACGGGCCCAGGGCCGGAATTATTAAAGACAGTAGTAACGTTATCGGACTTTTTATCGGTACTGGAGACATTTAAAAAATATGTCATATGTATTATCGCTACATACACATTATATCGCCGTTTTAGTTTCACCAACTCCGTTTCTAATATGCAATAAGACTACAACATGCGTCTATGATGTATTTTCGAGCTTTCTAATCCAGGCGAGATCTCTCTCCTGTCTGTGTGCGAGGGGGCGGGGCCGTTTGTAAAGGTCTCCTGACTGTGTTACAGACTGTCATCCTGGTTAGTGGTTACTCTGGGTTCTGTCTTCAGGACACAGTGTTGGATTTTTTTGTTAATTGGATGGGACTTGATTGGATTCAATATTAGAGTAATTTTCTCGTTTGTGTGTTTGTTTAAATATATTTGGCCTTTGTTTATGTGATTGAATGATTTACTCAAATAAAAAGGTTGATGAATTATCATCTAATGATTTGTATGATGTTTTATTTATGTTAAAGGTCACTTTGAATGATTTTAACTAATGATAATGTAGAAAAACTAACATTTTAAATTCGGGACGGTCCACATTAATTTCGGGACGGCTTCGATTGTATTTCGGGACGGTTCTGGGAGGATGGGGAAAAAAGTTAGTCGAGAGCCCTGGCTACGGGAAACACACCAAGTCAGCGCTGTCATCTGCCCCCAGTCACGTGACTTTGTTTACAATCTGACGGCTGGAAGCAAAGGAAAGCCCTCCGAGTCCGGCCTCATATGGCTATGGTGATCATACCAAATGCCCGCCTGGCTTTGGTGGCCAATCCCGGGTCAATCTGTCCCCGTTTTTTTAAATATGCTTTGAAGACCACCTCTAGTGTCGGATTTTGGAAAACAGATTTTGAATTTTCTCATAGCAGTTAGACTAGGGGACAAACCAGGGGACTTTACTTCGTCTTGACACCGTCGGTTATTTACAAAAAAAACACCTAATTCCTGGGGGTTGTCAACATGGATGTTAAAATCACCAACAATGACTAGACGGTCAAAGTCAATCCACACTATAGACAGCAGTTCAGTAAAGTCATCACAAAAGCTTGCACAGTATTTGGGTGGTCTATAGATATTTAGGAACAGAGCTCGAGAGCAGCATTTCAGCTGAAGGGCCACATATTCAAAAGAATCAAAGTTTCCATACGATGTCTTCCTGCATTGAAGGGAATCATTGAACAGAATAGCAACTCCACCCCCTTTCTTATGCATTCTTTCCTGACTCATAAAACTAAAGTTGGGAGGGGTTGATTCGATAAGAACAGCTGCACTGTTATTTTGTTCAATCCAAGTTTCCGTTCAAAACATAAAATCGAGATTGTGCTCAGTGATAAAATCATTGATTACAAAATGTTTTTCCTGCCAAAGACCTGACATTTAATAAAGCTAGTTTAAGTTTGTTAAACACACTATCAGTCATGTTTTTTGTAACTTTTTGTTTGAATCACTGCTAAATTAGATAAACTCACACGTTTGAGCGCTTCCTGTTTCTAAGATGATTCACCGCTCTTAATCTATTACCTATCAACACAGATATCGGCAAAGCTACTGGCAGGCAGGGCCCCGGCATGTCCTGGAAAGAGTTGAGAGTGCCATACGCCCTTGAGCCTGGACCCAGCACATATCAGTAAGAGTTTGTTGCGCTTTGTACACACACATCCTTATCAGGCTTCGGAGACTGCAGATGCTTTCTTGAAGGGAGGGGAGGTGGTTGACGTAGGCACGGTGATGGAGACAGGGGACATGGTGCGGGGGTAGAGGACATACTGCCAGGGTGGGGAGGTGGTTGACGTAGGCACGGTGATGAAGACGGGGGAGATGGTGCGCGTCTCTGCAGTGATTTTGTTGGGCGTCGTTGAGGAGCGGGGGTAAAGGACATGCTGCCAGCCCTGCGTATCGCCTTAGTTTGGTCTTTGAACTCCAGGAAGGAATCGGTGCCAACCCTCTGTATCTCCTTCGTGTGTTCAGCGATCTCCAGGAGGGTGGGCGAATGTGAAAGGGTGAACGGAGAGTAGAGAGAGCTGTAGGGTGAAGGAAGAGTATCCTCAGAGGTGATGGGGGGGGGGTGAAGGGCGGTTGAGACTCCTCCATTTATCTCCCATAATCATGACATTCCTCAGGCGGGTGCAGTGATAGATTTTCAAGGTTTTCTGAGCGATGTGTTGTCTTTCTCTTGTTTTGATTCCTCTTGTTGCTTGTCCTTGGCAGAGTGAACAGATTGATGATGTAGGCAGTTGAATACGTTAGAGATAAACAATTTCACTCCTGACTTGTTCAGACAAACTCCATTTGCCTTAAAAAGATGTCTGCGGTCCCAGAAAAAGTTAAAGTTGTCAATAAAATGGACAGAATGGTCAGTACAGACAGTTGAAAGCCAGGTGTTCAGTGCAGACAGTCTGCTGAATCTCTCCACTCCTCTTCTGACTGGCGGTAGAGGGCCACTGATGAACACCTCTGCATTTAGAGAGCTGGCAGTTTCCAACAGACATTTAAAGTCTTCTTTCAGCACTTCTGACTCTTGTTTCACAACATCATCTGTTCCAATGTGCAGAACCACATTCTTCACAGTCGGATGTTCAGCCCCAATATGCAGGATCTTCTCAGCCAAGTCAGAGACCATATCCTTGGGAAAACAGAGTACTTTGGTGTTCTTACTACACAGACCTTTTACATCTATTACAGCAGAGTCACCCACAATCAGAGTTTCAGTCCCAGTCGTTAGCTTTCCCTCTAGCCTTTTACTTTTGGAGTAGCTATTGGTCCTTACCCTGCTGTGTGAAGAGGACGGGTTATCCAGGTCATCAGAAAGAGATCTCCGGTTCTCGGTCAGTGGAGCGTATCTGTTCTGGATTGGCACACTCTGTGGTTTAGGAGGATTGTTTGTAGTTCTCCCTTTAGCAGCTGTCCACAGCTGTTTCCAAGTAGGAACAGGGGTTGTAGAGGCGCTCTTCCTGGGTGATAACAATGCAGGCCAGCCGGTCGCATCACAGATTTCAGAGCACTGGGCTCTGCCCGTTATCCGTCCTCCCAAATCCCATGGAAATGATTTACTCTTCGGCTTTGCACCCAGAGAGTTCGAGGGAGGACTACCACTTGTAGATGTATTACCCGGTACACAGCCCTCCTGTTCCTTGGAATCCTTGTAGCTTCTAACTAGCTTTGAGTTAGCATGCCTTTGTCCATTCTTTTGCAACACTGGTAAAGTGGTGTCATCCCCACGACATAGTCCATTCACTTCCACGTTAACTTCCAACCGTTCCATTTTTATTTCCAACACGGCCATCTTCTGTAGAAGTTTGTGGAAGTCATCTGTAGAGAACGGAGGCATTTTGCTGCTAACTAGCTTAAGCTAAATAGCATGCAGTACCAGGCTTTAGCTGTTGCTAGGCCACGCACTATAAGACTGAGGTCGTCGTAAACATATTGAAATATGGCTGAAACCCTCCATCTATTTACGAAGAATAACTGTCCCAGTGATAGGTTAATGTCCAGGAGCCGCTGCTCGAAGTTTTCAGAAATAAAAATAGAAAAAGAGCATAAAAAAGTAAGCAGAGGCAAGATCAAGCAAAAAAACGTCTGCACTGTAAGAAGGCAAGCGTACCTATGTTATGTGCGTTACAGTCGCCATCCTGTGGTGTTCAGAGGATGAAGCACTCACGGCATTTCGTGTTATAGTCACGAAATATAATCTATTGATTCGACACAGAGCGATTTTGAAAGCAATATATTTATACTGGTAGTATGTTTCGTGCCTAAACCAAATGTGACTTGATCTATCGAAATCAGTCACATTGACCCGAAGACACATTTTCGTTTGTATTACTGGTCTGGGGGAAGCTCGTGTATTTTATTTTATTTTAGTGTGTTTGTGTATTTTTGCATTTTTGCGTTTGTGTACCGGGGAAAACACTCTGCTTGCTGTGATGTTACATTAGTCCGTTCTCCGCTTGTAATTATGCCGAAGCTTCAAAGTTGTATTTATCATCTGAATTTGCCGAAACAAGTTTAATATTCTGAAAGCCAAGACTTTGTTTATTTGAAAACAGATGAAAACAAACTGTCTTTTATATAAAATTGAAGTATTATACAAGTAAAACTACATTTTGCTTTAATCCCATGTAATTGTAGAATGAACACAGTCTTCCTTTGAAGATGTATAAGTCAGGAGTCTTGAGTAGTCAACATTACCTTCAAATCATTGGACACATTTGTAAATATTATTTTCTATTTGTATGCAGCTCTGTGTGATTTTGTGGCTACAATTCAGACTAATACACTACAAGAGGTGGAATAAGTACTCAGATATTGTAATTGAGTAAAAGTAGAAGTACTCAGATCTTGTACTTAGTAAAAGTAGAAGTACCAGAGTGTAGGAATACTCTGTTTCAGTAAAAGTCCTGCATTCAAAATGTTCCTCAAGTGAAAGTAGAAAAGTATTCTCATCTAAATATAGTAAAGACAGTGAAAAGTAGTCGTTGTGCAGATTGGTCCATTTCAGAATAATATATATGATATGTTTTATAATGATTGATCATGAAAGTGTTCTCAAAGCTGGTGGAGGTGCAGCTAGTCTGAAGTACTTTGTAGACTGCAGGGTAGCTGGTGGATTTACTCCAGGTGGAACTAAAGTCTGATTTAACACTTGGTTATATTTCACATCATTCATCCACATCTGTGAAGTAACTAAAGGTATTAAATACATGTAGTGAAGTAAAACCCTAACCCTAACCCTAACTGTGGTAACATGAAGAGCCGAAACAGCCGGCGGCGCCAAATGATCCGGCTTACTAACGTAAAAAGACAATATCTATAAGGGACGGCCCTCGGGGTGGACGCCCTCTCAGCTCTGGTCTGGTGGAAACACTGGTCTGACGGATTACATTCTTTAATCATATTAAAAACGATGTATCTCAAGATGCATTGGAGTTCAATTGAAGAAAGAAACGTTCTGGACCTCCTTGGTCTTCCATGGTTTCCTGTTTTTGTAAACACAGACACATTTGTTGATAAAGACATTTTCAACACAGGTCCTGATGCAGAAGAGTTCTTATGAGGCGTATTCCTCTTTATCAGATCAGAGAACATGTCCCAATGTTTGCATTCATATGTTTGTTTTGCAGACGCTCCCTCCGACCATGTTTTGAACCATGTTCACAACCACATTTATATCTATTGGTTATATAAGAATAGACACTAGGGCTGGGAATCGCCAGGCTCCCCACGATACGATACAATCGCGATACTTAAGACAAGATACGATAGTACTGCGATTCTACGATACGATATATTGCGATATTGCAAATCACATGGCTCATATCCATGTCCGTCTTCCCTTCGTGGTTAAAACATGTATTTGCAATATGAATAGTTTATTGAAATAACCCAATTTGTGTTCTTTGAACCTGAAAAGGAGATGGCATTGTTTTTGTTACGTTCATTGCAATTGTATACATGTATTAACGTAACTTCCTGTTTTATATACGCCCATCTTTCGGAGGGATATGCTACAGTTTATGTAAAACAATATCAATACTTGGCATCCGTGTATTGATACAATATCGCCACGCAAAGTATCGCGATGCTATGCTCTATCGATTATTTCCCCCACCCCTAGTACACACAGTGGGGAGATTTCTCATTAAATTGATAATAAATGATTGAGTGTTAACATGAAATTAGAGTCTTCTAACACGTCTGCATTCATGTCATTGATCTCCACAGATACCCAGCAGCAGGAGTGTAGCCTCAGTGTTGTAGAGGAGGACCCAGAGCCCCCCCTACCTTAAAGAAGAAGAGGAGGAACTCTGGTCCAGTCTGCAGATAGAGCAGGAGGTGGCTGATACTTACCTCCCTTTCACTTCTGTGAAGAGTGAAGAAGAGGATGAAGAGAAGGCTCAGTCCTCCTCACCGCTTCATGAAATCAAGACTGAGAATAACCGAGAGGTAGAGAAAACAGAAACTGATGAAGAGGAGTGTGAAGGATCAGATCCAGATGATCCTTTACAACCAGCTACTCAATACCCAAGTTCACACTCTGAGTATGAGACTGACGACAGTAGAAATGGGGAGAAACGGCAAGACAATGAAGTACCCGGAAGTGGCATTGAGGGGGATGATGGGTGTGCTAGAAGCTTTGTGCATGAGGGGAATCTGCAGAAACACACCGGAGAGACACTTTATAGTTGCACCTTCTGTGATTTCACATCTGCGAAAAGGTCAGGTTTGACCAAGCACCTCAAAGTTCATAGTGAAGCAAAACCTCAAAGCTGCTCAGTTTGTCGACAAACATTTAAAAGGAGAGGTGAGTTGGTGTCGCACATGAGAATCCACTCAGGGGAGAAACCATTCAGTTGTCCTGTTTGTGGTAAAGGTTTCGCATACAAGTCTATTCTGAATAGACACTATACTGTCCACACAGGGGAGAGACGAGTCAGCTGCTCAGTTTGTAGTAAAACATTCTCAACAGGTGACTATCTGAGAACACACCAGCTCCTCCACACAGGGGAGAACCCATTCAGTTGTCCTGTTTGTGGTAAAGGTTTCGCATACAAGTCTATTCTGAATAGACACTATACTGTCCACACAGGGGAGAGACGAGTCAGCTGCTCAGTTTGTAGTAAAACATTTGCAACAGTAGGCAATCTGAGAACACACATGGTCCTCCACACAGGGGAGAAACCATTCAAGTGTAAGGTTTGTGGTAAAAGATTCGCCGAAAGGTCGAATCTGAAAAAACACTCAACTCTCCACGATGGGAAAAAACCATTCAGTTGCGCAGTTTGTGATAAAGGTTTCACATACAAGTCAATGCTGAATCAACACGTCCACCTCCACACAGGGGAGAAAGAATTCAGCTGTTCAGTTTGTAGTAAAACATTTGCAACACGTGGCAATCTGACGCAACACTCAACTGTCCACTCCGGGGAGAAACCGTTCAGTTGTACGCTTTGTAGTAAATCCTTCACCCAAAGATCAAATCTGAGAAAACACTTGATTGTCCACTCGGGGGAGAAACCGTTCAGTTGTACGCTTTGTAGTAAATCCTTCCCCCACAAATCAAGTCTGAAAAAACACTTGATTGTCCACACGGGGGAGAAACCATTCAGTTGTTCAATTTGTGGAAAACACTTTGCACAAATGACAAATCTGACACAACACTCAATTCTCCACTCCGGCCAGAAACCATTCAGTTGTACGGTTTGTGGTAAAGGCTTCTCCCAGAGGTCACATCTGAGACAACACGCATATGTCCACGCCGAGGAGAAACCATACAGCTGCTCAGTTTGCAAGAGAGGTTTCACTCGGGTGTTCAAATTAAATAAACACAAGTGTGCTGGTGAGAGAAGCAAAATAGAGTGAAGTTGCAGAGATATGTTTCACGTTTTTTCTTGCTGCAGATCTGTTTAATAGAGGGGTGTAGTGTAGAGTCCTAAAACCCTGAAGTGAGTTAGCATTTTACCACTTCGTCTCAGAGCCAATGGGTTTTTTTGAACATGTTTTCTTAGAGAGCGCCATGTGTAATTATTTGTCTCTCCCTGTCTGCCGCTAACACGCCTGTTCACTCCTCTCCGCTTCTCTCCCTGTATCGCTAATTATTCTCTTCACTCACTTTCCTCTCCGCTTCTCTGTTACAAAAATGCGTCTTCCCTGGACCGCTCTATGGTGTTGGGTTATACATGCTGTGTGAGTTGAGTGTAAATAAAGAATCGCAGAAATTCAACCTTGATGGTTTTCTTGTTTTAACTTTGCTTTTACTTTACTAGTTAGTTCGATTAACAGAGCAGTACAAAGACCATGAATGTATAATAAGAATGACGACGTGTAGCACAGTGGCAGGGTTGGGAAGCAAAACTCGGTTCCGAGTAAGAACAAATAACAATTGTCCGGGACCGGGATTAATAAGAGTTGTGAGGACAGGAGGCGAGGCCGAGCCCCGCGGACTTCAGCTCTCTCTCTCTATGCTCCGTATCAGCTGATCGCTGCACGGTGTAGCTCAGCGTCTCTCTCTCTCTCTTTCTACACACAGCAGATCCGCTGCCCGTTTAACAGCCTCATCTTTGTCAAACTTTCTTTGTTGTTCATATTGACCGCCATTTTCTTTATCAATCAATCAATCAATGTTTATTTATATAGCCCAATATCACAAATGTTACATTTGTCTCAGTGGTCTTCACAGTGTGTACAGAATATCAGTATGACAATACGACACCCTCTGTCCTTAGACCCTCACATCGTACAAGGAAAAACTTCCAAAGAAAACCCAGTTTAAAGGGAAAAATGGGAGAAACCTCAGGGAGAGCAACAGAGGAGGGATCCCTCTCCCAGGACGGACAGACGTGCAATAGATGCCGTGTGTAAATTGAAAAGACAATACATTTGCAACATAGGTAGTCCAGATGTTTGAAATGCATGTGTGTATAATAGGAAGATGAATCCACAAGGATATCCATCCAGGACCTATGATCCAGGACCACAGCCACGACTCAAGATCCAGCGCTCGCGATCCAGGACAAAGGACCGCAGGATCATCCATGACTCCGGATCCCTGCGTATATAGACACCAAAAAGAAAGACATTTGGGGAAGCTGGGTTAATCGGAACATGAGAGTACACGGGTATAGACAGAGAGAAGGAAGAAGTAAGATGTCCCCCGACAAACTAAGCCTATATCAGCAAAACTAGGGGCTTAATTTGTTAAGGATAATTTGTTTCGTAGATTCTTCGGGCCAAGTACAATAACTTCAGTTTTGGTCGTGTTTAACATCAAAAAGTTTAAGGTCATCCACGTTTTTAAGTCCTTAAGGCAGTCTTGAATTTTATTTAGATGATTAATTTCATCAGGCTTGATTGATAAATATAGTTGAGTATCATCCGCATAACAATGAAAGTTTACAGAATGATTCCTTATAATATTGCCTAACGGAAGCATATATAATGTGAACAAAATAGGTCTGAGCACTGAGCCCTGTGGCACTCCATGGCTAATTTTGGTTTGCGTGGAAGATTCATCGTTAACACGTACAAACTGAGAGCGTTCAGATAGATAGGACCTAAACCAGCCTAAAGCAGTTCCCTGTATGCCAACTAAGTGCTCTAGTCTTTGCAATAGGATGTCATGGTCGATAGTATCAAATGCAGCACTGAGATCGAGCAAAACAACACAACACTTTATGAAGTGAAACAGCCTCTGTGTCTGTGTCCTCGCGCTGTCCTCACATCCCCGGACCCCAGACTCGGAGGAGCACAGGGATGTCAGTATTGTTTATGAAGCAGGGTATAGAAAGTACATTATTGAAATTAAAATACTGTTTACTTTTACAAACAGTGAGTAGCTGGGCAGCTGCAGCATGTGTATTTGCAGGACATGTGTAAGCGTCTTTGAGTTGTAGAAAAGTGCTAGGCCTATACATACAATGTATTATTATTATTAGGCCTATGTGTTGGACATGTGTGGTTGGACTCTGTCTCACCGGCAGGTTGCATTGTAACATCAGAGGAGACTGGGCCAATTGTACATTCTCAAACTGCACCACTTAGAACTAACTAAACAATGCAGAGATTATTTTTATATACTTTTATTCAATAAGCGTAACGAAATTAAACAGTATGAAGTGATTTGTAAATAGGAATACAGATATGACTTAATGTTTTCATAAATATATTTTTCTCCCAGTTTGTCATGGGACTTATTTTTACCCTCTCAAAGAACTGGAATCGAGAACCGAAAATAACCGGAATCGAAAAGCAGAACCGGAATCGTTAAAATCCAAACAATACCCAACCCTATGTGTGATGCAGTAAAATCTTACCGCTCACTTACGTTAGCGGTGTCGTAAAAAAACGTGGACAAATGTAAAATACGATGGCGAAGAAGAAGATTCCAGTGGCCCCAATTTTTGTCCATTCTGGACAAGTAAATTGCCAAACTCACTTGTCCATGGACAAGTACTCTCTAAAAACTTTTTCTCACACTGGATTGATGTAGAAATTAATAGCGTTGGTGGAGCAGTCTCTCTTTTTAAATGAATCTCTTCTTGGAAATATATATATATATGTAGGAGCCATTTTGTGGGTGTTGTTGGTGTGTCAGTTTATTTGAGTTATATGTATAGTGCAATATTATTTATGAACACTGGGTGGCGGGGTTTAGCGGCACCGGGTGTATATAAAGAGGTCATAGGTGACAGGAGAGGGGGGACACAGAAGGAGAGAGCATACCGATTCTACCAGCCCGGCAGATGCTCATCACAAACAAACTAAAACTGTACAATAACCCTGGTATGTAAACCCTGAATAAAGCTCATTATAAACTGCAACAAAGGACCGGAAAGTCATCTGTATGTGTCTGAGTCTGGATCACTCTTTAGCCCTTCTGTGAAGTAATAGCAAAAATACATAGGACATAGGAACAGGAAATTGCCATTACATTAAGTAGAATCGTACTCTCGGAGTAAAACTGGACAGTAAGAATCACTTCACCATGGATTAAGGATCGTTTTCACCGGAAACAAACAATTGGATTATTGCACAATCGACATCGTCATCACGGATCAGCTGCACACGCCACAATCAGCTGGAGATTGTTCCCACCTGCGCTCACCGGAGAAACTGAGAGCCAAGATTGGGAAAGCCAGCCAGGTATGTGCACTGTGCAGCAGGATAAGAGGATTGTATTGGAGATATTAAGCTGTATTGGACAATGGCTTAGTAAATGGATGTAATGCTGCAACGATGTCAGCTGTTTGAAACAGCGCGCTGTCGCGCTGTCAGTGAACATTAATCATGTCTGTGAAATCTGACGTCATGTCACAAGATGGCGCTGTTGGACTGCAATCTGTGAGAGAAAAAAGGATTATCACTCACACTGCCAAAGGATTGGAATTGTTTATTGCAAACTGTCAAAAAGCAAGAAACTTCAGCTACAAGCAAGTAAAGAAGTTAATGGAAAGACTGAAAGAGCATATGAGCTCAAAAGACAATGCAAAGGAAATACAGTTGAAACTGGTTGACTTTATGAAGCTGTGTGATTAATTAAAAGCAAATCACAAATCATTAACTGACCTTCAACTGCCTGAAGAAGAAATGGGAAGGCAAAAACAGTGGCTGCAAGAAAAGATGCATATATTTGATGGATTTATACAAGATGCAAATGTGTGGTTATCTGAGAGTGGACAATCTATTGTGGGACGTGCCATAGAACAAAGTGTCAGCTCAGATGACATCGGACCTGATGACAGCGTTTCAAAGGCATCATACCCTCACTGGTTCATCACATGCATCATCTACCTCTTCTGCCCGAATTAAAGCCCAGGCAGAAAGGGCGGCTTTAATTGAAAGGGCGGCAGCACTGAACAGTCAACATGAGCTTGATGTACAAGGGGAACAATTACAACACCAGAAACAACAGTTGGAGCAACAGGATGAACAGGTGAAACGGAGAAAGGAACAGTTAGATATACAAACTAAACTGGCAGAAGCCAATGCCAGGCTAAATGTGCTCAGTATGGGATCAAGACACACCTCTAGAGCATCAGATGGGATGAGCTCTTACTTCAGAAACCCTACAGCAAGATTTAACCTACATGCAACTGAATTCTTGCCTCATCAAGCCCAAACCTCTATTCCCAGACAAAGTATACAGACACATGTGCAGGGACATGTTGACATCACACCACCAACTGAATTATTGCCTCATCAAGCCCAAACCTCTATTCCCGGACAAGGTATGCAGGGACACGTTGACATCACACCACCTGTAATCAACAATGGTAATCAAGGTGACATCTATAACCTAATCCAGAGGCAAAATGACATTACTGCTATGCTGGCTCAACAACATCTCACTTCTACTTTACCTCCAAGAGACATTCCTGTTTATGACGGTGACCCATTGCAGTTTGAAGCCTTCATCCGTGCATTTGAAAGAGGAGTAGAGCGGAAAACTGACGATGAAAGTGACTGCCTGCATTACCTAGAGCAATACACTAGAGGACAACCAAAGGACCTAGTGCGCAGCTGCCAACATCTGCCTCCAGCTCAAGGTTATCAAAGGGCAAAACAGCTGCTTAAAGAATACTTTGGTAATGAACACAAGATTGCCACTGCATACATGAACAAAGCACTTACCTGGACAATGATGAAAGCCGAAGATGTGAAAGCACTGCAAGCCTTCTCTTTGTTCCTAAGAGGTTGTTGCAATGCAAATGAAGCACATACTTCAGAAACTACCCTACAAACTCAAGTGGAGGAACAGAGCATGTCAGCTACAGGACGAGCGTGGGCATCGAGCTACATTTCCTGACCTTGTCAACTTTATAGAAAAGCAAGTGAAGATACTGTCAGATCCTCTGTTTGGAAGCATCCAGGATGATAAACCAACTGCAGCTATCAAACCTGTTATCTCTACCTTTTCAAGGGGAAAACCAAGCCAAAGAGGAAGTAGTTTTGCAACAATTATTACCTGCCCAAGAACACCAGCGCTAGAACATGCAACAACGAATGGAATGAAAATACCTCCATCAACCACCAACTCCCTACATTTGTGTTTGTTCTGCAGAAGAAGTGGTCGCTCATTGGAGCAGTGTTCACACATCCTGAAGAAAACACACAGAGAAAAAATGGACTTCTTGAAAGGAAAAGGGGTGTGTTTTGGATGCCTAAAAATAGGACACATGAGCAAACACTGCCACAGTCGTTTGACATGTTATGTGTGCAATGCAAGTCATCCTGAAATACTCCACATTGAACAAAAAGGCAAAAGAGAGGAAGCAGAACACACAAAACAGAATGGGAAGCCAATGGAAAGTAATAGTGTCACCTCACCTCACACATGTGGGCACATTGGGGCCGGTGATGAAAACTCCATCTTCTCCATTGTACCAGTACAAGTAAAGAGCCACAAAGGAGACAAAGTGTTACAAACATATGCCTTTCTGGACCATGGAAGTTCATCTACCTTTTGCACAGAAAGTTTAATGAGGAGGCTAAACCTTACAGGACAAAGGACTAACATTCTCCTAAAGACAATGAATCAGAAAAAAATTGTGTCTAGTCATCATATCTCAGGTTTGGAAATATCGAGTCTGGACGAAAACAATTTCCTTCAAATATCCGATGTCTTCACACATAAAACCATGCCGGTTTCCAAGCACAATATTCCTCTACAAGAAGATCTGGAAAAATGGCCTTACTTAAAGGACATCAAAATTAATGAAATTGTTTCTGGCATTGACCTACTCATTGGGACAAATTCTCCTAAGGTATTGGAACCTTGGGAGCTGATCAATAGCCAAGGAGAAGGACCGTACGCTGTAAAGACTCTACTGGGGTGGGTCTTATATGGTCCCCTAAAAGGAAGCAACGACAGCAGAGATGCTAAAGGCCACCCTGCTGCTGCTGTCAATCGGATATCCATTGTACACCTAGAGGAGCTATTGGTCAAACAATACAATCATGACTTCAATGAAAATACAAGCAAGGAAACAGAGGAAATGTCCAGAGAAGACAAACAATTCCTGAACATTATGAATCACTCTGCAAAAACCGCAGATGGACACTACTGCCTAGACTTACCATTTAGACAAGAAAATCCCAGCATGCCAAATAACCGATGCATCGCTGAACAGCGTATCCAAAGCCTGAAACGGATGTTTGGAAAAAATGAGAAATTTCACGATGAATACACTTCCTTTCTAACGGAAATGATCAAGAACGATTATGCTGAAAGGGTACCAGTAAACCAGCTGAAGCCAAGTGATAACAAGCGCTGGTATATACCTCACCATGGGGTATATCACTCGAAGAAAGGAACGTTAAGGGTGGTCTTTGACTGTGGTGCTGTCTTCAAAGGAACATCACTTAACTGCCAACTGCTTCAAGGTCCACATCTAACAAACTCACTCATTGGAGTCCTTATCAGATTTAGACAAGAACCAGTTTCCTTAATGGCTGACATCAAAGCCATGTTTCATCAGGTTAAGGTGTCAAAGGGGCATATTGACTATCTGCGATTCCTGTGGTGGCCCAATGGTGATGTGCAACAGGATCTTGCTGAATACCGGATGAAGGTACATCTTTTTGGAGCAGTATCATCACCCAGTTGTGCAAACTTCACATTGAGAAAGACTGCTGAAGACAATAAAGATAACTTTACAGCAGATGTGGTAGACACAGTTAAAAATAACTTCTACGTGGACGATTGCCTAAAATCCATGCCCTCTGAGCCAGAAGCAGTGAAAATGGTAGGAGACCTGATTGCTCTCTGTCTAAATGGAGGATTTATGCTGTCAAAGTGGATCAGCAACAGCCGTGCTGTATTAGCATCTATTCCACAACAAAGCAGAACCAAAGAGACCAAGGACTTGGACTTGGATAGGGACAAACTACCAATGGAAAGAGCACTGGGATTGCACTGGTGTGTTGAAACGGATGTGTTCAAGTTCAAAATTGCTGCACAAGAACGACCATATACAAGACGTGGCATCTTGTCTGTTGTCGGCTCTATATACGACCCCTTGGGATTTCTGGCACCATTCACCCTACCAGCCAAACTGACCATGCAGGAGCTTTGTAGGAAGAAACTTGGATGGGATGAAAACATACCACAAGCTTTAGTTCAGCACTGGTCAGGATGGCTAGCAGACATCAATAAAATGGCAGAGTTTCAAGTGGACCGGTGCATGAAGCCAACAAGCTTTGGTCAAGTCAGACATGCACATAGGGTTAGGCTAACCCTAACCTTAACCCTAATCCGGCAGATGAAGCCTCTAGAGTACTAACGGCAGACCAATTCTTAAACTGTAGGAGATGGATCAAGGGACCTGAGTTTCTCTCCAAGCCAGACAGAGAATGGCCAAAATCTCATGTGGATTCAGATATCTCTGGCAATGATCCAGAAATCAAGCAGGACGTCACAATGAACGTCATTGTCAAAGATTCATTGAGCCCCACAAACTCTCTGATAAACCACTTCTCATCATGGAGAAAACTGAAGACTGCTGTAGCCTGGCTCCTTAAGGTAAAAACGACACTCTTGGAGCTGATTCAAAGGAGAAAGGAGATTCAGACTACTGTGAATGGCTCTGAAAAGGATCCTAGAAGATTAAAGGAGGAGGTCGAAAGGAAGATGCAGGCCTTTAAAGGAACAATCCGCAGCCAATGTTTGCGTCCTGAAGATCTTGTTCAAGCAGAAAATGCAGTCATTTCTTTTAGTCAAAGGCAACGGTTCAAAGAAGAACTATCTTTACTAGAAGCTGGTAAACAGAATATGAAAGGAAGCAGTTGCTTGTACAAACTGGATCCAATATTGGATCATGGACTTCTGAGACTGGGTGGTCGCTTGAAACGACTAGCAATGCCTGAAGAGCCCAAACGTCCGATCATTCTCTCAAAGGATCTTCACATATCCACACTATTGTTACGAGATATTCATGAAGACCTTGGACATGGAGGAAGGAATCAGATGCTGTCTCGACTCCGTAAAAAGTACTGGATAATCAAAGCTAACTCTGCGGCAAGAAGGATTATATCAAACTGTACTGTGTGTAAACGGCATCGTGGGAAACTTGGAGAACAGAAAATGGCAGACTTGCCCTTGGAAAGGATTCTACCAGATACACCTCCCTTCACAAATACAGGAGTAGACTACTTCGGTCCTATCGAGATCAAGAGAGGACGAAGTCTTGTCAAAAGATATGGCGTAATCTTCACTTGCATGGCAAGCAGAGCAGTACATCTTGAAGTTGCATACGCACTTGACACAGACTCCTGCATCCATGCACTACGACGATTTATTTGTCGGCGAGGTCAAGTTTCCTCTTTAAGATCAGACAATGGCACAAATGTTGTCGGCGCAAATAGAGAGCTAAGACAAGCACTCAATGGTTTGAATCAAGACAACATTCACAGTGCTATGCTACAGCGAGGGATAAGGTGGTATTTTAACCCCCCAGCAGGAAGCCATCATGGCGGTGTTTGGGAACGATTGATCCGTATGGTTCGAAATGTGCTGTGTTCTGTTCTAAAACAACAAGTTCTGGACGACGAAGGATTGCAAACCTTTCTTTGTGAAGTCGAAGCGATTCTGAATGATCGACCAATTACAAAATCTTCTGACGATTCGATGGACCTTGAGGCTCTCACACCTAACCATCTTCTTCTGATGAAAACCAAGCCGAAACTACCACCTGGACTCTTTGTAAAGGAAGACTTGCACATCAAACGCAGATGGAGACGAGTGCAATATATGGCAGATCTCTTTTGGAAAAGGTGGACGCAGGAATACCTGCCTCTAATCCAAAATAGACAACGGTGGTCAAAGGAAAAAAGAAGCTTTGCTCCAGGTGACATTGTTGTAGTGGCTGATTCCACTGCTCCACGTGGCTCCTGGTTAATGGGCAGAATACTGGAGACAAAACCAGACGCACAAGGTCTTGTGCACACAGTTCGACTTCAAACTAAGAGCAACATCTTAGTAAGACCAATAACGAAGATATGTCTGTTCCAGGAAGCTGAGACATAAAGAACAGCAAAGACTGATGACCCTTAAAATAAGGGAGAAGAAAGGAAACTAAACATTCTTTAAGAATTACATGCCAACACATACACACCATTTATATAGCTTCTTTATTATTTATTGGTAATTGTTTTTGTTTTATACTAAAGCCAATTAGGGGCCGGTGTGTAGGAGCCATTTTGTGGGTGGTGTTGGTGTGTTTATTTAAGTTATATGTATAGTGCAATATTATTTATGAACACTGGGTGGCGGGGTTTAGCTGCACCGGGTGTATATAAAGAGGTCATAGGTGACAGGAGAGGGGGGACACAGAAGGAGAGAGCATACCGATTCTACCAGCCCGGCAGATGCTCATCACAAACAAACTAAAACTGTACAATAACCCTGGTATGTAAACCCTGAATAAAGCTCATTATAAACTGCAACAAAGGACCGGAAAGTCATCTGTATGTGTCTGAGTCTGGATCACTCTTTAGCCCTTCTGTGAAGTAATAGCAAAAATACATAGGACATAGGAACAGGAAATTGCCATTACAATATATATATATATATATATCTTTATAAATGGAGCAGTCCTACTCAACTCATTTGCTTACAAGGGATAGTCCTGGGATTTTGTTGGGAGAGAGGGGGGGAGGGGAGAGAGGTGACACCCTCTTCATCCCACCTGTGAGGCAGCCCAGTTTTCCCACTGACTTGTTGGTGCTGGTTAATCATTCCTCTCCCCTCCCTCACTCAGACTCTAGCAAACCTCCTCGTTTGGAAAGGAGCTCCTCGTGTTGTCAGACATGTTGAGGATTATCCCCTTTTTGTTCCTCGTGCTTTGCGGTCCGGTTCTCGGTGGGCCGCAGACAAACTTCCACGGAAACATGACGGACCAGGAGCTGTTCTGGGGAACCGACCAGTACGACTTCTCCGTGGTGGTTCCTGCCGCCGGCCTCGAGTGTTTCTGGCACTTTGCTCACCGAGGAGAGAGGTTCTACCTGAGCTTCATGGTGAGGCCTCGACACGAGAGGAATGTTTCAACGTTTAGTTTGACTTTTAACGCCTCTGACAGTGAGGTTTTTAAATCGTGAGTATTTCTCGAAAAGCTTTTGGCAGTTAGGACGTTTTATTTTAACCCATACTCAAAGTTACCTGGTGTTTCATCACAGCTGTCAGTTACTAACTTTCACAAAAAGCAAAACACAATACATCTTCAGACTCGCTTTTTATTCTTGTTTTAGAGGTGAAATACACAAATATGACTGTTAAAACATAGGGAAGCTTTAAGTGGAGAGGTTATAGGGTAAGTAAATCCAATGAGATTGGGAGCACACACATTTTATGTGAGATATTTATGGTCAAAGTGGACATTTTAACCTGAATACATTTACAAAATGTATGTTTTTTTTAATCATGTTTCATGGCACGTCTCTGCTTTAAATGTGTATATATATATATATATTCGTGAAATCTTGAACACATGGTAGCTTTAGATGTCAGGGGGGAAATACAATCAAACATTTTATTTTTTTTAAAAGAACTCAAACATGATGTGTTCAATATTACGACAGCACTCTTTTTGAAAATAATACATAAAAAGGTCGAAATTGTGCATCAGTTTTTGAGCAAATCATATTATGAGCAATATATGTGCAAAAGTTCACATTTTATACCTCATATATGCACAAAGGTGTAATCTTATACGAATATATGTGCAAAGTATGTTTCATCACATTTCCGCCAAATATTGCTATGTAAATGATATCTTCGTTATTGTTTTTATGTATCTTGTCTCGCTCTATAAATCACTTCGGGCTGCATCTTGCTTGAAATGCGGTGAATAAATAAAGTTATTATTATTGTTGTTATTGTCTGTGTGCAGGTGCAGTGGGTGACGGGCGTCGGCCATGACAGGCACGTGTCCGTCACTGTGAACGCTCCCAGCAGCACTTTGACTGAAGAATCATTTCAATATTTCATACATAATATATCTTATATAACGTTATGTCTCTACAGGTTTCTATCAGATGTGTTTCAGCAACTTCCACAACCGCTTCGGCACCATGCAGGTGTTCCTCAGCTTCGGCGTTTACTACGACGGATACAAAGACCCCGACAAGACCAAAGAGGAGAAGAAGAAAGAGGAGGCCAGCAAAGACCTCAACAACACACTGAGGTACACACACACGCACACACACACGCACACGCACACGCACACACACACCAGGACCGGCTCCAGGATGAAATGACTGAGGGGGCTGTTGAAAAATCAAAGGGGGCGATTTTTTTCCACAAAAACTAAAAATACTGGCAATGTAGTGAATTGACACACCGAGCTCTTTTCCTTCTCACTGCTCCACAGTCTTTGCTTCTTTATTTTTATTCCGGATTGACCCCTCTCATTCCGTTCTTTTCCTCTGATCCTTAATAATAGATAGAACATTGTTAGATGGCTGCACTTTGGTTCACAGACTAACATTGATTTTCCTCAATTTATAAAAGGACAGGCTCTGTAATTATACCATAACCTTTTCTCCTCTATCCCTTAACTCGTCTTCCTGTACAGATTTACTTTCCTCTAGTCAGGATTAAAGAAACATTAATCTGGTTGATTTTTTATTTTCAGGATTGAATGTTCAAACCAAGGCCTAAAACCTGGCATTTCATAAGAAAGTGAATAATATATAACCAAATGTAATATTGGATTAAATACTGCACCAAATGGACAGACACAGATTAAAAATACAAATACTGTATAGTCCTCTGGTTTGTCTCTAGAGTCTAACTGCCATGAGAAAAATCAGATCAGTGTTCCACAATTCGTCACTAGATGTCGCTCATACCATTTACCAATACGGTTGATATAATACAGATTACCACAACAGTGCTGTGGAAATGAATTCCCCGTGGGGACAATACATCTAATCTAAACTAATTTAATATTCAATCCCCCAGCGATTGAGAACATCAATTCGTAACTTACCTCGTTTAAAGCACTTTTGTTGTAAGTAAGTGACACTACTAGCCGAGATTCTTTTGTCCAATATTTTGCGGGCAGGAACATTGAATTAGAAGTAGTAGAAGAATAAATAGTAGAAGAAGATATACGCTAACGCTACAAATAGGCACAACACTGTTAATCTGTTTTTACTGACAAATAATATTTTATTTCACGGTGGTGACGTGAAGTCATGTGACCGTGCTGTAGTTCCTTTATAGCCCAACATTAGCCACCTTTAGCTTAGCGGTGGTGACGTGAAGTCATGTGACCGTGCTGTAGTTCCTTTATAGCCCAACATTAGCCTCCTTTAGCTTAGCGGTGGTGACGTGAAGTCATGTGACCGTGCTGTAGTTCCTTTATAGCACAACATTAGCCACCTTTAGCTTAGCGGTGGTGACGTGAAATCATGTGACCGTGCTCTAGTTCCTTTATAGCCCAACATTAGCCACCTTTAGCTTAGCGGTGGTGACGTGAAGTCATGTGACCGTGCTGTAGTTCCTTTATAGCCCAACATTAGCCACCTTTAGCTTAGCGGTGGTGACGTGAAGTCATGTGACCGTGCTGTAGTTCCTTTATAGCACAACATTAGCCACCTTTAGCTTAGCGGTGGTGACGTGAAGTCATGTGACCGTGCTGTAGTTCCTTTATAGCCCAACATTAGCCACCTTTAGCTTAGCGGTGGTGACGTGAAGTCATGTGAAAGTGCATGACTTCATGACTTCATGCTCATTCCTTTGAAAATATAACACGTCTATCCGTGTCATAAATAAATATGAGAGTGCGTGTCTGCATTGCTACAGAAAGATTACATTCCAAACCCAGGAATCAGCTCTAGCACATACCAACAAGCACAGCATTATTTTTTTTACAAGCAAGAATTACATATAGAAGTCTCTGAAGCTAATCACAGATTCCTCCCATCAGGTTTTTACCGGATGTGTCTCGGGAACCACAACCATTTCGGAGCCATCAGGGTGTTCGTGAACTTTGGCGTCATCTACGAAGGCTTCGAGGAGACGAAGATGGAGACGGAGGAAGGGGAAATAGTCCTGAACAACACTTTGGCCGGTATTGAGGTATTTCAATTCAAGTCAGTTCGGGATTTTGTACTTCATTTTGTTTGGCATGCTCCAATCAATTTAACTCCGCAAAAAAGCTTCCACGCTCCTATTGGCTAGCGCTTCGACACATTGTACGTGATAGGCTAAGTGGGTGGGACATCTCTAAGCGGTTGACCAATCGCAACAGAGCCGGCCAGCTAACCAATCAGAGCAGACTGGGCTCTGGTTTCAGACAGAGGGTGAAAAGAGGTGCTGCAGCACAGGCAGTATGAGGAAAATAAAGAGTTTTTTGAACATTAAAGCATGGAGACATGTAGAGACACTACATACAAAAATAACTTATCTCTGACACCATATTACCCGGAATAATATGCTCAAACTTAATCCAAATCGCTCGTTTAAGAAACTACCTGCAGCTAGAGGATTCACTTTTTGGGTTAATTGTACCTTCAATATGATTACAATATGTTTCTAAGTCAGGGGTTGTCAGGGAACTTTATGATAGAAAAAGGGGGCAAACGGTTTGGCTGATTTACTGATTTGTATATATATCATGTTTGGTTTTAGGAGAGTGTGCAGAAGCTCCAGAATCAGATCTTCCACATGTGGCGTCATGCAACTTCGCCCGCATGAGGAAAGGGAAAGACCACTACCTCCTGCAGTCCATCTTCAACTACGTCACCTGGTGGTCGGCGACACAAAGCCTCGTCATCATCGTTTCTGGATATCTGCAGCTCTTCGCCATCAAAAGACTCTTCAAAACGAATTCCGGCGGACCGAGATGCTGAGAGCAGAACGTCCTCACTTCTCCTAAATCACTGCTTCAGCCCCTTTGCATGATTTCCACTTGTTAGATCAGACTTTAAAGGTCCCCTATTATACTGTTTCTCATCAATATACTACAGGTCTCAGATGTATATAGAACCTGTCTCTGATTGGCTGAAACACCAAACAGATCAGTGCAGCATTACCCATAATCCCCTCTGTTTCAGTCCTGTTTCCAAAGTGCTGATTCTCTGTCTGTTACATCAGATGAAGACAAGGAGCCCCCTCCCCCACGCCCCTCTGAGAGACATTAGGTTACAAAGAACTCAAAGGTGCTCTAGAGGAGATTCAGGTGATAAGGTGGGGGGGGGGTTACCTTGGTGCTGATTGGCTAATGGTTACACAAGACAACACATGTTGATGTTGAAGAGACATGAGGAAGAGGGGACACATGTTGATGTTGAAGAGACATGAAGAAGAGGGGACACGTGTTGATGTAGAAGAGACATGAAGAAGAGGCGACACATGTTGATGTAGAAGAGACATGAAGAAGAGGGGACACATGTTGATGTAGAAGAGACATGAAGAAGAGGGGACACATGTTGATGTAGAAGAGACATGGAGAAGAGAGGACACATGTTGATGTAGAAGAGGGGACACATGTTGATGTAGAAGAGACATGAAGAAGAGGGGACACATGTTGATGTAGAAGAGACATGGAGAAGAGGGGACACATGTTGATGTAGAAGAGACATGAAGAAGAGGGGACACATGTTGATGTAGAAGAGACATGAAGAAGAGGGGACACATGTTGATGTAGAAGAGACATGGAGAAGAGGGGACACATGTTGATGAAGAAGAGACATGAAGAAGAGGGGACACATGTTGATGTAGAAGAGACATGAAGAAGAGGGGACACATGTTGATGTAGAAGAGACATGGAGAAGAGGGGACACATGTTGATGTAGAAGAGACATGGAGAAGAGGGGACACATGTTGATGTAGAAGAGACATGGAGAAGAGGGGACACATGTTGATGTGGAAGAGACATGAGGAAGAGGGGACACATGTTGATGTAGAAGAGACATGAAGAAGAGGGGACACATGTTGATGTAGAAGAGACATGAAGAAGAGGGGACACGTGTTGATGTAGAAGAGACATGGAGAAGAGGGGACACATGTTGATGTAGAAGAGACATGAGGAAGAGGGGACACATGTTGATGTAGAAGAGACATGGAGAAGAGGGGACACATGTTGATGTGGAAGAGACATGGAGAAGAGGGGACACATGTTGATGTAGAAGAGACATGAGGAAGAGGGGACACATGTTGATGTAGAAGAGACATGGAGAAGAGGGGACACATGTTGATGTAGAAGAGACACGGAGAAGAGGGGACACATGTTGATGTAGAAGAGACATGAAGAAGAGGGGACACATGTTGATGTAGAAGAGACATGAGGAAGAGGGGACACATGTTGATGTAGAAGAGACATGAAGAAGAGGGGACACATGAAGAAGTGGATTTTGCATAATAGGTGACCTTTAATTGATTCATGTTTGGAAAACACAAGATGCTGCAAGTTGGAGACTTAAACCGTAGCTGTTTTGAATTTGTATCCTCCTGGGTGATTGGATGTATTTTGTGTCGCTTTATAAAAATGCCAGCTAAATGAAATGTTAAAAATGTCACGTTATGTAAAACTCTTTACTGATATAGAGACCTATATGCTGTGTTGGTTGTTTTTACTCTTCTATTTGAACAAGTTGTGTTGTTTAGTACAATCTCAGAGTCCCTCTAAACATTTGGGATCATGTAAGTGTTGAGGGTTAGGATGGCAGCTTCTGCATACTAGATGGGATACTCATAAATCATCTGTGAGCTTGTATCCCCGTAGGGTGGAGGTCGGGTCTCAGACATTACACCACCTGCTTGTTGCGCTCTGTCTAAACGGTAGTCTAACATTAACGTATTTAGGTTGCGGTACGCCCGTGGGTCTGGGCTAAGCTGACACGGGGGGGGGGCAGAAGGTCCGGATTTAGCTTCTGTGTATCCCTCCCAATCTTCTGTTGGCTCTGAGTCATTAAACTGGGTTCTAACCTCATCCGCCATTTTGTAAGGGTTTGAGTTCACTCTTTTATGCACATGCAAGTTCCGATCAGCAGATATCAAACCCCAACAATATCTTCAAAACCAATATGAGGAATTTTTTTTGCGAGGCTAAAGCTCAAATACTTTACCAAAATCAACTAAACTATTTGCTCTTGACCCCTTTCGGAAATGGGATTTTCCGTTACACAACAGAAGACTCAATTCAGGCCTTAAAGAACGCTTTAAAGACAAGTCAGGGAGAGTTAAATGCGGTGCTATTTTGCACTGTATTCTTGTTTTACTGTCATATAGTATTATCTGTTTTTCATTTCAAGTATCTAAACAGAGTCCCTTACCTCACTGAGCTGTAGTTATCTCTCTCAGTCTGACAGGAGAGAGCTCTCCCTTTCCTTGCTTTAGAAACAGCTTCTAATATCCGTTAGCGCAGCTAGCTAACCAGATGCTAACAACAACAACAATGAAAATAGTGAGTTTGGTAGAAATATACTGTATAATCGTAAAGTTATTTAAGATGCCGTATTTATTGAAGATTTGACATTATAAATATTCCCCAAAATTATTCAAAAGCATATTCTTCCAAACTCCTTGCTGTAGTATGACACACATTAGACTATTGATGTGTGTAGTGAGTTTGGTAGTAATACGCTGTATAATAGTGATTGAATATTATATTCTCTTTTTTGCGAGTTGCACTTTGCAGACGGTCCCTGAGCACTCGTTTCCTCTCCGGCTGCGGATAGAGACCAATGTAATGTGTCCAGCTCGGAGGACGGCGCGTATTGGCATTTTTTGTAATCAAAATGTGATTGTAGTTCGTTGTCAACCTTACCACGGTACTTAGGAGACGTACTTTGTGTCTGAACAACGTTTTGATCACGAGTTATTGATCCGTGAAATCAGAATCCCCCAATATTGTTCCAACTTTTTGCTGTTCCTTCACTTTATTTTATATACATTTATTTTAGACGAAATCTTAGCGTGAGGAAAGGCATGAGTGGCGTGAGTGGGACTGGCGTGAGTTCTGCGCCGCCTCGCCACGCCTCGCTCTCAAGGCTGCGGGCGTCTTTGTCCCGTGAGATTTCAACGTCTCATGTGGGCGAGCCTCCAGAGGAAGTCGGACAAAAATTACTAACCATCATGCAACGCACTAGCAAGCCGTTGATCGAAATTGCGCAGGTCTGCACAGGTCTCACTTGTCTCAAACAAGCCTAGTGTGTAGGTGGCGGTTTGGAATTGGGCAAAAATCCATGGAGTTAAGAATGCTAGCGGAAGTTAGCTTAGCGCGCTAGCTCCACATAGACGGTGACGGAACTTGACTACACAGCGTTCATTGCAGAGACCAATCTGTATTATTTGTCAGGGGGGAAACTGTTAAAACACCTATCTGAATGGAGTTTGCGGTGTTTATGGCTCAAGAAACGTCTGGAATATATCCCCCACGAAGCTAAGGATGTTAGCTTTCTAGCTCGAGGCGGACGAGAACGTAGCCTAGCAACACAGCTTTCACTGGAGGAGCAGTTGCTGCGATTTGATAAAAACATGTCTAAAGTTGAAACGCTGAGAGCTTTTGTCAACGAGCGGCTCGCTGCAGCTGCTGAGGAGATATTCGAGCAGTTCGAGAGGACGATAGCAGAGGAACTGGAGTCAACTTTAAAGGAGAATCGGCGACAACAGAAGCTACTGGACGCCCTTTTGAACCCAGAAGTCCGGCTATACAGAACAGGTTCGTCAAGTGTTATTGTTTTTCAGACGTGGGAAGGAACTAAGTACATTTACCTACTTAAGTACCATTTTGAGATACTTGTAAATACTTGAATACATTTCCTTTTTATGCTGCTCTGTACTTCTACTCCACTACAGTTCAGTGGTAAATTGTGTACTTGTACTCCACTACATGTTAATCCCTTTAGTTACTTCACAGATGTGGATGAATGATGTGAAATATAATCTTAAAATTAAAAGTCTTTAATCAAGGCTTTAGTTCCACCTGGAGTAAATCCACCAGCTACCCTGCAGTCTACAAAGTACTTCAGACTAGCTGCTCCTTCACCAGCTACCCTGCAGTCTACAAAGTACTTCAGACTAGCTGCTCCTCCACCAGCTACCCTGCAGTCTACAAAGTACTTCAGACTAGCTGCTCCTCCACCAGCTACCCTGCAGTCTACAAAGTACTTCAGACTAGCTGCTCCTCCACCAGCTACCCTGCAGTCTACAAAGTACTCCAGACTAGCTGCACCTCCACCAGCTACCCTGCAGTCTACAAAGTACTTCAGACTAGCTGCACCTTCACCAGCTACCCTGCAGTCTACAAAGTACTTCAGACTAGCTGCACATTTACCAGCTTTGAGAACACTTTCATGATCAATCATTATAAAACAAATCGTATATATTATTCTGAAATGGACCAATCTGCACAAGGACTACTTTTACTGTCGCTACTTTAACTATATTTCACTGTATACAGAGTATTCCTACACTCTAGGTCAGGGGTATTCAACTAAAATTCAACGAGGTCCAGTTGGAGAGAATCTCCCCATGCAAAGGTCCGGAACATCAAAATGTCTAACTTGCTTTATGAATTAGTGTGATATTGAAGTAGCCTGTAGCTTTATCAAAATCTGCACAGTAGGGCCTGGCTCATTTCGTGGCATCTGCAGGCAGTGGCAAGTCCTTCCGGCATATGCCCTAGCTGTGGCAAGTACTTCCGGCATATGCCACAGAGGCCGCTACTCTGTGGTAGCTGTGGCAAGTACTTCCGGCATATGCCACAGAGGCCGCTACTCTGTGGTAGCTGTGGCAAGTACTTCCGGCATATGCCACAGAGGCCGCTACTCTATGGTAGCTGTGGCAAGTACTTCCGGCATATGCCACAGATGCCACAATTTGCCGAGGCATCTGCCGCTGCTCAACGGGAGTTGCCACAAGATGCCAGAGTAAGAGAACGTTTACGGTAGCTGCCACTCGCCTTCCGTGGCAAATGCTGCCATTTAAACCCGTATTTATCGTGTAAAATGTCGCTGTTTTGGCATGACTTTATCGAACTGATCTGTACACAGGATTGGGTTGTAACGGAATACATGTAACGGCGTTACGTAATCAGAATACAAAAACCAAGTAGCCTAACTGTAGCCTTCAGCTCACGTTACATTTGATAAACAACTCATCCGAATACAGTTACTTTCGTAAACCTGAAGTGAATACATTTTGGAATACTTATTGGAATTATTGGTGGAAAAGTTTCCTCACAAAATGTATCCTAATATTCATTACCGGCAGAACTGTGTGCACACATGGATGTATAATAAGAGTGTGCACAGCGCAGCAGCGTGTCTGTGAGGCCCCGCCCCTGCACGCATATGAGAGAGAGATCTCTTTTTAAATATATTGAAAGTTAGAAACGGAGATGGTTCGATAAAACGTGCAAGATAACGTTTATGTAGCATTTCTTTATTGTCGAAATGACGACATTTCATAACTGGATCAAATCAAAGTGAATGGCCTGCCGCTGCTGAAGGCATGGGGCAAATATGAGTCCTTTGCCTAATTTATAAAGTAAGCCTTAGCATCTCACTAGCTGCCCTAAGTCTGCAGCCAAGTCTAATAACACCAGCGTACACGTTGCTGCGTCAATACAGATATTTATTTGTCTTTACTAGTCATCATACGCCTGGTTTATCGTAGCAAGCGGTGGAAACTCCCCTCAAGAAGCGACAATTGCCCAGGGCGTTGCAACCCTCACTCGCCAATATGTCATCATAAATATAGCACGTTTGTTTATTTTAGCAAACCATGCTCCAAGTAAAATTGAATAGAAATGATAATGTATAATCTTTTTGTAAAATAGAGATCGCACATCAGTCCTGTGTACAGATCAGTTCGATAAAGTCATGCCTAAACAGCGACATTTTACACGATAAACACGGGTTTAAATAGCTGCATTTGCCACGGAAGGCGAGTGGCAGCTACCGTAAACCTTCTCTACTCTGGCATCTTGTAGCAACTCCCGTTGAGCAGCGGCAGATGCCTCGGAAAGTTGTGGCATATGCCGGAAGAACTTGCCACAGCTACCATAGAGTAGCAGCCTCTGTGGCATATGCCGGAAGGACTTTCCACTGCCTGCAGATGCCACGAAATGCGCTTGCTGTCTCTCCATCTGCATGTAATCAACAACTGACTGCCAATCAAATTAAAGAAAGTACAATTTAACAAAACAAAACAATATTACATTGCATTTATCCAAAGCGACTTGCAATGCAATCACATCGGCACACTATGTAAATATCTTTCTGCTAAGCCCCATTGCAAAATCGCATCCTCGGCAGGAAACAGCGTCTGAGGGCTTCTTATTATTTAAAAACCTATGAATGTGTCACACCCACTTCACGGGAAGAAACTCAGCTATCAGACAATATTAACAATTTGTAGCAAAACGAAACATAACATTAGCCTTGAGCGAAAAAATGCTAACACCCTTAGCACAGAAATCACGTTAAAACTCTTATTACTTATCGTATCTGCACAAACAAGATATCGATTAGCAAACTGGGATTGCACAGACTCGACAGGTATTGGTATCATTACTGACCGATCCGAACTCGTGATATGAGAAGCTAACAAAGACATCACATCACGTAGCATTAGGTAGCCAACACGGCAATGTGTCTTACCTTTGTTGTTTTCTGATCAAAAGTTGTCTTCAATGGCATTAAAATGATCAAAACGCTGCTGAAGTTAATCCATAGTTTAATCCAATGTGTCACTTTGAATGATTTCTGATAATCCATCAGCAATAAAACTAGTTTTCGGATTTCAGAGCGTAAAATAGGTTTCGCTTCTGGCAAACTGCGTGTGCATAGCTCTCATTCCTAAATGGTAACGTTGGTGTGTATGTGGAAATTCCACTTCAATTCTATTGGCTCTAACGGTTCAAAAGAGATGTCAATCATTAAAATCGACCAATGGGTTCCAGAGAAACGGCAAAAACACCCATTTCCACCCAAATCACCTCGGAGGTGGGTTTTGTTTTGCTAAAAAGGTCAAATGTCACTTGTTTTGTTTTAGTCTTCCATCCCATCATTAAGGGTGGTTTTCACTACAAGTAATGTTTTTATTTTTGGACGGACTCTATAATTTACAGTTTTTTACTGTGTTCAATCTGAATTTTCTTTAAAATAAAAACATCTATATTGATTCTGACTTTTCTGCGTCCAACTCCCAGGTTCATCCTTACTTTGAGAACAACGATTATTAATTTAACCCTTTTAGAAGAGAAGATATGTGACCCGCACTATCGAAATCAGTCGGAAGTCGCAACGGCTCATTTCAAAATAAACGTGGATTTGCGTACAACATTTTTTTTCGGGGTTCGGGAGTTTTGTTTGATTTTAAATAAACAAAGTCTTGGCTTTCAGAATATGAAACTTTTATTTCCAAAATCACACGATAAATACATGTTTGAAGCTTGAAGGGAAGAAGACAGCTCTCACTCGCACTCTGCTGTTCCGCAGCGCGACCCTCTGAGGGCCTAAGATATTCTAAAAGATAATATTTGAAAAAATAAAAAAAACCATTTTCTTTTAAATATTTTTTTTTATATTTTTTTTGTTGGTATATTTTTCATTAGTTTTACAAAAATAACTTGATTTAATTGTATTTAAAATAATATTTCCAAAGAAATAAATCCTTCGAATCTGCCTGTTCAGTTTCTGTTAAATGCCGTTTGTTGCTTGTTGGTCCCTCTCTACATTCACGGAGGGTCGCTATGGTAACTCAACGAGAGAGTAATGTCAAATGACAGTACAATTGACCAATCATATCTTCCCTCTAAATGGGCGGGCTTTATTTTCGCGGACTTTATGATAAGTTCCGCCCGCTGTGAAGTTTATGCCAGTGGTGCAGTGACGCGTCCTAAAACCCGGAAGTAAGCTGCGCTCGGATTCCCTCGACAGAAAGCAACGGGATTTCTCCAGAGGGTTTTGGAAAATAGCTCAAAATAAGGTCTGTGGAAAATACAGATATTGGTATTTGTTTCAGTAAACTGATTTAAGATGCTGGAAGATGTGCAGGCTTTCTGCTGTCCTGATGTCAATGGGAGCTCATTCCACCATTTTGGATTTATTTTTTTTATTATTTTCTCCTTTTAGCTTTGTGAAGCACCTTGAGATGACATTCTTTTTAAAGTGCGCTATATAAATCAAATGTATTATTATTATTATTATTATTATTATTATTATTATTATTAGGGTCCGAGCATGGAGCACTAGGACCCAACGGAACCTATTAGGCGCGTTCACACTGCGGTACTTTTCCCACAAAGGTTCATCTGTACTTAGTTCATGCGAACTCTTTGGTTCTCATGAACTAAGTACAGATCGCGTTCACACCAGAAAAAGTCCCCGGGGAGGATTAGGCAAATGAAGCCGCTGACGTCACTTCTTCTTCTTCTGCTTTGGGTTTACTGGCAGGCCGCAAACCACTTCACGGCGAGTACAGTGGTGGCGGTATGCACCTTAAAGTTGCAATCTTCCAGAAACCGAGAGAAGAAGAACCAAGATAAGAACAACACAAACTTCCGAGTTGACTGATGTTGTGGTTTTTGTGCTCGTGTTATACAGCGTTGTAACGGAGTTATTTAAGCCACAAAAGCAGATCTACACCACCTCAAATTAAATAGCAACGCTGCCTCGGAAGCGAAGACGGTTAAGAAGCGATATCTAAAGGATTGGACGACGGAATGCACGCTCTCTGGCCTTGTTTGACCGTAGGGCGGCTGAGGATGATGAGCGTTATCACGCCATAAGAACAGCAATGGTAAGTTATCAGTAAATCATAATACTATCTAATGTAGGATTTGTGGAGTTATGTGGGTCATTCCAGAATTGGAGGACATTTCATGTCCCCCATATAAAAAATCTTGGTGACCAACTTGCAAGTCAAATATAACATTTGAAATAGGGATTTTATTTACGTTTTTTGGTATTATTCTATTGATATGTCTCTAGTAATGGTAAAATCAATTTGTTAAATCATAAACATATTTTAAATAAACAGTAATTTTGCACAGAAGGTGTGTCCCTCAACATGCGTTTACAATCTTTTCAGTCTTAAAAGAGTGTGGCACTCTGACCCACTCCACGCTGTTACTGATACTTTCAGAATAAAGCATATTCATTTCAAAGTTGTCTTTCTTGCATTAGATATCCAAGTTTGTCCTTGCCTTGAAAGTCGCATTACATTATTATTATTATTATTATTATTATTATTACAGTACATGCTACATCTAGCAATAATTCCTGAGGTTAAAGCTCAAATTAGCATTGATTTTCAACCCTGTTACTTTCAACCTTGTTACTATAATTAGAGTAACCGGGGTAATTCTTCATTGGAAAATATACATTTGATGCCTAGCTGGGCAAATCACTTTTTTTGATGGTTTATTATCTGTTTTTCCAAAATACATAACCATTTTTTATCAAATTTTAAATTGTCCTCCAATTCTGGAATGACCCATGTTGAGCTAATTTGTGCCTTTGTATGTGTTCCAGATATGCGAATACTACGCTCTCTCTGGGTGAAAAATAGAACCTCGGCTGGTGGAAGACGGTGGTGCCAACGTACAACGATGAGCAGTGGATTAAAGATTTCCGAATGTCCAAGCAGTCTTTTCAATACCTCTGTTCTCGCCTGGGAGCAATGTTGGGGAGAAGCGACACAAACTTCCGGGAGTGTGTACCTGTATGTAAAAAAAAATCGCCATAGCACTGTGGAAACTTGCGACCAACTCTGTGTACAGGACCATCTCTCATTTGTTTGGAGTCGGCAGATCTACGGTGTGTTGCTGTGTGCACGAGTTCTGCTCCTCTGTTGTGACGCTACTCCTCTGTTGTGACGCTACTCCTTCCTGAGTTTATGCCATGGCCGAGAAGTTAAAGGAGATGGCGTTATTTTTTGAGCGCAGATGGGGTGTGCCACAGTGTGTAGGTACAGTAGATGGATCACACATCCCCATTCTGAGACCAGAGGAACACCACAACGAGTATTTCAACCGCAAAGGCTGGCACTCGCTCGTCCTGCAGGGTGTGGTGGATGGCAAGGGCCTCTTTTGGAGTGTTTTTGTTGGCTTACCAGGTAGCAGAGTGTTAGGCTTGTCATCACTGGGTAGTTTTGTGGATAGGGGTGGTCTACTTCCTCATGTGACGAGGGATATTGGTGGACATGATGTGGGTTACTATATCCTTGGTGACTCAGCCTACCCCCTGCAAAGATGGCTGATGAAACCGTTCCAAGATAATGGAAGGCTCACACCCGAGCAACATGTGTACAACTTCAAAACAAGCCGAGCACGAGTGGTGGTGGAGAACGCTTTTGGCAGACTGAAGGGCAGATGGAGGTGCTTGATGAAGCGAAACGACTGCAAGATTGACAAGATAAAAATCCAGGTGGCAGCATGTTGCATATTACATAACCTTTGTGAGAGTAATGGCGATGAGTACAGGGCCGAATGGACTGCCTTACCGGCGACCCAGCTTGATGGGCCAGCGCCAGCCATTGGCGAGGCTGGGGGGCAGCCTCCCCAAGACACGCGCACAGCCCTTCTGAGGCATCTCAACAGCGTTGACATTTTTTAATTGACAATAAAACTGATATTTCTACAGTGCTTTTGGTTCTCTCTTTTATTTACCAGTCAAGACAGACACAATTACAATCGTGCAGACACACCAGTTATAAGGGTACTTTACAACTATGTACATTTATTTATATAGTGTCCTCAGGCCGATTTAGCAAAGGGATATTAACCCTTGTATTTTCATTCTTTATCTCAATGATATGATGATTTGTGTGTATGCGTAAGACTAAGAGAAATAAGCAAGATACAGGATCTGTTTAATCGCTATGTTGGTTCTCTTTTATTTAGCACAGTCAAAACAATATAGTAACAGTGGCAATATATATATATATATATACCCACCCATATCCGTAGCAGGTCTCCAAGGTGAACAGCCTCTGGCATGTTAGATCAAGGTATGTGTATATATATAATAACAATACAAAATAAACTTTCCCAGGTGTAGGGATAGACTCTGCAGCAGACACTAGTGCAAAAGTTAAATGTCAGTATCAAAACAGTGGCAATTACATTACATGTCATTTGTTAGACGCTTTTATCCAAAGCGAGTTACATACTCAATACTGTGGACAACCACAGGAGCAATTTGGGGTGAAGTGTCTTGCCCAGGGACACAACGACATGCTGACTGCAGTGGGACTCAAACCTGCTTCCCCCCGATTCAAAGTACAGCACAATATCCACTGAGCCACAGCACCCTATATATACACACTACAGCGAAGAAGGCTTGTTGGATTTAACCAGCTCGGAAAGCACTGCCAGGTGGGTGGGTGTGTGTGTGTGTGTGTGTGGGTGTGTATATAGTTTTTTTGTCAAAAAATCTTAGGAGTTTTCTTACCGGAAGTCATGCGATCTCTAGCCCGGAAGTTTACGCTTGTGAGAGAGTGAAAAAAGGCGCTAAAAGTGTAAACGATGTATTTTCACGGTGTTTCATAATTGTACCAAGACGGAAATAAACGTGAGTAGTGGACATCAGTTCGATGCATAACGTTCTTTTCAAGACCAGAGTAGTAAATGTGTTTATATGTACCTTTGGTTGGTGGAAAGGGAGACGAGCGAGGACTGCTGTCCCGATCTGGAGGGGAAAGCTCACTCGTTTCTAGAAAGAGTTGTCCCATCTCTGCCCCTGAAAACACACGATTAGTTAGTGAAGCAAATTACAGAAACATTGCACACTTATTCACAAGTCAAAACGTTTTCACAGTGGACGAGAATAGCTAGCTGTTATTAGCCTGCTCGGGGTCGGCAGGCTAACAGTGTTAGCCAGTTCAGCCTAGCATGGCCAGCTCGATCTACTGAGCAAATAGAGGTACATATGAGACCAGTATTGTGCAGATTAAAACAATGCAGTGCATGTAGTTTATTTTTACCTTCTTCGTCGTCGTCGTCGAACACTGAATCCGCCATTTCAGCGGCCTCCCACACCAGCGCGCCCGAATCGATTGTCGACGCTGTGCCGGAGAATGAGGGCCTGTGGCCGAGCAGAGCATCCAATATATCGTATAATTTGCTCGTCCTCCGATCGTTACCACTTTTATTATTGTGGTCTTTTATTTTTTTGTAGTCCTGCCTGAGCTTCTTTATTTTGTCCCTGCATGAGTTAGCGCTGTGGAAGATTCCCAGGTCGCGTAACTTCAGTGAACAACGGTCGTACAACTTAGCATTGGAAACTGCCTTTAGCAGAAGCCGCTGGGTCGCGTCCTCGGAGTAAATCGACAGAAGCGCCGACACATCCTCATCACTCCACCGCTCCGATGACTTCTTTGCAATAACTGCTGCCATAACTGCTTTCAAAAACAGTACTCTCTCCGTTGGTGCGCTGGGCAATAATGCGAGGAAATAAAAATGGCATTTTCAAAGTTTCACGGGGCGTGGTTTGCAATCCACCCAGCCAATCAGAAAAGAGCCGCTCGAAAGTCCCTGCTCTCTAGCGGGGACTTTCGAGGGGGTAATAAGGTTCACATGAACTACTTTTGGTACCGGCTCTTTTTGGTGTGAACGCGATCATGAACTAAGTTCGCATGAACCTTTGTTGGAAAAGTACCGCAGTGTGAACGCTATTGTTATTGGTGGTATTAATCTTATTATTCCATTTCGGTATCCTGTTTTTGAGGGATGCTTAAAAAGTTGTATGATTTTGCACGGATTCCAGGATCGGTGAAAAATTCAATATTCTGGAATCAATGTGTTCAAATTGTCCAACATGCTCTCGAGCGCCACCTATGGCCATTTCCATTTTTGGAGAGATGTACAAAGTCGCACTGTAACTCCGAATGACCTGACATTTTGCAGACTTATTCGGGTTGACCTGCTCTACATATAATCTCATTGGACCCTTAATCTCCGCCTACTTTATTTTTTTTAATTACCATAATTTTAAAAACAGTTAAATATTCACTTCAATTTCAAATTTTTGTTTTTCAACACCAAACTTAGTATACAACATCAGTGGAGGGTCAGACACATTACCGTAGGAAATGAGCATGTTCAGTTGATAAATATGGGCGTCATTACTCTAAACGTGTTTGCAAAAAGGCGGGGCTTAGATAGAAATGATCATAACTCATCAACAATGTATCCAAAAAACACATTTTGGTGGTAAGGTTCAATCTGTATTGGGGAATAAGCACAAGTCATTTTCATTTTGGAATATAGGGGGTGCCAAAAACATGACAAATGTATAACTCAAGAACTGATTTACGAAATAATTTTTTTTAAGACATACTCTGGGGATGAGTATAAACTTATATTTAAAGTGTCGCAACGAATGACAAATGTGGGCGTGGCCTGTACTTTTATTTTTATGACGATGTGCTAAAATGTGCTCTTTTTTTTTGTTAAAACGGCTCAGTAGCGGCCCCTATTGTGTGGTAGTCACATATAGTTTCTCAGAAGTTCACGAATTTTGGCACAGACATTCCTCATGGAGTTGCGGACATATTTGTAAATAGCTTCCTTTAGCCCCGCCCCCCAGGAAGTTGGCCATTTAGAAAAATGTTTGTTTTTCATGCTTTTTAAGCACATTCTTGCGAACTCCTCCTAGGGGAATCGGAAGAAGATCGGAAAAATTCCAATCCAGGACAAGTTCATCCTCTATCCAATATGATGCTAAATTGCGAAGAAAATCTTTGATAACTCAATCGTGGAGGTCGTAAGCTAACAGCGAATACACCATTTGACGATTTACATGTAGCAAATTACTCCAAACTACTCGCATATAGTTTTTCCGATATTCAATAAACGCTGTATACACATTGCTATTATGATTGCGGACATATTTCAAATGTGCTTTCATTAGCCCCGCCCTCCAAAAAGTCGGCCATTTTGAAAAATATGCGTTTTTCATGCTTTTTAAGGACATTTCTGCGAACTCCTCATAGGGGAATGATTGAAAAAATTCCAATCCAGGACAGGTTCAGCCCATATCCAATGTGATGCTAAATTGCAAAGGAATAGTCAATCGCTCAAACGAGGAGCTCGTAAGCGAACGGAGAATTTTCCATTTGATGATTTACATGTCACAAATTACTCCAAATTACTCCAAACTACTCGCATATAGTTTTTCCAATATTCACGAAATGCTGTATAAAAATGTCTCTTATGATTTCCGACATATTTCAAATTTGCTTTGATCAGCCCTGCCTCCCAGGAAGTTGGCCATATTCAACAATGTGCATTTTTCATGCATTTTTAGCACATTTTTGCAAACTCCTCCTAGGGGAATGATCGAAAAAATTCCAATCCCGGACAAGTTCAGCCCCTATCCAATATGATGCTAAATTGTGAAGAGCATTTTTGAAAGCTCAATTGTGGAGGTCGTAAGTTAACAGCGAATACATCATTTTTGACGATTTACATGCCACAAATTACTCCAAATTACTCCAAACTACTCACATATAGTTTTTCCGATATTCACCAATTTCTGTATACAAATTTCTCTTATGAATGCGGACATATTTCAAATTTGCTTTTATTAGCCCCGCCCTCCAGAAAGTCGGCCATTTTGAGAAATGTTCATTTTTCATGCATTTTAAGGACATTTCTGCAAACTCATCATAGGGGAATTATCGGAAAAATTAAAATCCAGGACAAGTTAAGCGTATATCCAATGTCATGCTACATTGAGAAGGAATAGTCCTTCGCTCAAACGCGGAGCTTGTAGGCTAACGGAGAATGTACCATTTGTGATCAATTATATGTCAGATAAGCTATTGAGACCTGCCTGTCTGCCTGGCACATCAACTCTCACACGCGCGCACACACACACACACCCCCCCACACACACACGCACCTACTGTTAGTCTAACAACGCCCTTTGCTGGCGGCACATTCATTACAACAGACACCTATACACTCCCTAACCCTACTGTTTATTTGTAGATATCTCCTAAAGCCTACAAATAAAGTGTGAAATGTAGGCCTGTTCTGCTTTCTGCACTGACCTCAGCAGCTGTTCTCACTGTAAACATCGCCTCACAATGAAAGCAGTTGTATTAAAAAATAAATAACCTAACATCCAAGTGAGATGTGATTAGTGAGTAAAAAAACGGTGAAGGGCAGAAAGTCTGCACAACCCACTGCACCACATGTCTCCTCCAGACAGCCTCCGCGATAATCGATCGTCGACGAGCCTTTACAGAAATTTGTTTCCCTTGGAGGCGGTGCGCCTACATACGTTTCCGGGTCGCTGCCGGAGGACATTTGAGAAATTACAAACAGCTCATTTCGGAGGACTCGCGAGCGTCTGCTTGATGGCGGGACGATCAGCGACCTTCCCCTACATGCACTCGGACGCGAAGGTCCGCCCACAACTGCGTGCACGTCTGTGTCCGCAGTTTTAATTAGGACCTGAGCATGAAGTGTGCAAAGACCTATCGTAATTGATAGAATTCTTATTCTTCTCGTTCTGCAGTTTCGACCTGTTTTTGAGGGGGTTACGACACTATTCATGTAGCAACATTTGGCAATGCCGGCAGGACGGGTGAAAAATGTTACATTCTGGATTCGATGGGTGTAAAATATCCAACATCCTCTCTAGCGCCACCTGTGAAAATTCAGTTTTCGAAAAATGTACATAGTCGCAGCGTAAGTCTGACGGACCTGACATTTTGCACACTTATCCGGGTGTAGCTGCTCTACATATTATCCTCTCGTACCCCGAAGCTCCGCCTACTTAGATTTTTTTTGTAATTAACATAATGAATGAAAATCAGTGAAATATTCACTTACATTTCTATTTCATGATTTTCAACACCAAACTTAGTGTACAGCATCAGTGGAGGGTCAGACACATTACCGTAGAAAATGAGCACGAGGTGTGGAAAAATGTGCCCGACATCAAACGAAATGTATTGGCAAAAAGGTGTGACCTAGACATAAATGCTCACAATTAATCGAAGTCTTGGGCAATAGGCACAACAAAGAATGTTCATTTCGGACAATAGGGGGCGCCAAAAACACAACAAATGTATACCTCAAGAACAGATGGACGAAATAAATATATTTTGTCATAGTAGGCAGGATGACTATAAACTGAAATGTAAAGTGTCGCAACCAATGATGAATGTGGGCGTGTTCTGTTCAGTTTATTCTCAAAATCGAAGGGTTAAAAACACGTACGGACAGATAACTTTATGTTAAAATGAGTTACGGCCTTTAAACTCGGAACACAACCTTTTTCCAGACTGTACAAAAGAATTGTGCGTTTTAGCAAATACGGCTCATTAGCTCCCCCTATTGTGCGATAGTCACATATACTTTCTCCGAACTACCCGAAACTTGGCACAGACATTCCTCATAGAATTGCGGACATATTTCAAAATGGCTTCCATTAGCCCCGCACCCCCAGAAAGTGTGCCATTTTGAAAAATCCGCGTTATTCATGCATTTCCGCCAAACACCTCCTAGTGAAAAGATCGGAAAAGTTCCAGTCCTGCACCAGTTCAGCCCATATCCAATATCATGCTAAATTGCGAATAAAATAGTTGCTAGCTCATTGGAGCGGTGGTGGCGAAGTCGATTGGGGCTTGGTAACTGGAAGGTCACCAGTTCAAGTCCCGGCAGGACCAAGTGCTACCGAGATGTCCCTGAGCAAGGCACCGTTCCCCACACTGCTCCCCGGGCGCTGTTCAAAATGGCAGCACACTGCTCCAAACACTAGGATGGGTCAAATGCAGAGAAACAATTTCCCCACGGGGATTAATAAAGTATGTCAAATCAAAATCAAATCAAACAGAGAATGTACCATTTTTTTTACGATTTACATGTCGCGAATGACTCCAAAGTACTCGCATATAGTCTTCCCGATATTCACGAAACGCTGTATACACATTGCTATTATGATGGCACACATATTTCAATTGGCTTTTCATTAGCCCCACCCCCCACAAAAATGACAATTTTGAAAGATGGCCGATTTCTCATGCATTTTGAGCACATTTTTGCACACTGCTCTTAGGGCAATTATCGGAAAAATTGGGAGTACAAAAGTTGCTAGCTTTATCGGGGCGGTCGTATGCAAATTACTCCAAACTACTCGCATATGGTTGTTCCAATATGCACAAGACGTTGTATACACATTGCTCTTATGATTGCGGACATCTTTCAAACTGCCTTCCATTTGGCCCGGCCCCTCAGAAAGTCGGCCATTTTGAAAAATATGCAGTTTCCATGCCTTTTCTGCACATTGCAAAGGCCTCCTAGGGAAATGGCCGGATAACATCCATTCCAGGACAAGTTCAGCCCATATCCAATGCGATGCTACTTTGCGAAGGAATAGTCAGTCCCATGAACGGGGTTAGAATGTACCATTTTTAAGCACTATTTGGTTTCATGAAAAATATCAAGTAGTTTGTAGATATCTACTAAAGCAGGGGTGGGGAACCTTTTTCCTCTCAAGGGCCATTTCAATTTTTTCAACATCCTCCGAGGGCCGTACAAATGATTGACCTCTGCCTAAAAATACTAAAATCACAACCCATTTATTTCTTCTTTCTTTCATGTTGTGCAAAGAAAAAGTAACATCTTAATCCAGATATCTTGCCATGACTCGCGCATGCATACATGTGCACGGTTGTGGCATGGCCACCACAACAGAAAGATATGGACACAAGATGTGTGCAAATGTATTTAGTTTCCTATCCATGTGGACATGATTTAAGTGGGGGGGGGGACCTAACCTCCTCCGGGGGGGTCCGGGGGCATGCTCCCCGGGACATCCCCAGGAGTTAAAAGCATCAATCTGGTGCACTTTGAGAGCAACATTAAGAGATCTATGGATACATCTCTCAACATCCATATGAAACAGACCTGTAAGCATTTCTTTATGGATACTTTACAAATAACTCCCCTTTCAAACTGTGTTCTTCTTTATTGATAACAACTTTTTAGTATTAGTCATATAGTATTTTATACCTGTTTACTTTATTCCCTTATTTTTGTATAACTATAATGATCATATAAAGATGTGCCTTTACCTCACTGGTTGTAGAAAAGCTTCTTATATTCGTTAGCATAGCTAGCTAACCAGATGCTAATAACAACAAAGTTATTGACTGTATGATCAGTATGACAGTCATGAACAGATCGCCACTGGGCTTACGACCACGAAAAAACTACAGCATGTGTACGGCTCCTTATCTGAAGTGCCGAGCCACGTTCTGGTGCTCTCCGTCAGAACTCCACCCCTGTCAGACGAGACATATACCACGTGATGACACGTTAGGCTCGTGTTGTGTTCATGGACCCTGACCTTGGCCAGGAAAAACAGGCACTCGCTCGATTTTTTTTGTGGTCTAGATTTCTTATTTTTTTTTCTTTTTTGCGTGTGTTAAAAATTACCTCGAGGGCCATACCAAATTGTCTCTCGGAGGACCTGGGAGTCCAGGACGCCAACATTTCAGAAATGACGAACGGCTAATTTCTGCTTCTGACCAGCTGCCCTCCCCGACAGGCGCACGAACGCAAGGGCCCGCTCATCACTGCGCGCACATCTGCGACCGCAGTTTTAATTATTATTATTATTCAATTGTAAACAAACACTGCTCAACAATATCTCATTGGTCAGAGAGCTGAGAGATGTTGCAAGCTGCCTTTTGCAACATCCTACTTGTGTGAGATAGGTTTTTCTGCTGTTGCTGCCATCAAAACGCAAATACAGATCAAAGCTGAACATTGAGAATGAACTGAGAGTGGCAGTCTCAAAACAACAGCCCCGTTTTGAGAAGATCTGCAAGGGAAAGCAAGCACACACAAGTAATTGATAAGCTATGTGTGGAATAGGAATGGTAAAGTGATGTGATCGTTTGCAACCTGCAGTAGAAATAGTAGTTAATTAATATATTTTCCTTAAAGAAATTAGAATTAAAAAATGTACTGCTCAGGGAAGAAGGCCAACCAGTCATCCCTCATTACCTCATGCCTCTGTTGGAGGGGCAAAGGACTCTGGTGGGATCTTTTCGGAGTATTGCAGATCGTTTCCTTGACATCAAAGGTGCGTGCCACAGGACAACACGGAACGTGCGCGATTTGGACGCGATGAGTGGGGGGGGGTTTAGTGGAGCACGCGCGTGAGCATCAGAGCCTCGCAGCGGCGGAACTGAGGCGCCGTGGTAAACTGTGGTAACATGAAGAGCCGAAACAGCCGGCGCTCAGAGAGCCGTGCCAAATGATCCGGCTCACTAACGTAAAAAGACGGTATCTATAAGGGACGGCTCAAGTCAAAATTCAAAACACCCCCCTGAACTGAAAGGTTCTGGACCTCCTTGGTCTTCCATGGTTTCCTGTTTTTGTAAACAGACACATTTGTTGATACAGACATTTTCAACACAGATCCTGATGCAGAAGAGTTCTTATGAGGCGTATTCCTCTTTATCAGATCAGAGAACATGTCCCAATGTTTACATTCCAGGGCTCGACATTATAAATGGCCTGCTGGCCAATTTAGTTAAATTGTTTTGTTTTTTAACGCTACAACATAGCGTTTCGTGAGTCGGTTGTCATTGTTGGGTGGAAAGCAAACTGCTGTTTGCTGTGGAGCGCAGCGCGAGCAGGCTCCCGCGAGCCGGAGCGCAGCGCGAGCAGGCTCCCGCGAGCCGGAGCGCAGCGCGAGCAGGCTCCCGCGAGCCGGAGCGCAGCGCGAGCAGGCTCCCGCGAGCCGGAGCGCAGCGCGAGCAGGCTCCCGCGAGCCGGAGCGCAGCGCGAGCAGGCTCCTTCACTACAGACTATCGCGCCACCTAACCATTCGCCAAAATGTTTTTAATACCAGCGGTAACCGGCCAAGTGCCGGGCAAAAAACAATCTTCAAATAAAAGAAAGTCACCGGAGAGTGACGGGGAGCATGAGAAGAAGAGGGAGAGAAAGTTTCAGCTTGATCGATGGAGTTGGCTTCTAGTGGTGCAGTGACGCGTCCTAAAACCCTTTCATAATCTATCGATTAGATTTAAGATTAGAAAATTATAAAAGTAGGGTAGACATGTGGAGATTATCCGGTTGAACAAAACGTGCATTTATCAAACAGGTTTGTTTTCCACAGACCTTATTTCCAGCTATTTTCCAAAAACCCTGTGGAGAAATCCCATTTCTTTTTGTCGAGTGAACCAGCAGCTTACTTCCTGGTTTTAGGACGCGTCACTGCACCTCTCAATATGATGCCAATATAAACAAGGTCTTCTGTCGGCTCTGTACATCAATGCCGACCTATGCTGACAAGTAAGTGAAGAGAAGAAAATATAAAGGTATTGGCTAAAGGGAAATGTCCCAGCAGTTTAGGATAATGAAGGTTCTAATCAAATCTATTACATAGCCATTACATTTCTAACTCCAGATAATGACAGGAAGGCAGAAAATGCATTATTCAAATAATAATACTCATAGCAGAATCTTTTTAACAATGACCACAATATCATTATTTAAATTTTTCGATGTTACCCTTAATGTCTACCCCTGCATTCATATATTTGTTTGCAGACGACCATGTTTTGAACCATGTTCACAACCACATTTAATATATATATATATATATATATATATATATATATATATATATATATATATAAAGAGTAGACACTAGGGCTGGGAATCACCAGGCTCCCCACGATACGATACAATCGCGATACTTAAGACACGATACGATAGTACTGCGATTCTACGATTCGATATATTGCGATATTGCAAATCACATGGCTCATATCCATGTCCGTCTTCCCTTCGTGGTTAAAACATGTATTTGCAATATGAATAGTTTATTGAAATAACCCAATTTGTGTTCTTTGGACCTAAAAAGGAGATGGCATTGTCTTTGTTACTTTCATTGCAATTGTATACATGTATTAACGTAACTTCCTGTTTTATATACGACCATCTTTTGGAGGGATATGCTACAATGTATGTAAAAAAAATATCGATACTTGGCATCCGTGTATTGATACAATATCGCAACGCAAAGTATCGCGATACTATGCTGTATCGATTATTTCCCCCACCCCTAGTACACACAGTGGGGAGATTTCTCATTAAATTGATAATAAATGATTGAGTGTTAACATGAAATTAAGTCTTCTAACACGTCTGCATTCATGTCATTGATCTCCACAGATACCCAGCAGCAGGAGTGTAGCCTCAGTGTTGTAGAGGAGGACCCAGAGCCCCCCCACCTTAAAGAAGAAGAGGAGGAACTATGGTCCAGTCTGCAGATAGAGCAGGAGGTGGCTGATACTTACCTCCCTTTCACTTCTGTGAAGAGTGAAGAAGAGGATGAAGAGAAGGCTCAGTCCTCCTCACCGCTTCATGAAATCAAGACTGAGAATAACCGAGAGGTAGAGAAAACAGAAACTGATGAAGAGGAGTGTGAAGGATCAGATCCAGATGATCCTTTACAACCAGGTACTCAATACACAAGTTCAAAATCTGAGTCCGAGACTGACGACAGTAGAAATGGGGAGAAACGGCAAGACAATGAAGTACCCGGAAGTGGCATTGAGGGGGATGATGGGTGTGCTAGAAGCTTTGTGCATGAGGGGAATCTGCAGAAACACACCGGAGAGACACTTTATAGTTGCACCTTCTGTGATTTCACATCTGCGAAAAGGTCAGGTTTGACCAAACACCTCAAAGTTCATAGTGAAGCAAAACCTCAAAGCTGCTCAGTTTGTCAACAAACATTTAAAAGGAGAGGTGAGTTGGTGTCGCACATGATAATCCACTCGGGGGAGAAACCATTCAGTTGTCCTGTTTGTGGTAAATGTTTCGCATACAAGTCTATTCTGAATAGACACTATACTGTCCACACAGGGGAGAGACGAGTCAGCTGCTCAGTTTGTAGTAAAACATTTGCAACAGGATACAATCTGAGAACACACCACCAGCTCCTCCACACAGGGGAGAAACCATTCAGTTGTCCTGTTTGTGGTAAAGGTTTCGCATACAAGTCTATTCTGAATAGACACTATACTGTCCACACAGGGGAGAGACGAGTTAGCTGCTCAGTTTGTAGTAAAACATTTGCAACAGTAGGCAATCTGAGAACACACCAGATCCTCCACACTGGGGAGAAACCATTCAAGTGTAAGATTTGTGGTAAAAGATTTGCCGACAGGTCGAATCTGAAAAGACACTCAACTATCCACGATGGAGAGAAACCATTCAGTTGTCCTGTTTGTGGTAAAGGTTTCACATACAAGTCAATGCTGAATCAACACGTCCACCTCCACACAGGGGAGAAAGAATTCAGCTGTTCAGTTTGTAGTAAAACATTCGCAACACGTGGCAATCTGACACAACACTCAACTGTCCACTCAGGGGAGAAACCGTTCAGTTGTACGCTTTGTAGTAAATCCTTCAACCAAAGATCAAATCTGAGAAAACACTTGATTGTCCACTCCGGGGTGAAACCGTTCAGTTGTACGCTTTGTAGTAAATCCTTCCCCCACAAATCAAGTCTGAAAAAACACTTGATTGTCCACACGGGGAGAGAAACCATTCAGTTGTTCACTTTGTGGAAAACACTTTGCACAAATGACAAATCTGACACAACACTCAATTGTCCACTCCGGCCAGAAACCATTCAGTTGTACGGTTTGTGGTAAAAGCTTCTCCCAGAGGTCACATCTGAGACAACACGCATATGTCCACGCCAAGGAGAAACCATACAGCTGCTCAGTTTGCAAGAGAGGTTTCACTTGGGTGTTCAAATTAAATAAACACAAGTGTGCTGGTGAGAGAAGCAAAATAGAGTGAAGTTGCAGAGATATTTTTCACGTTTTTTCTTGCTGCAGATCTGTTTAATAGAGGGGTGTAGTGTAGAGTCCTAAAACCCCGAAGTGAGTAGGCATTTTACCACTTCGTCTCAGAGCCAATGGGTTTTTTTGAACATGTTTTTTTAGAGCACCATGTGTAATTATTTGTCTCTCCCTGTCTGCCGCTAACACGCCTGTTCACTTTCCTCTCCGCTTCTCTTCTCTGTTACTTCCCATGACCGCTCTGTGGTGTTGGGTTATACATGCTGTGTGAGTTGAGTGTAAATAAAGATCGCAGAAATTCAATCTTGATGGTGTTCTTGTTTTTACTTTGCTTTTACTTTACTAGTTAGTTCGATCAACAGAGCAGTAGAAAGACCATGAATGTATAATAAGAACGACGACGTGTAGCACAGTGGCAGGGTTGGGAAGCAAAACTCGGTTCAGAGTAAGAACAAATAAAAATTGACCGGGATTAATAAGAGTTGTGAGGACAGGAGGTGAGGCCCGCGGACTGCAGCTCTCTCTCTCTCTCTATGCTCCGTATCAGCTGATTGCTTCATGGTGCAGCTCAGCGTCTCTCTCTATCTCTCTTTCTACACACAGCAGATCCGCTGCCCGTTTAACAGCTTCGTCTTTGTCAAACTTTCTTATGTTCTTTCTCTAACACGTAATGAAGGTTATTAAGCGTTTTAGCTCCTGTGTTGTTAATATTGACCGCCATTTCCTTCATGAAGTGAAGTAGCCTCCCTGTCTGTGTCCTCGCGCTGTCCTCACATCCCCGGTCCCCCAGACTCGGAGGAGCACAGGGATGTCAGTATTGTTTATGAAGCAGGGTATAGAAAGTACATTATTGAAATGAAAATACTATTTACTTTTACAAACAGTGAGCAGCTGCAGCATGTGTATTGCAGGACATATGTAAGTGTGAAAGCGTCTTTGAGTTGTAGAAAAGCGCTAGGCCTATAAATATAATGTATTATTATTATTATTAGGCCTATGTGTTGGACATGTGTGGTTGGACTCTGTCTCACAGGCAGGTTGCAGTGTAACATCAGAGGAGACTGGGCCAATTGTACATTCTCAAACTGCACCACTTAGAACTAACTAAACAATGCAGAGATTATTTTTATATACTTTTATTCAATAACCGTAACGAAATGAAGTGATTTGTAAATAGGAATACAGATTTGACTTAATGTTTTCATAAATATATTTTTCTCCCAGTTTGTCATGGGACTGATTTACCCTCTCAAAGAACCGGAATCGAGAACCGAAAATAACCGGAATCGAAAAGCAGATCCGGAATCGTTAAAATCCAAACGATACCCAACCCTATGTGTGATGCAGTAAAATCTCACCGCTCACTTATGTTAGCGGTGTCGTAAAAAACGTGGACAAATGTAAAATACGATGGCAAAGAAGAAGATTCCAGTTTCCCCAATTTTTGTCCATTCTGGACAAGTAAATTGGCAAACTCACTTGTCTATGGACAAGTACTCTCTCAAAACTTTTTCTCACACTGGATGGATGTAGAAATGAATAGCGTTGGTGGAGCAGTCTCGATTTTTAAATTAATCTCTTCTTGGAAATATATATATATATGTTTATAAATGGAGCAGTGCAACTCAACTCATTTGCTTACAAGGGATAGTCCTGGGATTTTGTTGGGAGAGAGGGGGGGAGGGGAGAGAGGTGACACCCTCTTCATCCCACCTGTGAGGCAGCCCAGTTTTCCCACTGACTTGTTGATGCTGGTTAATCATTCCTCTCCCCTCCCTCACTCAGACTCTAGCAAACCTCCTCATTTGGAAAGGAGCTCCTCGTGTTGTCAGACATGTTGAGGATTATCCCCTTTTTGTTCCTCGTGCTTTGCGATCCGGTTCTCGGTGGGCCGCAGACAAACTTCCACGGAAACATGACGGACCAGGAGCTGTTCTGGGGAACCGACCAGTACGACTTCTCCGTGGTGGTTCCTGCCGCCGGCCTCGAGTGTTTCTGGCACTTTGCTCACCGAGGAGAGAGGTTCTACCTGAGCTTCATGGTGAGGCCTCGACACGAGAGGAATGTTTCAACGTTTAGTTTGACTTGTAACGTCTCTGAAAGTGAGGTTTTTAAATCGTGAGTATTTCTCGAAAAGCTTTTGGCAGTTGGGATGTTTTATTTTAACCCATACTCAAAGTTAGCTGGTGTTTCATCACAGCTGTCAGTAACTAACTTTCACAAAAAGCAAAACACAATACGTTACATCTTCAGACTCGCTTTTTATTCTTGTTTTAGAGGTGAAATACACAAATATGACTATTAAAGTGAGCATCATGTCCTCTCTGAACACGGAGAAGCTTTAATGGAGAGGTTATAGGTTAAGTAAATCCAATGGTCAATGAGTTTGGGAGCACACACATTTTGTGAGATATTTATGGTCAAAGTGGACATTTTAACCTGAATACATTTACAAAATGTATCAATCAATGTTTATTTATATAGCCCAATATCACAAATGTTACATTTGTCTCAGTGGTCTTCACAGTGTGTACAGAATATCAGTATGACAATACGACACCCTCTGTCCTTAGCCCCTCACATCGTACAAGGAAAAACTTCCAAAGAAAACCCAGTTTAAAGGGAAAAATGGGAGAAACCTCAGGGAGAGCAACAGAGGAGGGATCCCTCTCCCAGGACGGACAGACGTGCAATAGATGCCGTGTGTAAATTGAAAAGATAATACATTTGCAACATAGGTAGTCCAAATGTTTGGAAATGCATGTGTGTTTAATAGGAAGATGAATCCACGAGGATATCCATCCAGGACCACAGCCACGACTCAAGATCCGGCGCTTTTCCTAACTCTGGTTAGTACACGCTGTAGTGTAGACGGGCCGTAACTCTGGTTAGTACACGAGCCGCAGCATTTTGAATCGGCTGAAGCGACTTCACTGACTTCTTGGTACTCCCTGATAATAAAGAGTTACAATAATCCAGCCTAGAAGTAACAAATGCATGGACTAGTTTCTCTGCATCGCTTTGAGGCAAGATATGCCTGATTTTTTTCAATGTTACGTAGATGGAAGTAGGCGGTCCTTGAAATTGATTTTATGTGGGCGTTAAAGGATAAATCCTGATCAAATATAACACCAAGATTCCTTACAGTCTCACTGGAGGCCAAATTAATGCCATCCATAGTTAGTATATCTTTAGATAATTTGTTTCGTAGATTCTTCGGGCCAAGTACAATAACTTCAGTTTTGGTCGTGTTTAACATCAAAAAGGTTAAGGTCATCCACGTTTTTAAGTCCTTAAGGCAGTCTTGAATTTTATTTAGATGATTAATTTCATCAGGCTTCATTGATAAATATAATTGAGTATCATCCGCATAACAATGAAAGTTTACAGAATGATTCCTTATAATATTGCCTAACGGAAGCATATATAATGTGAACAAAATAGGTCCGAGCACTGAGCCCTGTGGCACTCCATGGCTAACTTTGGTTTGCGTGGAAGATTCATCGTTAACACGTACAAACTGAGAGCGTTCAGATAGGACCTAAACCAGCCTAAAGCAGTTCCCTGTATGCCAACCAAGTGCTCTAGTCTTTGCAATAAGATATCATGGTCGATAGTATCAAATGCAGCACTGAGATTGAGCAAAACAAGAATAGAGACAAGTCCCTTGTCTGAGGCTATTAGAATATCATGTGTGACTTTAACCAGAGCTGTCTCTGTGCTATGATGTGTTCTAAAGCCAGACTGAAAATCTTCAAATAAATCATTGTTTTTTAAGTAATCACACAGCTGTTTTGCGACCGCTTTCTCAAGAATCTCTGAGAGGAACGGAAGATTAGAAATAGGTCTATAGTTGGCTAAAACCTCTGGATCGAGGTTGTGCTTTTTAAGAAGCGGTTTTATCACTGCTACTTTGAATGATTGTGGAACATAGCCTGATAATAAAGACATATTCATAATATTTAATAAAGAAGTGCTAATTAATGGAAAAACTTCCTTCAACAGCTTAGTTGGAATTGGGTCTAACATGCACGTTGATGGTTTAGAAGAGAGAATCATTGAATCTAATTGTTCAAGGTTAATGGCTGAAAAGCATTCTAGTTTACCATCTAGTGTAATATTAGAACTTACGATTCCGGGAGCTGTTGATAACACTATACTGGTCAAAGGCAAGAGGTCATTAATTTTGTTTCTAAGAGTCACAATTTTATCGTTAAAAAAGCACATAAAATCATTACTACTGAGTGCTATGGGAATAGAAGGCTCAATCGAGCTGTGGCTCTCTGTCAGCCTGGCTACAGTGCTGAAAAGAAATGTTGCATTATTCTTATTCTCATCTATTAATGAAGAGTAGTAGGCTACTCTCGCTTTACGCAGTGCTTTCTTATATTCATTGAGAGTAATATGCCAGATTAAACGAGATTCTTCAAGTTTAGTGGAACGCCATATCCTTTCAAGTATGTTTTTTTAATCATGTTTCATGGCACGTCTCTGCTTTAAATGTGTATATATATATATATATATATTCGTGAAATCTTGAACACATGGTAGCTCTAGATGTCAGGGGGGAAATACAATCAAACATTTTATTTTTTTTAAAAGAACTCAAACATGATGTGTTCAATATTACGACAGCACTCTTTTTGAAAATAATACATAAAAAGGTCGAAATTGTGCATCAGTTTTTGAGCAAATCATATTATGAGCAATATATGTGCAAAAGTTCACATTTTATACCTCATATATGCACAAAGGTGTAATTTTATACCCAATATATGTGCAAAGTATGTTTCATCACATTTCCGCCAAATATTGCTATGTAAATGATATCTTCGTTATTGTTTTTATGTATCTTGTCTCGCCCTATAAATCACTTCGGGCTGCATCTTGCTTGAAATGCGGTGTATAAATACAGTTATTATTATTGTTGTTATTGTCTGTGTGCAGGTGCAGTGGGTGACGGGCGTCGGCCATGACAGGCACCTGTCCGTCACTGTGAACGCTCCCAGCAGCCTCATCATGGCCACTGTTGATGATGCAAAGGGTCAGATCAACTTTGAGACCGAGGAAACGGGTAGACACACAATAATGTTGATGCATTTCATAACACACACACACACCGTGTTATTTTTATCAATTAATTAATAGTGAAATTAGATGTTTCCGCATCATTTTCAGAGGTTGATACGGCAAGCAAAAGCATATTAAAATACATATTTTATATTAATTTAATATGCTATTCCTTTCACACTTGCATAATATCCAGCTTTTTTTTTATAATAAATGTAATTAGCTTTTACATATTTTTTACTGTATTTTGGCATTTATTAGACAGATAGTCTACAGATTTCTATCTTTCACTCTCAACCTTTCTGTGTTATATTTTATTATTTGTTTCAAATGATGTGCAATGCCCTTTTTAACATGCTGCTGTGACAGAGAAACACGTCCCAATTTGGACAATAAAGTAAAAACTAAATCCTATATTATACTTAAGTATAACTTCAAGGTTTATTTGAGTATGTCCATTTTCTGCTTCCTATTCTTCCACTTCAATACTTTTTTGAGGCAGATTTGTTTCTTTTTACTCCACTACATATGTAGAGAGCTTTAGTTAATCTGCAGAACAAATCCATGTTACGCTTTTTTTATGGATTAAGAAATAACCTTATTGATTGTTTTTGTTAAACAGCAGTGTATAGGTAAAGGCAGGTTTGTTTATTTACGCATTTCAACAACAAGGCTTCACAATAACATCAAAAAAGTTGTTCCAGTTATAATAAAATAATAAACCGATGTTGAAGAGCCATAGAATAAAAATGTAAAAAGGTTAAATTAGAATATGATGGGTATAAAATACAAAAATAAAAGTTGCAGTGCTGTAAGGAATTAATAATTATTTGATTTAATAAAAGGCAGCAGCAATTATTTTAAAATAAGCTCTTCCTTTACCAGGTTCAGCATTAAGGCTATCACTTTGACTGAAGAATCATTTCAATATTTTATACATAATATATCTTATATAACGTTATGTCTCTACAGGTTTCTATCAGATGTGTTTCAGCAACTTCCACAACCGCTTCGGCACCATGCAGGTGTTCCTCAGCTTCGGCGTTTACTACGACGGATACAAAGACCCCGACAAGACCAAAGAGGAAGAGAAGAAGAAGAAAGAGGAGGCCAGCAAAGACCTCAACAACACACTAAGCGTCATAGAGGTACGCACACGCACGCACACACACTGTTGGAGTCTACCGGACCAGGTCCGTCCTCCGCGCCGATCGTTTGGATATGGCCAGAGCGGGAATATAGTATAGGATATAGTGCTGAGGGAAAAGGAATTGTGTCCTAGACACTATTCTCTGTTAGCTGTACAAAACTAGACTTTGCACTCCAATGGATTGTTTCTTCAAATAAGCACTTTATTACACAGTTCAACAAAGATATATCAATCCATACTATACCACAAAACGCCAGCGCCTTGGACTCCTTCTTGAGTTCCCACCGTGACAAACTCGTCAGTGTGAGATCCCAGTTGAAGTGAGCCCCGAATTCTGAATATATCTTGTTCTTTATAGTCTTTGCTGTGAAGCCCCCACCTTTTGGTGCTCTCTGTGCTGCAGTCTGCCTCTTCTGCCCAGCAACACCCAGTTTTAGCTAAGGTCAGGCCAGGGTCATACTCCCTTTTCCTAATTACCTGTTTTAACTGGTTTTCTCACAAGACAGTTGCGCCTGGTGAAGATCAGGGCCCCACATACCGTACCATGGTGTTCTCGTCCCGTCCTTGAAGATAACAGGATGTAGCCGGCCAAACTGCTAAGGCATCTCAACAGTAAACTTTAACACGTTATTTTTCCACTCAGACAGCTCAATGTTTCTAGCGTTTCCATTACAGAATTTACTATATCTTATATTCACAGTTACTTTTGCCTTATTTTTATCCTTCAACACACACACACACACACACACACACACACACACACACACACACACACACACTACTACATTACTGAGGGGGCTGTTGAAAAATCAGAGGGGGCGATTCTTTTTCCACAAAAACTAAAAATACTGGCAATGTAGTGAATTGACACACCAAGCTTTTTTCCTTCTCACTGCTCCACAGTCTTTGCTTCTTTATTTTTATTCCGGATTGACCCCTCTCATTTCCGTTCTTTTCCTCTGATCCTTAATAATAGATAGAACATTGTTAGATGGCTGCACTTTGGTTCACAGACTAACATTGAGTTCCTCAATTTATAAAAGGACAGGCTCTGTAATTATACCATAACCTTTTCTCCTCTATCCCTTAACTCGTCTTCCTGTACAGATTTACTTTCCTCTAGTCAGGATTAAAGAAACATTAATCTGGTTGATTTTTTATTTTCAGGATTGAATGTTCAAACCAAGGCCTAAAACCTGGCATTTCATAAGAAAGTGACTAATATATAACCAAATGTAATATTGGATCAAATACTGCACCAAATGGACAGACACAGATTAAAAATACTGTAAAGTCCCCTGGTTTGTCTCTAGAGTCTAACTGCCATGAGAAAAATCAGATCAGTGTTCCAAAATCTGTCACTAGATGTCGCTCATTGTACCAATACGGTTGATATAATACTTAACATATTATTATTCTAGTAAAAGGGCTCACTTTGGCAAAAACCTGAACCATACAGGCTGCCCTAAAAAATAACAAGTAACCATGATGTGCGGTGCTATCTGGAATTGTCTGTCTTATTTTTTGTTGATGTCATATTGTTTTCACAGTGCTGTCGAAATGAATTTCCCCCTGGGGACAAATCAAATCAATGTTCCAAAATCCGTCACTAGATGTCGCTCATACCATGTACCAATACGGTTGATATAATACAGATTACCACAACAGTGCTGTGGAAATGAATTCCCCGTGGGGACAATACATCTAATCGAAACTAATTTAATATTCAATCCCCCAGCGATTGAGAACATACATTCGTAACTTACCTCGTTTAAAGCACTTTTGTTGTAATACTATGGATTTAGTTGACACTACTAGCCGAGTTTCTTTTGTCCAATATTTCGCGGGCACGAACATTGAATTAGAAGTAGGAGAAGAATAAATAGCGGTGGTGACGTGAAGTCATGTGACCGTGCTGTAGTTCCTTTATAGCCCAACATTTTTGTAGTTCTAATGACAGCAGCAGTAATACCTGTACTATTTGTTGCAGGGTGCGACTCACAAAGTGGAGAACCACGTCTTCCACATGTTCCGCCACTACAACTTCGGCCGCATGAGGAAGAGCACGGACTTCTTTCTGCTGCTGTCCAACTCGCAGTACGTCACCTGGTGGTCGCTCTTCCTCAGCCTCCTCATCGTCACCTCGGGCTACCTGCAGCTCCTCTTCCTCAAGAGACTCTTCATCAGCAAGAGCGGCACCGAGGAGGAGAAGCCGCGCTGCTGACAGAGGCACAAAACAACAGATCTGTCATCTAAAAGGTTATTTTGTATTTAAGATAACTATCAGATAACTGCATCCATACAAAAAGAGAACCCAGGTCTTATGATATTTACTGTTGTATGTACTGTATGTACTTGTACTTCTTTACAAAGCACGAATAAACTTGATAAAAATACATACGTGAGCCGTTTGTGATTTTTTTTGTACACATTTTGTTGCCTTCCCTTTGCTTAAAGAGGCCCTATTGTGCTTTTGGGGTTTCCTCTTATGTGTGCATGTAAATGGTCTGCAGAGGATATCATTCCTTTGTGGGGGTTTTCCCTCCCTTGTGGTTTCCTTTATGAAACTCAGCTCAAGTTCAACCAGGAAGACCGTCTTTATATCCAGTCATTCACATATTTCCATCTCACTACGCTCACTCCCCATTCGTCTCTATTCCCACAAGCCAATCACAGCGCAGTGTCCAACCTTTATGGATTAATGGAATTATGATAAGTAGAAATGGCCATGACATGGGACTTTAAAACATTAATAGTACAAACACATTTAAAATTATAGACAACCAAATGGTTGAAATCATAGCACAAAACAACAACAACAACAACAACAACAACAACAAAACACATAAAAAGGTTGGTCAGTTAGGGAAGAGTACACAGTTTCAAACTTTCCATTTACATTAAAAATGGTGGCCATGTCCTATAAAATGTACGAGTGGAGCCACCCAAAGTACACTTTATTTTCTCCATGTGTAGAAACTGCATGAGCTCTGTCACCCACTGGACATGAGTGGGGGACGCCACCTGTTTCCACCTCATAAGTATACGTCGCCTAACAATTAGGGAAGTTTGAATAATGTCTGGATAGGACAATGTCGTTTCCAAACATCTGTGTATTCTTGGCAATACATATATATTGTTACATCAAAAACAAATCTCTCCTGATTCAAATATGTTGTCAAGCGTATGGCATTGAGATGTAGAATTCGACTTGCGATGATATGAACTAATCACTGAATGACTTTCATGAAACCTGGAACAAACAGCGTGCAGGATTGTGCTTTCTCTGATATGTTATCAGGCGTTTGTAAATGGTTAATCATTCTTTTGTCCGCTGATATCTGAGCGTTAGCAGCAGCTGCTCCACAGTTATCTTTGATGCATTAAATCATGTAGTAATTAGTAATACGTGTAGTCATACATCACATTTCAACAACAAGGCTTCACAATAAGGCAAGGCAAGTTTATTTATATAGCACTTTTCAACACAAGGCAATTCAAAGTGCTTTACAAAAAACGAAAGACATTAAGAAAAAGGCATTTAAAACCAGTCATTAAAAAGAAAAGATAATAAAATAAACATTAAAAGAAAAACACATGGATAAAAGTCACAGTGCAGTTTAAGATATGAATAGTTCAATTAAAAGCAGCGACCAAAAGAAAGGTCTTCTTGCTGGATTTAAAAGTAGTCAGAGTTGCAGCGGACCTGCAGGTTTCTGGGAGTTTGTTCCAGATGTTTGGAGCATCATAACTGAACGCTGCTTCTACATGTTTAGTTCTGACTCTGGGGACAGGAAGCTGACCAGTCCCTGAAGACCTGAGAGATCTGTCTCTGGGGACAGGAAGCTGACCAGTCCCTGAAGACCTGAGAGATCTGACTCTGGGGACAGGAAGCTGACCAGTCCCTGAAGACCTGAGAGATCTGGATGGTTCATAGTTTAGCAGGAGGTCAGAAATGTAATTTGGGCCTAAACCATTCAAAGCTTTATAAACCAGCAGCAGTGTTTAGAAATCTATTCTTTGACACACAGGATCCACTTTCTTAGTGTTAGTGAGGACTCGAGCAGCGGCGTTCTGAATCAGCTGCAGCTTCCTAATAGATGTTTTAGTGAGACCTGTGAAGACACCATTGCAGTAGTAGAGTCTACTGAAGATAAAGGCATGGACACGTGTCTCCAGATCCTGCTGTGACATTAGTCTTTAATCCTAGATATGTTCTTTAGGTGATAGTAGGCTGATTTAGTAACTGTTTTAATGTGACTGTTGAAACTCAGGTCAGAGTCCATGACTACACCTAGATGTCTGACTTTATCTGTTGGTTTGAACATTGCACACTGAAGCTCAGCGCTAACTTTTAAACGTTCTGACTTGGCTCCAAAAACCATTACCTCAGTTTTATCTTTGTTTAATTGGAGAAAGTTCTGACACATCCAGTCATTGATTTGTTCAATGCACTTACTCAGTGTTTGAATTGGAGCATAGTCTCCTGGTGAAATTGTTACGTAAATTTGTGTGTCATCTGCATAGCTATGGTAACTTATTTTGTTGTTCTTCATTATCTGAGCCAGTGGTAGCATGTATATGTTAAAGAGAAGAGGCCCCAAGATGGAGCCTTGAGGTACCCCACATGTCATATTTGTCAACTCAGATGTGTATTTACCTATAGAAACAAAGTTGTTTATGTCCTTTAAGTAGGATTTAAACCAATTTAGAACTGTTTCCGAAAGTCCCACCCAGTTTTCCAGTCGGTCTAGTAATATGCTGTGGTCAACAGTGTCAAACACAGCACTGAGATCTAATAATGCTAACACTGAAGTTCTGCCACTGTCTGTGTTTAAGTGGATGTCATTAAAGACCTTTACAAGAGCAGTCTCAGTGCTGTGGTTTGGACGAAAGCCTGACTGGAACACATCGAAACAGTTATTTAAATGCAAGAAATTACTCAACTGTTGAAAAACTACTTTTTCAATGATTTTACCTAGAAATGGCAGGTTTGATATGGGCCTGTAATTGTTCATTACTGAAGCATACGGAAAAATATCAAGGCAGCAGGAGGAGGACTTCAGAAGTTGTATAATGTCCTCCAGGTTTTTATCATTAATCTGATGGAATTGTGTCATGATGTTTGAATTGATGTTAAGTGGACACAGAGACAACACATGTGCTGTTCCTGATGCAGAGGCACTGACTGCTTGTCTGATTTTCTGAATGTTGTCAGTGAAGAAGGCAAAGTCATTGCACGCCCTGGTGGATAGAAATTCAGAGGCTACTGACACTGGGGGGTTAGTTAGTCTGTCGACGGTAGCAAACAAGGCACGTGCGTTGTTTTTGTTTTTAGTAATGATGTCAGAGAAGAACGATTGTCGTGCGTTTTTCAATTCCAAATTATAAAGGCCAAGTCTCTCTTTATAGATTTCAAAGTGAACCTGGAGATTTGTTTTTTAATATAACGTAAAAAAAAACGTTGTTCCGGTTATAATAAAATGCCATAAACATTGTTTCTTAAAACAGACGTTGAAGAGCGATATCATAGACATTTAAAAAGGCTTGAATAGAATATGATGGGTATAAAGTACAAAAACAAAAGTTACAGATATGTGTAAGATATTAATAATTATTTGATTTAATAAAAGGCAGCAGCAAGTATTTTAAAATAAGCTCTTCCTTTACCAGTTGCACATATTGCATTTCAATATGTTGTATATAATACATCTAATATAATATAATCACCGTCTGTGATTGTGATTTCTTTGATATGTTATCAAGTGTTTGTGGTTAATCATTATTTTTCCTCGGCTGATATCTGAGTGTTCGCAGCAACTGCTCCACAGTTTTCTTTAGTCATGTTGTTCATCACTGCTCTTCTGTTAGCCTTGATCTCTCAGAGTGTCTGGGGCAGGAAGTCAGAGCCGTCGCTCCATGAGTCCGACGGAGGGTTATTCAGAGGGTCCGACAAATATGACTTTGCTGTGGAAGTTGCTGCTGCAGGAGAGGAGTGTTTCTGGCACTTTGCACACCAGAGTGGAAGCTTCTACCTGTCCTACATGGTGAGAGCTTTTACCGTTAACCTGCACTAATGACTGTTTTAAAAAAAATAAAATTATTGAGCATTAAAAGTATACAGTAACACTTTATCTTAAGGTACACTTATTCAACATCAACTAGTTAACATAATAATAATAATAATAATACATGTTATTTATAGCGCTTTTCCTGGTGCTCAAAGCGCTTTACAAGCAAGTAAAGAAGATAAATAGCAACATGCATATTGGAGTCAAACTAATAGCGTATTGGTTATGAACAAGTACCTAATTTTGAATTATTTTGACACAATAAACAATTGTAGTTGGATGTTACATGTTACATAAAAATAGACCATATTTGTTAGGTGTTATTGGGAGAATTACTATTCTTGTGGTACTACTGCCTTATTAGGCCCATATTGAGCGGAGCATATTAAGACCAAAACTCATGTACAACAACTTCCTTACTTGCAATAAATAAGCACTAATTAGAGGGTTATTGAGGAAAAACTCTCTATAGACAGATATATATAGAGAGATAGATAGATAGATAGATTGCTGGGAGTTTGTTCCAGATATTTGGAGCATACTTTGAACTGTTGCCATCCGGGCGGAGATATCGTGCCCTTTATTTAAAAAAAGAACAGATCTTTCGTCCCACAAGCCATCAAACTCCTGAATAAATGATGGCTGGGACGCAGCTGGTCTGGCCCTGTCCCCCCTATTTCGCCAATGAGGGCCTATAGGACCCTTGTCATGTCTGCCGATATCTGGTTTTCTTATGTCCGTTTGTTTTTATCTGTGTCTATGTTGTTGTCAGTGATGTATTGTCTGAACTTTTTAAATGCCTCTGCAACCCATTTTCCCCTCGGGGACTAATAAACGAATTCTATACTATACTAACTGAACTTGGTACATTTAAAAATGTACTCTAGTGCAAATTACTGTATGTACTTTTACTTTAAGTACATTTGGATGCTGATACATTGTAATTGTACTTAAGAGACTGAATGCAGGACTTTTAATGTAACATTTACTTGTGGTATTTCTATTTGTACTTTAGTTTAATATCTGAATATCTCCAAGCTTATCACTCTGACTGTCAAGGTGAACTCGTTTGACTTTGAAACATGTGATCAGGATCAGTGTTCCCATACCGGCAGAAATGCTGATAACATGTCAAAAAGTAATTCAAGGTGAAATACAAAAGGATTAGCATAACAATGTACTTTAAGTATTGTAACTTGTGTATTATGATGTCAACAACCTGGTGGAGTAAAAGTGGAAGAATTTTATAGCAAAAAGTGGAAATACTCCAAGATTCGAAGGTTTTATTGTCATATGCACAAAGCTGCAGTGTAGAAATGGCAATTAAATTCTTCTGACCTGAGCTCCTCCAACAATGCAACATATATAATAAAATATAAAAATAAAAATAAAAAGTAGTGCAAAAAAGTCCACATTGCTGTATTTGTACTTGTACTTCAAAGGCTCTGAATACAACTCGTGGACTTGTTTAATATGTGCTCTCAGGTGCAGTGGGTGACGGGGATAGCCATCGATCACCGGCTGTTTGTGACGGTAAACTCACCGCAGGGCAACCTCATGGTTTCCGAAAACGCCCCCGTCGGTCGAATGAACTTCCAGACCGAGGTGACAGGTAGGACCATGAGAAAAAATGTCATACTATACTGACAGACGTGTGTATCACAGCATCAAGTTAAAGACTACTAAATAATAAAGGAACTACAGCACGGTCACTTGACTTCACGTCACCACCGCTAAGCTAAAGGCGGCTAACGTTGGGCTATATCTGATCAATGATGACATGTATAGCCGCATGTCATCATTTCAGCGCTGGTTGTCTTGGTGGTGCCCAGCAAACAATGTGGGCTTCGTAAATAATTGGACAGCCTTCTGGGGAAAACCTGGTCTGATTAAGAGAGACGGCGTTCACCCTACTTTGAAAGGTGCAGATCTCATTTCGGCAAACATTTCAGGGCTTTGTGGACGTAATCCATGACAAACTGGAGTTGAGACCAGGAGGCAGAGTCGCAGTCTTACACGCTTCTCTGCGCTCTCTCCTAGGCAGTCACCCATAGGAATCCCGAACCCAATAAAATACCCAATATTAGCGGTGTGTGTGTCTGCCCAAGGACAATTTAAGGTAAAACCTAATAGAGGTGTCATACATAATAACCTAATAAAAGTAAATGTAACAACTACTACAGTGCAACAAAACAGGAAGATTAAATGTGGTCTCTTAAACATAAGATCTCTAGCATCTAAAGCAATATTGGTAAATGATTTAATATCAGATTATAATATTGATATATGCTGTCTCACTGAAACTTGGTTGAGACATGAAGAATATGTCAGCATAAATGAGGCCACTCCACCCAGCCATGTCAACACTCATATTGCTCGAGGCACGGGCCGAGGAGGTGGAGTTGCAGCAATCTTTGACTCAAGTTTACTTATCAATACTAAACCAAAATGTAATTATACCTCTTTTGAAAGCCTCGTTTTTAGTCTTACGCATCCAACCTGGAAAACTTTGCAGCCAATCTTATTTGTTACAGTGTATCGTGCACCAGGTCCTTATTCAGAATTCTTATCAGAATTCTCTGAGTTTTTATCAACTTTGGTTCTTAAAACAGACAAAGTAATTATCGTAGGTGACTTTAATATTCATGTTGACGATGATAAAAATAGCCTTACTGTTGCATTTAACTCTATATTAGATTCTGTTGGTTTCTGTCAGAGTGTAAATAAACCAACCCACTGCTATAATCACACTCTCGACCTTGTTCTGACTTATGGTATTGAAATTGAGCAACTATTAGTCGAACCGCATAATCCTGCTTTATCCGACCATTTCTTAGTAACTTTTGAAGTACACTGTAAAAATATCCACCGTGAATTCACAATAATTACCTGGCAACTTGTTGCATGACTTTCACAGTAAGGTTCACAGCAATTTACTGTGAATGTCTTCACAGCAATGTATTGTAATTTCACATCCATGATATTACAATGCATTGTTGTAAAGGTACAACTGTATACTGTAACTTCACAGCTTCAATTACTGTGTTATTACAGTATGTTACTGGGGAATTACATCATTTTGTTGTACATTAATTACAACAAGGGCCTGTACTTTTACATTTCTATTGTGAAAGTACTGCAGGAGTAGCCAGTAATTTACTGTGAATTTACAATGTGTACTGTGAAAGTACTGCAGGAGTAGCCAGTAATTTACTGTAAATATACAATGTGTACTGTGAAAGTACTGCAGGAGTAGCCAGTAATTTACTGTAAATATACAAATCTAAATAATACAATAATATATTGTAAATTTGACTGGGATTGTACCATAATTCAATCAGCTCAATCAACAAAGAAAATGCCCATTTTAACTTTGTATTACTCCATTGAAGTGCAAAGTACATTTTACAGTGTTTTGGAAGTGTTGTTACGGCCCCAACCTCTAATCCGCGGTAGTGGCTTGTGCTGAGACCCGCAACATGAAAGAATACACACAATAACCGGTACTTGGTAACGAGCATTTATTGATAATCAGCCGTTTGCTCACACAAGCGAAATGGGAAACAAAAAGAGGTCTGGAGGAGTGGCCAAAAGGAACAAACAGAAGGAGGGAACCCGAGCCAGCCACAGCATGGGCCGTAGGACCCAGAACTCCCCGCCTAACCAAAAATCAAATATAAACCCTATGGGAAACAAAATAAAGCCGCAAAAACTGGACTACCAGGTCCTCCAGGCTAAACATAAACACATCTGCAAAAATATGGCAAAGAGGTATTCTAAGGACAGTGTCTCCGGCATTAGGATAGGTGAGACATCCTTCTCCTCCAGCTTCTCTTTATATATACACACGGCTGAGTGGAATTTGGAACACCTGGGCAGAGGCGGAGCCAGGGGCAGACCAGGTGCACCTGGGCAGAGGCGGAGCCAGGGGCAGACCAGGTGCACCTGGGCAGAGGCGGAGCCAGGGAGACAGAAAACAAGGAGGGGAGCACTTAACACATGTCTACACAGACATCCACTCAAAGTCAACAATTTTTCTGAAGAATGTGCAGACATGGAGGTTTAAATTGCCATGCCTCTTTTTGGCTTTCTAGCCCGTCTCAGGATTAATGCCCAGGATGCACCTGAAAACAATAAGCCAAGACAACAATTTCAATTTTACATAGATGTATATGTTGCCTCATTTATTTTAAGGCACATGCAGCGGTACCCCTTTCAATTTAAGTAAAACCTGCACCAAAGAAAGACATTTGTATTTAAAGCCAAGCAAGAGCGATAAAAGCAAGAAAATCACTTAAGTTTGTTGTGTTATCACAGAGGATGGTCTGAATACGGTATTTTACGATGAAATAATACAGTAACATGTTGTGAAATCCTGGTAATCATTGATCCTGTACATTCACAGTAATGAACTGTGCCTGTATTGATTTCACTGTGAAATTCTAAATTACAGTGTTATATTGTGAACATTACAGGTAAAGACTGTAAAGTGGTAAAACAGTAATTTATTGTAAAATATTACAGCTAAATATTGTGAAATCATGGTAATATTTTACAGTGTACTGTTACTAGACTACAAAGCATTAGTCAAAAGCTCTTGCAGCAGAAACCTATCCGTTAGTGCTATAGCCACATTTAAGGAAGAGATTCCACCAATACTTAACTCGATAGCATGTCTGCATGTAAGGGAGGAAACTTATACAAAATGTACACCACCCCAAATTGATCATGTTGTTGATAGTGCTATAGATGCGCTGCGAATAAAATTAGACTCTGTTGCTCCTTTGAAAAAGAAGAAAATAAAGCAACATAGATTAGCTCCATGGCATAATGCCGAAACCCGCAAAATAAAGCAAAAGTCTAGACAACTTGAAAGGATATGGCGTTCCACCAAACTTGAAGAATCTCGTTTAATTTGGCATATTACTCTCAATGAATATAAGAAAGCACTGCGTAAAGCGAGAGCAGCATACTACTGTTCATTAATAGATGAGAATAAGAATAATGCAAGATTTCTTTTCAGCACTGTAGCCAGGCTGACAGAGAGCCACAGCTCCATTGAGCCTTCTATTCCCACAGCACTCAGTAGTAATGATTTTATGTGCTTTTTTAACGATAAAATTGTTACTCTTAGAAACAAAATTAATGACCTCTTGCCTTCGACCAGTATAGTGTTATCAACAGCTCCCGGAATCGTAAGTTCTAATATTACACTAGATCGTAAACTAGAATGCTTTTCAGCCATTAACCTTGAACAATTACATTCAATGATTCTCTCTTCTAAACCATCAACGTGCATGTTAGACCCAATTCCAACTAAGCTGTTGAAGGAAGTTTTTCCATTAATTAGCACTTCTTTATTAAATATTATGAATATGTCTTTATTATCAGGCTATGTTCCACAATCATTCAAAGTAGCAGTGATAAAACCGCTTCTTAAAAAGCACAACCTCGATCCAGAGGTTTTAGCCAACAATAGACCTATTTCTAATCTTCCGTTCCTCTCAAAAATTCTTGAGAAAGCGGTCGCAAAACAGTTGTGTGATTACTTAAAAAACAATGATTTATTTGAAGATGTTTCAGTCTGGCTTTAGAACACATCATAGCACAGAGACAGCTCTGGTTAAAGTCACAAATGACATTATAATAGCCTCAGACAAGGGACTTGTCTCTATTCTTGTTTTGCTCGATCTCAGTGCTGCATGTGATACTATCGACCATGATATCCTATTGCAAAGACTAGAGCACTTGGTTGGCATACAGGGAACTGCTTTAGGCTGGTTTAGGTCCTATCTATCTGAACGCTCTCAGTTTGTACGTGTCAACGATGAATCTTCCACGCAAACCAAAGTTAGCCATGGAGTGCCACAGGGCTCAGTGCTCGGACCTATTTTGTTCACATTATATATGCTTCCGTTAGGCAATATTATAAGGAATCATTCTGTAAACTTTCATTGTTATGCGGATGATACTCAACTATATTTATCAATTAAGCCTGATGAAATTAATCATCTAAATAAAATTCAAGACTGCCTTAAGGACTTAAAAACGTGGATGACCTTAAACTTTTTGATGTTAAACACGACCAAAACTGAAGTTATTGTACTTGGCCCGAAGAATCTACGAAACAAATTATCTAAAGATATATTAACTATGGATGGCATTAATTTGGCCTCCAGTGAGCCTGTAAGGAATCTTGGTTTTATATTTGATCAGGATTTATCCTTTAACGCCCACATAAAATCAATTTCAAGGATCGCCTACTTCCATCTACGTAACATTGCAAAAATCAGGCATATCTTGCCTCAAAACGATGCAGAGAAACTAGTCCATGCATTTGTTACTTCGAGGCTGGATTATTGTAACTCTTTACTATCAGGAGTACAAAAGTCAATCAAGTCGCTTCAGCTGATTCAAAATGCTGTGGCTCGTGTACTAACCAGAGTTAGAAAAAGGGACCACATTACTCCTGTTCTGGCTGCCTTACACTGGCTCCCTATAGAACACAGGATAGAATTTAAAATTCTTCTTCTCGCCTACAAAGCCCTTAATGGGCAGGCGCCATCTTACCTTAAAGAACTCATTATACCCTACTGTCCTACTAGGGAATTGTGTTCCAAGAATGCAGGGTTGTTGGTTGTTACTAGAATCTCTAAAAGTACAATGGGAGCCAGAGCCTTTTCTTATCAAGCTCCACATTTGTGGGATCAGCTTCCAGTTTGTGTTCGGGCGGCAGACACCCTATCCGTTTTAAGAGTGCGCTTAAGACCTTCCTTTTTGATAAAGCTTATAGTTAGGGCTGATTAGATTCAGCCCCTAGTTTTGCTGATATAGGCTTAGTTTGTCGGGGGACATCTTACTTCTTCCTTCTCTCTGTCTATACCCGTGTACTCTCATGTTCCGATTAACCCAGCTTCCCCAAATGTCTTTCTTTTTGGGGTCTATATATGCTGGGATCCGGAGTCATGGATGATCCTGCGGTCTTGTGTCCTGGATCGCGAGCCCTGGATCTTGAGTCGTGGCTGTGGTCCTGGATCATAGGTCCTGGATGGATATCCTCGTGGATTCATCTTCCTATTATACACACATGCATTTCCAAACATTTGGACTACCTATGTTGCAAATGTATTATCTTTTCAATTTACACACGGCATCTATTGCACGTCTGTCCGTCCTGGGAGAGGGATCCCTCCTCTGCTGCTCTCCCTGAGGTTTCTCCCATTTTTCCCTTTAAATCGGGTTTTCTTTGGAAGTTTTTCCTTGTACGATGTGAGGGTCTAAAGACAGAGGGTGTCGTATTGTCATACTGATATTCTGTACACACTGTGAAGACCACTGAGACAAATGTAACATTTGTGATATTGGGCTATATAAATAAACATTGATTGATTGATTGATAAAGGAACTACAGCACGGTCACATGACTTCACATCACTACCGCTAAGCTAAAGGTGGCTAATGTTGGGCTATAAAGGAACTACAGCCCGGTCACATGACTTCACGTCACCACCGCTAAGCTAAAGGAGGCTAATGTTGGGCTATATAGGAACTACAGCACGGTCACATGACTTCACGTCACCACCGCTAAGCTAAAGGCGGCTAACGTTGGGCTATAAAGGAACTACAGCACGGTCACATGACTTCACGTCACCACCGCTAAGCTAAAGGTGGCTAATGTTGGGCTATAAAGGAACTACAGCCCGGTCACATGACTTCACGTCACCACCGCTAAGCTAAAGGTGGCTAATGTTGGGCTATAAAGGAACTACAGCACGGTCACATGACTTCACATCACCACCGCTAAACTAAAGGCGGCTAATGTTGGGCTATAAAGGAGCTACAGCCCGGTCACATGACTTCACGTCACCACCGCTAAGCTAAAGGTGGCTAATGTTGGGCTATAAAGGAGCTATGGCATGGTCACTGCTCATTCCTTTGAAAATATAACACGTCTATCCGTGTCATAAATAAATGATAAATAAATATTGAGAGTGCGTGTCTGCATTGCTACAGAAAGATTACATTCCAAACCCAAGCAAGAATTACATATAGAAGTCTCTGAAGCTAATCACAGATTCCTCCCATCAGGTTTTTACCGGATGTGTCTCGGGAACCACAACCATTTCGGAGCCATCAGGGTGTTCGTGAACTTTGGCGTCATCTACGAAGGCTTCGAGGAGACGAAGATGGAGACGGAGGAAGGGGAAATAGTCCTGAACAACACTTTGGCCGGTATTGAGGTATTTCAATTCAAGTCAGTTCGGGATTTTGTACTTCATTTTGTTTGGCATGCTCCAATCAATTTAACTCCGCAAAAAAGCTTCCACGCTCCTATTGGCTAGCGCTTCGACACATTGTACGTGATACGCTCAGGGGGTGGGACATCCAGGGCCGCCCCTGGCCAACTTGGGGCCCCAAGCGACATTGGGAGATGAGGCCCCCCCCAACCGACAAAAAAAATGTTGGAAACAAAGTAGGCTACATTGCAAATATAATTCCTGTTTATTATTATTATTATTATTATTATTATTATTATTATTATTATTATTATTATTATTATTATTATTATTATCAACAGTTACTTTTGTATACAGTGAGGTAAATGGTAAATGTGCATGTATGCATTTACAGGTGACTACGTCTGCATTTCCTGCCAAATACTAGCCTCAAAAAGATTACAATATAATTAATGCAAATAAATTACTTCTACTAATAATAATAATCATAGTCAATTCAATAATATAAATACTATATTATTTTATTATAATATAGTTGTAATATCGTCAAGATAAAACATGCTTATGACAAAAACTGATATTTCTTAAATCTGTATTCAAACGTAGTTCCCTCTGTCAGCAATGTATCAACAACTACACACACATTGCTATCAGTGTTTCTCTGTGTTGTGGTTGACATGACGATGACTGTTGGGAGTTAAGGGGAGAGGCTGAGCGTCACCATGACGATGACTGTTAGGAGTTAAGGGGAGAGGCTGAGCGTCACCATGACGATGACTGTTGGGAGTTAAGGGGAGAGGCTGAGCGTCACCATGACGATGACTGTTGGGAGTTAAGGGGAGAGGCTGAGCGTCACCATGACGATGACTGTTGGGAGTTAAGGGGAGAGGCTGAGCGTCACCATGACGATGACTGTTGGGAGTTAAGGGGAGAGGCTGAGCGTCACCATGAAATGTGCAAATTGACATAAAAATGAATAAAAGGGGAAAAAATGCTCCATGTTTTTTAGGCTGTAAACTTTAACTGTTATGTTATGCCAATAGACAGACAGTGTATCTCTCTTCCTCCTGTACATCAGCAGATCAAAGGCATCACATACTTGAATGAATGGTAAATAAAAAATGCTGGAAATAACTGCATCTCCATTAGCCTATATGCTCTGCAGAGGCTGCCTTCTTCATGTCGTGAATTGCAACTGATGTTTTAATATGGCAATTGGCAATTTGACTTATACAACATTGTACCTTCAATATCATTACAATATGTTTCTAAGTCAGGGGTTGTCAGGGAACTTTATGATAGAAAAAGGGGGCAAACGGTTTGGCTGATTTGACTGATTTGTATCTATATCATGTTTGGTTTTAGGAGAGTGTGCAGAAGCTCCAGAATCAGATCTTCCACATGTGGCGTCATTGCAACTTCGCCCGCATGAGGAAAGGGAAAGACCACTACCTCCTGCAGTCCATCTTCAACTACGTCACCTGGTGGTCGGCGACACAAAGCCTCGTCATCATCGTTTCTGGATATCTGCAGCTCTTCGCCATCAAAAGACTCTTCAAAACGAACTCCGGCGGACCGAGATGCTGAGAGCAGAACGTCCTCACTTCTCCTAAATCACTGCTTCAGCCCCTTTGCATGATTTCCACTTGTTAGATCAGACTTTAAAGGTCCCCTATTATACTGTTTCTCATCAATATACTACAGGTCTCAGATGTATACAGAACCTGTCTCTGATTGGCTGAAACACCAAACGGATCAGTGCAGCATTACCCATAATCCCCTCTGTTTCAGTCCTGTTTCCAAAGTGCTGATTCTCTGTCTGTTACTTTAGATGAAAACAAGGAGCCCCTCCCCCACGCCCCTCTGAGAGACATTAGGTTACAAAGAACTCAATGGAGCTCTAGAGGAGGTTCAGGTGATTACCTGGTTGCTGATTGGCTAATGGTTACTCAAGACAAAACATCGTTATGACATCATAAAGTTGCCAAAATCTGATCAGCTCATTTTCAGACAGTTTTTTATAGAAATGGATCAAAAAGAGAGAAAATCTTTGTTCCTGACACTTTCAGAGTCTCTTTCCACAGAGGGGACACATGTTGATGTAGAAGAGACATGGAGAAGAGGGGACACATGTTGATGTAGAAGAGACATGAAGAAGAGGGGACACATGTTGATGTAGAAGAGACATGAAGAAGAGGGGACACATGTTGATGTAGAAGAGACATGGAGAAGAGGGGACACATGTTGATGTAGAAGAGACATGAAGAAGAGGGGACACATGTTGATGTAGAAGAGACATGGAGAAGAGGGGACACATGTTGATGTAGAAGAGACATGAGGAAGAGGGGACACATGTTGATGTAGAAGAGACATGGAGAAGAGGGGACACATGTTGATGTAGAAGAGACATGAAGAAGAGGGGACACATGTTGATGTAGAAGAGACATGAAGAAGAGGGGTACACATGTTGATGTAGAAGAGACATGAAGAAGAGGGGACACATGTTGATGTAGAAGAGACATGGAGAAGAGGGGACACATGTTGATGTAGAAGAGACATGAAGAAGAGGGGACACATGTTGATGTAGAAGAGACATGAAGAAGAGGGGACACATGTTGATGTAGAAGAGACATGGAGAAGAGGGGACACATGTTGATGTAGAAGAGACATGAAGAAGAGGGGACACATGTTGATGTAGAAGAGACATGAAGAAGAGGGGACACATGTTGATGATAGAAGAGACATGAAGAAGAGGGGACACATGTTGATGTAGAAGAGACATGAAGAAGAGGGGACACATGTTGATGTAGAAGAGACATGAAGAAGAGGGGACACATGTTGATGTAGAAGAGACATGAAGAAGAGGGGGACACATGTTGATGTAGAAGAGACATGAAGAAGAGGGGGCACATGTTGATGAAGAAGAGACATGAAGAAGAGGGGACACATGTTGATGTAGAAGAGACACGAAGAAGAGGGGACACATGTTGATGTAGAAGAGACATGAAGAAGAGGGGACACATGTTGATGTAGAAGAGACATGGAGAAGAGGGGACACATGAAGAAGTGGATTTTGCATAATAGGTGACCTTTAATTGATTCATGTTTGGAAAACACAAGATGCTGCAAGTTGGAGACTTAAACCGTAGCTGTTTTGAATTTGTATCCTCCTGGGTGATTGGATGTATTTTGTGTCGCTTTATAAAAATGTCAGCTAAATGAAATGTTAAAAATGTCACGTTATGTAAAACTCTTTACTGATATAGAGACCTATATGCTGTGTTTACTCTTTTAGTCTTTTCTATTTGAACAATACGGTGGCCCTGAAGTGCAAGACACCACAGCATTTCACAAAACGCCACAGCAAGGTATCTAAGTACTTATTTATTTAGTATTCCATAACTTAATAGTAACAGAGATGGTCAAAACTAACGTGGTAGAGACATGGCAGAAATCCTACACTGAAGCGGGACATTGAACTGTTCACCCGTGAGAGGGCGATCGAGAGAAGAGAGCGAGCGGCCCGTTGAGGGAGTTTACAGATGCACAACAGAAGCACAACAGAAGCACAACAAGTATATTGTATATAAGTATATAAGTATATATATATATATATAAGTATATATGTATATTGTATATAAGTATATTGTGACAGAAGCACAACAAGTATATTTAGGTGTTTTTTTTGTAAATAACCGACGGCATCAAGAGGAAGCAAAGCCCCCTGGTTTGTCCCTTATACCCTAACTGCCATGAGACAACTCAAAATCAAGTTTCCAAAATCCGACACTCGAGGTGGTCGTAACGCAGCGCAGATGACAGCGCTGACAAAGTGTTTCCCGCAGCAAGACTACAATAATATCTACAATACCCTTTCTGTCCAATATGAAATGCGTTTTGTGAAATGCTGTGGCGTTTACACTACAGCATTTCACAAAACACATCAACATTTTACAAAACGCTGCAGCATTTTACAAAACGCTGCAGCATTTCAGAAAACGCCGCAGCATTTCACATTGGACGGAAAGGGAATTCCTTTAGGTAGAACACTTCTTGTTTGCTATTGGACAGAGCCTGCCAGAGAAGCACTGCTGTGATTGGTTGATTTTGCTGCCAGTCAAGAAATGACGCTGCGTGATTGGCACAACACATCAGCCATTAGCTGTTAGCACACACTCAGAGCTCACAGCTCCTCATATCTGTTCAGAAACTGGACAAAAGTTAAACATGTACAAACCACAGACTGTCTGTGTCATGGCGAATACAGTCGCTGCTTTATTTATGTGTGTATGACGTTGTTGTGAGTGTGGACGGAGCAGCTACAGGTTAGTTTAGCCTGATCGATCCGATTCCGATTTCCGATTTACATGGAGATACGGCCCGCCCTCTCTCCAGCGTCTTGTTTGAATGACAGGAGTAAGCACAGAATTAATGCTTTATTCATTCATGGTTTTTAAGGGGCTTATCTCCATGTAAATACTATGGTTTTCTTCGGAAGTTTTTCCTTGTACGATGTGAGGGTCTAAGGACAGAGGGTCTAAGGACAGAGGGTCTGAGGACAGAGGGTCTAAGGACAGAGGGTCTAAGGACAGAGGGTCTGAGGATAGAGGGTCTAAGGACAGAGGGTGTCGTATTGTCATACTGATATTCTGTACACACTGTGAAGACCACTGAGACAAATGTAACATGTGTGATATTGGGCTATAAATAAACATTGATTGATTGATTGATTGGTAGAGTACCCAATATTCGCATCGCTCTAATCGCTCGAGTTTCACCGCGGCTGTCAGCTGTCTTTGCTCCTGTCAATGCTGTCATTCAAACAAGAGGCGCTGGAGAGGGGGCGGGGCGTATCTCCATGTAAATTCTATGGAAGATACCAACTACAACAAAATGAACATATTTGACCGTGATTTAATTGTAATACACGTTTCAAAGTGATGCCGAAGTAACAACACACTGATACCGGTTAGTAAAAACCATGAATTAATGCTTTCACAAGTCTGCAGACAGACGGCAGGCGAAAAGCTTTTAAAATGCGTGTTTTCTGAATCGAATCGGACCCATCAGGCTAAACTAACCTGTAGCTGCTCCGTCCACACTCACAACAACGTCATACACACATAAATAAAGCAGCGACTGTATTCGCCATGACACAGACAGTCTGTGGTTTGTACTTGTTTAACTTTTGTCCAGTTTCTGAACAGATATGAGGAGCTGTGAGCTCTGAGTGTGTGCTAACAGCTAATGTGTTGGGACATATTACGCTGTCGGGGGTTGACCAATCACGAAGCATCATTTCTTGACTGGCATCAAAAACAACCAATCACAGCAGTGTTTCTCTAGCTGGCTCTGTCCAATCACAAACAAGAAGTGTTCTCCCTAAAGGAATACCCTTTCCGTCCAATGTGAAATGCTGTGGCGTTTTCTGAAATGCTGTGGTGTCTTGCACTTCAGGGACACCGTACTCCTCCCTTGGCCTCCCAGTTAATAAAATAATATCCAGGGGATGCATGCAGAGCTGTCATTGGCTGAGATAAGTCCGGCCGTGCGTCACGACTCTTTGAAACATCTCTGTTACCGGAAATGCATCCACGAAGCAGCCGTGGAGGAGGGAGCCATCAGTGTATCCTCGGTTATAGCTCCTCCAGAGAGGCTCCTCGACGCTCGGTCCTCGGTCCTCGAAGTGCATTTAGAGAAATGAGATGTCCTTCAACATGGCGCGCTAAAATTAATTTCCGGGTCACTACCGGAGGACCGAGGAGTCGAGGAAGGGGATTTGATGAAATGAGAAAGGGCCTTGGTGTCCTTACTTTTAAAACTTGTAAATACAACTTTTGGCCCGTAATTTCAATTCCCTATTTCAGCGACCAGAGAGAGGGGGGGATATATCCAGTCTCTGATTGTGTTACGTTATTATGAGAGTGCTCTCATACTTTCAAATACATATATTTGTGTGTGTGTGTGTGTGTGTGTGTGTGTGTGTGTGTGTGTGTGTGTGTGTGTGTGTGTGTGTGTGTGTGTGTGTGTGTGTGTGGTGTGTGTGTGTGTGTGTGTGTGTGTGTGTGTGTGTGTGTGTGTGTGTGTGTGTGTGTGTGTGTGTGTGTGTGTGTGTGTGTGTGTGTGTGTGTCGCCTGGTATTGTCTCATTATACCGCACTCTCAATGAATTCAAAGTAAATATGTGGGGGAATAATGTTCAGCTGAACAGAGATTGTAAAATATGACAAAACACTCGACAGCTGATGCAGCTGTTGCCACGTAATAATGAACGGACGTCGCTTTAATATGACCGCTCAGAGGAGAGGAGTTCTCATTTCTTTAAACGTCTGCTGCTTCCCCTCCTCTCTCCTCGGTTCCTCCTCCGCTCGCATCTCCTGTGGGCGGGACTAAGTCTCGAGGAGGGGAGTAGAGGAGGGGACATTTACGAATTGAGAAGCCTCTCTAGTGTGTAGGTGGCGGTTTGGAATTGGGCAAACATCCATGGAGTTAAGAATGCTAGCGGAAGTTAGCTTAGCGCGCTAGCTCCACATAGACGGTGACGGAACTTGACTACACAGCGTTCATTGCAGAGACCAATCTGTATTATTTGTAAGGGGAAAACTGTTAAAACACCTATCTGAATGGAGTTTGCGGTGTTTATGGCTCAAGAAACGTCTGGAATATCTCCCCCACGAAGCTAAGGATGTTAGCTTTCTAGCTCGAGGCGGACGAGAACGTAGCCTAGCAACACAGCTTTCACTGGAGGAGCAGTTGCTGCGATTTGATAAAAACATGTCTAAAGTTGAAACGCTGAGAGCTTTTGTCAACGAGCGGCTCGCTGCAGCTGCTGAGGAGATATTCGAGCAGTTCGAGAGGACGATAGCAGAGGAACTGGAGTCAACTTTAAAGGAGAATCGGCGACAACAGAAGCTACTGGACGCCCTTTTGAACCCAGAAGTCCGGCTATACAGAACAGGTTCGTCAAGTGTTATTGTTTTTCAGACGTGGGAAGGAACTAAGTACATTTACCTACTTAAGTACCATTTTGAGATACTTGTAAATACTTGAATACATTTCCTTTTTATGCTGCTCTGTACTTCTACTCCACTACAGTTCAGTGGTAAATTGTGTACTTGTACTCCACTACATGTTAATCCCTTTAGTTACTTCTCAGATGTGGATGAATGATGTGAAATATAATCTTAAAATTAAAAGTCTTTAATCAAGGCTTTAGTTCCACCTGGAGTGAATCCACCAGCTACCCTGCAGTCTACAAAGTACTTCAGACTAGCTGCTCCTTCACCAGCTACCCTGCAGTCTACAAAGTACTTCAGACTAGCTGCACCTTCACCAGCTACCCTGCAGTCTACAAAGTACTTCAGACTAGCTGCTCCTTCACCAGCTACCCTGCAGTCTACAAAGTACTTCAGACTAGCTGCACCTTCACCAGCTACCCTGCAGTCTACAAAGTACTTCAGACTAGCTGCACCTCCACCAGCTACCCTGCAGTCTACAAAGTACTTCAGACTAGCTGCACCTTCACCAGCTACCCTGCAGTCTACAAAGTACTTCAGACTAGCTGCACCTCCACCAGCTACCCTGCAGTCTACAAAGTCATTCAAACTAGCTGCACCTCCACCAGCTACCCTGCAGTCTACCAAGTACTTCAGACTAGCTGCACCTCCACCAGCTTTGAGAACACTTTCATGATCAATCATTATAAAACAAATCATATATATTATTCTGAAATGGACCAATCTGCACAATGACTACTTTCACTGTCGCTACTTTAACTATATTTCACTGTATACAGAGTATTCCTACACTCTAGGTCAGGGGTATTCAACTAAAATTCAACGAGGTCCAGTTAGAGAGAATCTTCCCATGCAAAGGTCCGGAACATCAAAATGTCTAACTTGCTTTATGAATTAGTGTGATTTTGAAGTAGCCTGTATCTTTATCAACATCTGCATGTAATCAACAACTGACTTTATGAAATCTCCACATGGCCTGTACTACGAACAGGGGCGCCGCCAAGGATTTTGGGCCCCATGAAAATATATCACATTGGGCCCCCCCCCCACCACCACCAGGCACAGGCCACGCCAACAAACCACAATTGCTGTAACCACACCTCCAGAACCCAACCCACTCATTCATGCTTTAAAATAACTCTACCTGTTCAGGCTTGCATCTATCTTGTAGTCCTATACTAACTGCACAATATTTACTGACACTGAGCGGTGAACATATAACACTGTGCAGACATGCAACATTCTGCTGCAGTAGAATTCACTATTTGATATAACACTAACATTCCTGACAATAGACCTCAATAGTCATCTTTTATGGTGCCTTTTTAATAACATTTTTGAATGGAACATTACCATAGCCTTGCCCTTTAACAGTTATTACGAGCCCTGGCTCAGCCTTACTCACCAAGAGCCCAGCGCCTAGCCTTCCTACAGGCAAAGTCACTGATCAAGTCCTTGAAGTCCAGCTTTCTAGCCAACTGGCTTTCAATGGACAGCATGGCAAGACTGCAAAGCCTTATGGGGGGTCAGGGCTATGGAGCCTAGAGATGGAACTGTTGGTCCTGGCACCAGGGGGAGGGACAACTGATGTAGTATGAATATCTGCTAAAAAATGTACCTGCATTTATTAAATGTCAGCTAAAAGAGCAGTGAAATGAAAAGTGTGACGTTCAGAGATGGTGGCGCTGACAGGAAACCCAGAGCTCGTTGACTCTTGCTAAACTAAATGAAAAGCTTTCAGATGTACTTTAAAACTGAACGCTGTTCTTATCTGTGTTCAACAAGCTCACGCTGCAGACCAGTCGGACTTGTTCAGCCACATGGTTTTATAGGGCGATACATTTAAATGCTGGTTACCATGGTGACAACCGGTTTGTTGGGCCGACAAAGAGATGCACACCAAATGAGAAATAATAAACTGAGATAGATTAAAGTTATTTACAAATGAAAGGTACACTCAGTATGGAAGTTGGAGTTAGTGACGTCAACGTAAAAAACAAACTACCGACTAAACCCCAATATTAATCAAACTGATTTGTATTGACTTGAGAATTATTGTATAGCTTCCTCTAAGAAAGTAAACTCCGCTCCACGGAGCACCAACGTCTGGACCTCCGACAAGTGAATTTAAAATGAAGGCAGCTCTGATACATTTTTTATGTCCACGTCTGTTCACAGTTTCCACAAACAAGTCCTTAAACACTACGGAGTAGGGGTGTAACGGTTCACAGAAGTCACGGTTCGGTTCGTACCTCGGTTTGGGGGGTCACGGTTCGGTGCAACAAGAAAAAGCAAAAAAAAGTCCCAAATGCATAATTCCTGGTTTGTTGTTATTTATGTTTGAACAGTAGCGCACGTTTCAGTCTCAAAATAAGGAACTCTGACATTTTGAATTATTAACTGTATTAAAGAGTTAAAAACAAACCACACACACTCAGATGGCCATAGTATCTATAATGGCTGATGTCAAACTAAAAGGTTTCATCAAGCTGTAAAACTAAAAAGAATGTCTTGCATCATAAATAATAAGAAAGTGTTTCAAGAGCGCAAAGCTGTTGAAATATATAATGCCATGCCAAAAGCTTCCGTTATTTATTTTGGTCTCTCGGCTCTCATGCCTATTGGCTTCTTAAAAACAGCGGGGATCAGCTGTTGAACTGCTGTTGTCTTTTGCCGGGCTCCGGTGAGTGGAAAATCTGGGTGATGCCTTCTGATGTGATTTAGCATGTTTGGCGTGTGTTCCATTAGCATACCGCACCGCTATCGAACAACGCCGACACACCGTCCTCGTCGGATCCACCACTCGCACACCTCATCGTTATTGTAGTCCACAGGGAACCCGAAATGTTCCCACACAGCTGATTTAAAAGAAGCCGGTGGGTTCTAGCTCCTGTGTTATCTGAAATCGCCATACTAACTTTTCTTCTTCTTGTATTTAGTTAGTTTTGTTGTTGTGTTTCTTCTTGTTCTTCATTTGTTGTTTAAGGGCAGCTGGCAAACAGCTTTTAGGCGCAATACCGCCCCCTGGATTATAAATAGTGTAGTGGATGCTGCCCTGAAGGACAGACTTTTTTCCCACTCGTAAAAAAAAGGCGACTGCATGTGACGGTACGGGACGGATACCGTTACACCCCTACTAATGTTATAATAGTCAGATTGCTCTGAAGATGAGAGGTGATATTCTATTAATGTTCACGTTCACACAGTCAGTGATTTCTGCCGGCTGTCTTTCCTGCAACGGCAGCTTTTCTGTATTTCCTTTCTCCTGTAATGTGACTTGCTGCTCCGGGGCAGGTTAGCCGCTCAGCGTTACCATGGAGATCTAGCCCGCTAAAAAGAGAACCAGCGTCGTAAGACCGGAAAGCCGGAGTTTTCCCTGAAGTTAGCCGGCTAAGCGAAAATCCTGCTTCGTACTGGAGGCCTCTGAAGGAGGCAGCTAAAAGGACTGCAACTTTGCAGAGCTGGATAAAAGATGCCAGCAGGGCAGCTGCAGGTGAAGCACTGCGATTATGTCAAGCAACTACATACATTGAAGTACACTAATACACAAGATCAGTGCAAAGCCTGTATCTGTGCTGAGTGAAGTTCATATTTTCTGTTGGGGGAGAACCCCAAGCCTCCAGTTCAGAGCACATTTGAGAGGCTGAACTGAACACAGACTGAATAACGAATGTAGCAGTTGGACATAGAAGTCAACAGTAGGGATGGGTACAGAGCCCCGGGATTAAACGGGCCCCGGGGCTGAATTATTAAAGACCGTGATACCGTTAAGCTCCGACGTTAGCGGCATTTTTATCAGTTCTGGAGACATGTACAAAATATGTCATGTGTATTATTGCTACACAAACATTATATCAATCAATCAATCAATGTTTATTTATATAGCCCAATATCACAAATGTTACATTTGTCTCAGTGGTCTTCACAGTGTGTACAGAATATCAGTATGACAATACGACACCCTCTGTCCTTAGACCCTCACATCGTACAAGGAAAAACTTCCAAAGAAAACCCAGTTTAAAGGGAAAAATGGGAGAAACCTCAGGGAGAGCAACAGAGGAGGGATCCCTCTCCCAGGACGGACAGACGTGCAATAGATGCCGTGTGTAAATTGAAAAGATAATACATTTGCAACATAGGTAGTCAAAATGTTTGGAAATGCATATGTGTATAATAGGAAGATGAATCCACGAGGATATCCATCCAGGGCCGATGATCCAGGACCACAGCCACGACTCAAGATCCAGCGCTCGCGATCCAGGACACAAGACCGCAGGATCATCCATGACTCCGGATCCCAGCATATATAGACCCCAAAAAGAAAGACATTTGGGGAAGCTGGGTTAATCGGAACATGAGAGTACACGGGTATAGACAGAGAGAAGGAAGAAGTAAGATGTCCCCCGACAAACTAAGCCTATATCAGCAAAACTAGGGGCTGAATCTAATCAGCCCTAACTATAAGCTTTATCAAAAAGGAAGGTCTTAAGCGCACTCTTAAAAACGGATAGGGTGTCTGCCGCCCGAACACAAACTGGAAGCTGATTCCACAAATGTGGAGCTTGATAAGAAAAGGCTCTGGCTCCCATTGTACTTTTAGAGACTCTAGGAACAACCAACAACCCTGCATTCTTGGAACGCAATGCCCTAGTAGGCCAGTAGGGTATAATGAGTTCTTTAAGGTAAGATGGCGCCTGCCCATTAAGGGCTTTGTAGGCGAGAAGAAGAATTTTAAATTCTATCCTGTGTTCTATAGGGAGCCAGTGTAAGGCAGCCAGAACAGGAGTAATGTGGTCCCTTTTCCTAACTCTGGTTAGTACACGAGCCGCAGCATTTTGAATCAGCTGAAGCGACTTGATTGACTTCTTGGTACTCCCTGATAGTAAATAGTTACAATAATCCAGCCTAGAAGTAACAAATGCATGGACTAGTTTCTCTGCATTGCTTTGAGGCAAGATATGCCTGATTTTTGCAATGTTACGTAGATGGAAGTAGGCGGTCCTTGAAATTGATTTTATGTGGGCGTTAAAGGATAAATCCTGATCAAATATAACACCAAGATTCCTTACAGTCTCACTGGAGGCCAAATGAATGCCATCCATAGTTAGTATATCTTTAGATAATTTGTTTCGTAGATTCTTCGGGCCAAGTACAATAACTTCAGTTTTGGTCGTGTTTAACATCAAAAAGTTTAAGGTCATCCACGTTTCCTTAAGGCAGTCTTGAATTTTATTTAGATGATTAATTTCATCAGGCTTAATTGATAAATATAGTTGAGTATCATCCGCATAACAATGAAAGTTTACAGAATGATTCCTTATAATATTGCCTAACGGAAGCATATATAATGTGAACAAAATAGGTCCGAGCACTGAGCCCTGTGGCACTCCATGGCTAACTTTGGTTTGCGTGGAAGATTCATCGTTGACACGTACAAACTGAGAGCGTTCAGATAGATAGGACCTAAACCAGCCTAAAGCAGTTCCCTGTATGCCAACCAAGTGCTCTAGTCTTTGCAATAGGATATCATGGTCGATAGTATCAAATGCAGCACTGAGATCGAGCAAAACAAAATAGAGACAAGTCCCTTGTCTGAGGCTATTAGAATATCATTTGTGACTTTAACCAGAGCTGTCTCTGTGCTATGATGTGTTCTAAAGCCAGACTGAAAATCTTCAAATAAATCATTGTTTTTTAAGTAATCACACAACTGTTTTGCGACCGCTTTCTCAAGAATCTTTGAGAGGAACGGAAGATTAGAAATAGGTCTATAGTTGGCTAAAACCTCTGGATCGAGGTTGTGCTTTTTAAGAAGCGGTTTTATCACTGCTATTTTGAATGATTGTGGAACATAACCTGATAATAAAGACATATTCATAATATTTAATAAAGAAGTGCTAATTAATGGAAACACTTCCTTCAACAGCTTAGTTGGAATTGGGTCTAACATGCACGTTGATGGTTTAGAAGAGAGAATCATTGAATGTAATTGTTCAAGGTTAATGGCTGAAAAGCATTCTAGTTTACTATCTAGTGTAATATTAGAACTTACGATTCCGGGAGCTGTTGATAACACTATACTGGTCGAAGGCAAGAGGTCATTAATTTTGTTTCTAAGAGTAACAATTTTATCGTTAAAAAAGCACATAAAATCATTACTACTGAGTGCTGTGGGAATAGAAGGCTCAATGGAGCTGTGGCTCTCTGTCAGCCTGGCTACAGTGCTGAAAAGAAATCTTGCATTATTCTTATTCTCATCTATTAATGAAGAGTAGTAGGCTGCTCTCGCTTTACGCAGTGCTTTCTTATATTCATTGAGAGTAATATGCCAAATTAAACGAGATTCTTCAAGTTTAGTGGAACGCCATATCCTTTCAAGTTGTCTAGACTTTTGCTTTATTTTGCGGGTTTCGGCATTATGCCATGGAGCTAATCTACGTTACTTTATTTTCTTCTTTTTCAAAGGAGCAACAGAGTCTAATTTTATTCGCAGCGCATCTATAGCACTATCAACAACATGATCAATTTGGGGTGGTGTACATTTTGTATAAGTTTCCTCCCTTACATGCAGACATGCTATCGAGTTAAGTATTGGTGGAATCTCTTCCTTAAATGTGGCTATAGCACTAACGGATAGGTTTCTGCTGCAAGAGCTTTTGACTAATGCTTTGTAGTCTAGTAACAGTACTTCAAAAGTTACTAAGAAATGGTCGGATAAAGCAAGATTATGCGGTTCGACTAATAGTTGCTCAATTTCAATACCATAAGTCAGAACAAGGTCGAGAGTGTGATTATAACAGTGGGTTGGTTTATTTACACTCTGACAGAAACCAACAGAATCTAATATAGAGTTAAATGCAACAGTAAGGCTATTTTTATCATCGTCAACATGAATATTAAAGTCACCTACGATAATTACTTTGTCTGTTTTAAGAACCAAAGTTGATAAAAACTCAGAGAATTCTGATAAGAATTCTGAATAAGGACCTGGTGCACGATACACTGTAACAAATAAGATTGGCTGCAAAGTTTTCCAGGTTGGATGCGTAAGACTAAAAACGAGGCTTTCAAAAGAGGTATAATTTAATGTTGGTTTAGTATTGATAAGTAAACTTGAGTCAAAGATTGCTGCAACTCCACCTCCTCGGCCCGTGCCTCGAGCAATATGAGTGTTGACATGTCTGGGTGGAGTGGCCTCATTTATGCTGACATATTCTTCATGTCTCAACCAAGTTTCAGTGAGACAGCATATATCAATATTATAATCTGATATTAAATCATTTACCAATATTGCTTTAGATGCTAGAGATCTTATGTTTAAGAGACCACATTTAATCTTCCTGTTTTGTTGCACTGTAGTAGTTGTTACATTTACTTTTAATATTATTTTTTATATTGCAGTTTTAGTGTCGCCAAATCCGTTTCTAACATGCAAAAAGACTGCAAAAATGCTTCTATGATTAATTTTTGTATTTTCGATCTCTCTCCCCCGCCTGCTTGCGAGGGGGCGGGGCAGTTTACACACACGCCGCTGCTACATGCAGCAACACACACAGCGGAGATGGCGGAGAGATCTAAGCGCTCCGAGGTGTGGTTAAACTTTACCCGTCTCGATGCTCGTTGCCTAAAGTGCAATAAGAGTTTAGCATGTGAGGGCGGTAATGTAAGCAATTTGTCAAAACATTTAGCAAAAGTGCTCCACATCCAGACGGAGAAATGCACCGGGTTCGACCGTCTTTCTAGCAGCTCTGTAGCCCCATCCACGAGTAACGTTTCCACGTTGGGTGTTATGTATGCTAGCAGCAACACACGGAGTTAACTACATTATACAAACATGGGTTAATGATTAGAGGAAACTGAGTTATTTAGTTTGTTAGTTTTGTTCACAATTTGTTTAGTTAGTTTACCTTATTTTTTTCTCCAAAAGAACCGATAAAAGTACCGTTTAAAGACCGGACCGATAAGCGGTATTGGTAAAAGTAGTAGTACCGTTAAAACCTTAACGATACCCATCCCTAGTGAACAGTAGGGGTGTTGAAAATAATCGTTTTTACGATGCATTGCGATGCGGACGTGGACGATTCGGTCTCTGCAGTGACGGAAGATAATCGGTTATAGAGTAGTAACGTTGCTTCCTGATTTTCCGGCCGCGGCTTTACTATAACGTTTTTTCTGTCACTTTAATATCAAATCGGTCGGTGACGCAGAGATCAGGGAGCAGACGTGACAGCGGCACAGCAACACCGAACACGGAGCAGTCTGCTTTATCCACCAACACAACACCACCAGTCCAGAACCAGCAGCAGAAGGACCCGCTCCGAATCACTCCGTGTCGTTTTCAAAAATAATCACGTTACAATCATGTCAGGTTTTTGGTGGATTCAATCAAGTCTTGGATTGCAGAGTATGAATGTCCTCTAGCAATTTTCAGACGATATATACGTGTGTGAAGTTTGTGAAGGCAGGAGGAAAAAAGCTTCCGCGATCACCGTCTCCTCCAAGCCCCGCCCCCTCCCTGAAAATAATGAGTGACAGGCTGACAGTGACCCGATAGAAACTTTGTTATTCACTTAATCACTGAGATATAATGAAGCGAATTTAATCTCATACATGCATGGGATTTATGTAACAGTGAGACAGAGAATGTGAGTGTGCACCCACATGCAGTATTTTAGTTTGTATATGCTATTGTAAATCCTCCTGTTGTCTGCTGTGTTCAGACTCAAGTCCTGTGTGTGATGCCACATTCAGGACATTCAGTGTCCTTTCTTTAACAGAAGGCCGTGGCTCGAAGCTGCAGCTCGACTGCAGAAGCATTAGCTTCTTGTTTTTGAGGATAGAACAACTTCACACACGGAGGCTAGACCTATACAATTCATTTATTTTGGTTTATAAATTAATGTCAAGACATTTATGTTATTGATTTCTGAAGCACTTTCTAAATGATAAAAAGAGAGTTCATATGTATATACTGCATGTATGCATTGATGACAAATAAGCCATGTGCAGTAATATAGAAAATTGAGGATGCAACGCATTGGTATGAATCGTGATGCACCGCGATGCACCGGGATATCGAACCGAATCGAATCGTTGACAGGATAATCGTAATCGAATCGTGAGACCAGTGAAGATGCACAGCCCTAGTGAACAGTGTCACTTGCAATGAAAGTGTTGTGTTTTTATTTCATTAACCTTTTAAATTAGAATTTTCAAAAGGTCTTGTGTTTTTTTTGGGGGGGGCCCTTTTTTCAGTTTAGAGCAATAGCCCCTCCAAATGTCTGTGCACGTCCCTGGTGAAAACTACCCTTGGATGATGGTAAGGTAGACTAAAAGCTTTAGGAATCCAAAGTAAAACATATAAGTACGCTGTATCAAGATTGATGCAAAGTGACATTTGACCTTTTTAGAGAGGTTTAGCAAAAAAATGGTGATTGGAATTGGCCGTTTTTACCATTTCTCTGGAGCCCATTGGTCGATTTTGGTGATTGACATCTCTTTCTGATTGTTAGAGCCACTTTTTAAAGTGCGCTATATAAATCAAATGTGTTATTAGGGTCCGAGCACGGAGCGCTAGGACCCAACGGCGTCCGAGCACGGAGCGCTAGGACCCAACGGCGTCCGAGCACGGAGCGCTAGGACCCAACGGCGTCCTAGCACGGAGTGCGAGGAACCTATTGTTATTGGTGGTATTAATCTTATTCCATTTCGGTATCCTGTTTTTGAGGGCTTTAGGATGCTACAAAAGTTGTATAATTTTGCACGGATTCCAGGATCGGTGAAAAATTCAATATTCTGGAATCAATGTGTTCAAATTGTCCAACATGCTCTCGAGCGCCACCTATGGCCATTTCCATTTTTGGAAAGATGTATAAAGTTGCACCGTAACTCGGAATGACCTGACATTTTGCACACTTATTCGGGTGGACCTGCTCTACATATAATCTCCTTGGACCCTTAATCTCCCCCTACTTTATTTTTTTAATTACCATAATTTTAAAAACAGTTAAATGTTCACTTCAATTTCAAATTTTTGTTTTTCAACACCAAACTTAGTATACAACATCAGTGGAGGGTCAGACACATTACCGTAGGAAATGAGCATGTTCAGTTGATAAATATGGGCGTCATTACTCTAAATGTGTTTGCAAAAAGGCGGGGCTTAGATAGAAATGATCATAACTCATCAACAATGTATCCAAAAAACACATTTTGGTGGTAAGGTTCAATCTGTATTGGGGAATAGGCACAAGTCATTTTCATTTGACTATAGGGGGTGCCAAAAACATGAATGTATAACTCAAGAACATATGTACGAAAAAAAGACATACTCTGGGGATGAGTATAAACTTATATTTAAAGTGTCGCACCGACTGACACATTTTATGACGATGTGCTAAAATGTGCTCTTTTTTTTGTTAAAACGGCTCAGTAGCGCCCCCTATTGTGTGGTAGTCACATATAGTTTCTCAGAAGTTCACGCATTTTGGCACAGACATTCCTCATGGAGTTGCGGACATATTTGTAAACGGCTTCCATTAGCCCCGCCCCCCAGGAAGTCGGCCATTTAGAAAAAAAATAGTTTTTCATGCTTTTTAAGCACATTCTTGCGAACTCTTCCTAGGGGAATCGGAAGAAGATCGGAAAAATTCCAATCCAGGACAATTTCATCCCCTATCCAATATGATGCTAAATTGCGAAGACATTTTTGATAACTCAATCGTGGAGGTCGTAAGCTAACAGCGAATACACAATTTGATGATTTACTACTCGCATATAGTTTTTCCGATATTCGATAAACGCTGTATACACATTGCTATTATGATTGCGGACATATTTCAAATGTGCTTTCATTAGCCAAAAAGTCGGCCATTTTGAAAAATATGCGTTTTTCATGCATTTTAAGGACATTTCAGCGAACTCCTCATAGGGGAATGGTCGGAAAAATTCCAATCCAGGACAGGTTCAGCCCATCTCCAATGTGATGCTAAATTGCAAAGGAATAGTCAAACGAGGAGCTCGTAAGCGATCGGAGAGTTTTCCATTTTTGACGATTTACATGTCACAAATTACTCCAAATTACTCCAAACTACTCGCCTATAGTTTTTCCAATATTCACGAAATGCTGTATAAAAATGTCTCTTCAAATTTGCTTTTATTAGCCCCGCCCCCCAGGAAGTTGGCCATATTCAACAATGTGCATTTTTCATGCATTTTAAGCACATTTTTGCAAACTCCTCCTAGGGGAATGATCGTAAAAATTCCAAGCCAGAACAAGTTCAGCCCCTATCCAATATGATGCTAAATTGCGAAGAATATTTTTTAAAGCTCAATTGTGGAGGTCGTAAGCTAACGGCGAATACACCATTTTTGACGATTTACATGCGACAAATTACTCCAAACTACTCGCATATAGTTTTTCCGATATTCACTAATTTCTGTATAAAAATGTCTCTTATGAATGCGGACATATTTCAAATTTGCTTTTATTAGCCCCGCCCACCAGAAAGTCGGCCATTTTCATCAACTCCTCATAGGGGAATTATCGGAAAAATTACAATCCAGGACAAGTTAAGCGCATATCCAATGTCATGCTACATTGAGAAGGAATAGTCCTTCGCTCAAACGCGGAGAATTTACAATTTTTGATCAATTATGTCAGATAAGCTATTGAGACCTGCCTGTCTGCCTGGCACATCAACTCTCACACACTCACACACTCACACACACACACACACACACACACACACACACATACATACACTGTTAGTCCAACAACGCCCTTTGCTGGCGGCATATTCATTACAACAGACACCTATACACTCCCTAACCCTACTGTTTATTTGTAGATATCTCCTAAAGCCTACAAATAAAGTGTGAAATGTAGGCCTGTTACATATATTATTGAGCGATATATATTATACACACTGTTCTGCTTTCTGCACTGACCTCAGCAGCTGTTCTCACTGTAAACATCGCCTCACAATGAAAGCAGTTGTATTAAAAAAAGAAATAGCCTAACATCCAGAGGAGATGTGATTTAGTGAGTAAACAAACGGTCAAGGGCAGAAAGTCTGCACAACACACTGCACCACACGCCATGGTTACTGCTCCTCCAGACAGCCTCCGCGATAATCGATCGTCGACGAGCCTTTACAGACATTTGTTTTCCTTCGAGGCAGTGCGCTTACATACGTTTCCGGGTCGCTGCCGGAGGACCGAGGAGTCCGGGACGCGGACATTTGAGAAATGACAATCGGCTCTATTCGGAGGCCTTGCGTGCGTCTGCTTGACGGCGGGACGATCAGCGACCCTCCCCTACATGTGCTCGGACGCGAAGGCCCGCCCACAACTGCATGCACGCCTGTGTCCGCAGTTTTGATTAGGGCCTGAGCACGATGTGTGCAAAGACCTATTGTAATTGATAGAATTCTTAATCTTCTCGTTCTGCAGTTTAGACCCTTTTTTGAGGGGGTTACGACACTATTCATGTAGCGACATTTGGCAATGTCGGCAGGACGGGTGAAAAATGTTACATTCTGGATTCAATGGGTGTAAAATATCCAACATGCTCTCTAGCGCCACCTGTGAAAATTCAGTTTTCGAAAAATGTATAGTCGCAGCGTAAGTCTGACGGACCTGACATTTTGCACACTTATCCGGGTGGAGCTGCTCTACATATTATCCTCTCGTACCCCGAAGCTCTACCTACCTGATTTTTTTTTATTGACATAATGTGAAAAACAGTGAAATATTAACTTAACAGATTTTGGTGGATAGGTTCAGTCTGTCTTGGGGAATAGGCACAAAAAAGCATGTTCATTTTGGACAATAGGGGGTGCCAAAAACACAACAAATGTATACCTCAAGTGACAGCCCACAACCTTTTTCCAGACTGTACAAAATAATTGTACGTTTTAACAAATACGGCTAATTAGCGCCCCCTATTGTGCGATAGTCACATATACTTTCTCCAAACTACCCGAAACTTGGCACAGACATTCCTCATGGAATTGCGGACATATTTCAAAATGGCTTCCATTAGCCCCGGCCCCCAGAAAGTTGGCCATTTTGAAAAATCGGCGTTATTCATGTATTTTCGCAAACACCTCCTAGGGAAAAGATCGGAAAAGTTCCAGTCCTGCACCAGTTCAGCCCATATCCAATATCATGCTAAATTACGAAGAAAATAGTTGCTAGCTCTTGGAGCGGACGTAACAGAGAATGTACAATTTTTGACGATTTACATGTCGCAAATGACTCCAAAGTACTTGCATATAGTTTTCCCGATATTCACGAAACGCTGTATACACATTGCTATGATGATGGCACACATATTTCAATTGGCTTTTCATTAGCCCCGCCCTCCACAAAAATGACAATTTTGAAAGATGGCCGATGTCTCATGCATTTTGAGCAAATTTCTGCACACTGCTCTTAGGGCAATTATCGGAAAAATACCATTCCAGGACCAGTTCAGCCCATATCCACAGCCATGCTAAATTGGGAGTAAAAAAGTTGCTAGCTTCATCCGGGCGGTCGTATGCTAACAGAGAATATACCATTTTTGACGATTTACATGTCGCAAATTACTCCAAACAACTCACATATGGTTGTTCCAATATGCACGAGACGTTGTATACACATTGCTCTTATGATTGCGGACATCTTTCAAACTGCCTTCCATTTGGCCCAGCCCTCAGAATGTCGACCATTTTGAAAAATGTGCAGTTTCCATGCCTTTTCTGCACATTGCAAAGACCTCCTAGGGAAATGGCCGGATAACGTCCATTCCAGGACAACTTCAGCCCATATCCAATGCGATGCTACTTTGCGAAGGAATAGTCAGTCCCATGAACGGGGAGCTCACAGGCTAGAATGTACCATTTTCCAACATTGAGATGTCAGATAAGCTACTCTGCCTTCCACATCATCTGTCTCTTTCTCTCACACACAACCACCCACTCACACTCACACTCACACACTGCTGACAATGATGTTGAGTGTTAGTCCAGCAGCTCCCTATCCTATTTATTTTGCGGTTATTTATTTTTAACAGTAGTGCAAGTTTTGGTATGAAAATAAGGAACTCTAACATTTGGAATCATTAACTGTATTACACAGTTAAAAACAAACACAAACAGTAACACGCACACTCAGATGGCCATATTATTTATAATGGCTGATGTCAAACAAAAAGGTTAAATAAGCTGTACAACTAAAAAGAATGTCTTGAAAATATTAAAATAAATAATAAGAAAGTGTTTCAATCACAATCAATAAAAGGCAATACAGAACTGTATAACATCTCCTGATGTCAAAATATAAAACAAATACAATCTGTACCTTTAGGAGCAATGGCTAACATGTGCAGTTAACTTGTGAGTGTGTGAGGCCATTATGCCTAAATAAAGGTACTCAAGCTTTACTCTATTTAAGTTGTTCTTCAGAAAGACGAGTTCGTCTACGTTGTCAGAAGTGAGGGCAGATCTGTTGGCGGTAACTATGTCACCTGCCGTCGAGAAAACCCTCTCGCTGGGGACTGATACTGACTCGGATGTGATTAAGCATGTTTGACGTGTTACCACTAGCATACCGCACCGCTGTCGAACAACGCCGACACACCGTCCTCCTCCGATCCACAACTCGCACGCCCATCATTGTTGTAGTCCACAGGGAACCCGAAATGTTCCCACACAGCTGATTTAAAAGAAGCAGGTGGGTCTTCGAGCTCCTGTGTGTTGTGTGAACTCGCCGTAGCTACTAAATGTTCTTCTTCATGTTCGTTTTGTTGTGTTTTGTTCTTGTTCTTCATTTGTTATTTACGGGCGGCTGGCTTTTAGGCGCAATACCGCCCCCTGGATTATATATAATGCAATACTGCCCTGAGTGACAGACTTTTTTCCCACTCGTACAAAAAGTCGTATTCGCCGTGTGACTGCATGTGCCGAACCGTGACGGTACGGGACGAATACGGATACCGTTACACCCCTACCGTCTTCCCTTCCTGGTTAAAACATGTATTTGCAATATGAATAGTTTATTGAAATAACCCAATTTGTGTTCTTTGGACCTAAAAAGGAGATGGCATTGTCTTTGTTACTTTCATTGCAATTGTATACATGTATTAACGTAACTTCCTGTTTTATATACGACCATCTTTCAGAGGGATATGGTACAGTTTATGTAAAACAATATCGATACTTGGCATCCGTGTATTGATACAATATCGCCACGCAAAGTATCGCCATACTATGCTCTATCGATTATTTCCCCCACCCCTAGTACACACAGTGGGGAGATTTCTCATTAAATTGATAATAAATGATTGAGTGTTAACATGAAATTAGAGTCTTCTAACACGTCTGCATTCATGTCATTGATCTCCACAGATACCCAGCAGCAGGAGTGTAGCCTCAGTGTTGTAGAGGAGGACCCAGAGCCCCCCCACCTTAAAGAAGAAGAGGAGGAACTATGGTCCAGTCTGCAGATAGAGCAGGAGGTGGCTGATACTTACCTCCCTTTCACTTCTGTGAAGAGTGAAGAAGAGGATGAAGAGAAGGCTCAGTCCTCCTCACCGCTTCATGAAATCAAGACTGAGAATAACCGAGAGGTAGAGAAAACAGAAACTGATGAAGAGGAGTGTGAAGGATCAGATCCAGATGATCCTTTACAACCAGGTACTCAATACACAAGTTCACACTCTGAGTATGAGACTGACGACAGTAGAAATTGGGAGAAACCCGATTTAAACCCTCTGCAAGACAATGAAGTACCCGGAAGTGGCATTGAGGGGGATGATGGGTGTGCTAGAAGCTTTGTGCATGAGGGGAATCTGCAGAAACACACTGGAGAGACATTTTATAGTTGCACCTTCTGTGATTTCACATCTGCGAAAAGGTCAGGTTTGACCAAACACCTCAAAGTTCATAGTGAAGCAAAACCTCAAAGCTGCTCAGTTTGTCAACAAACATTTAAAAGGAGAGGTGAGTTGGTGTCGCACATGAGAATCCATTCAGGGGAGAAACCATTCAGTTGTTCTGTTTGTGGTAAATGTTTCGCATACAAGTCTATTCTGAATAGACACTATACTGTCCACACAGGGGAGAGACGAGTCAGCTGCTCAGTTTGTAGTAAAACATTTGCAACAGGAGACAATTTGAGAACACACCACCTGGTCCGTCACACTGGGGAGAAACCATTCAGTTGTCCTGTTTGTGGTAAAGGTTTTGCATACAAGTCTATTCTGAATAAACACTATAATGTCCACACAGGGGAGAGACGAGTCAGCTGCTCAGTTTGTAGTAAAACATTTGCAACAGTAGGCAATCTGAGAACACACATGGTCCTCCACACAGGGGAGAAACCATTCAAGTGTAAGGTTTGTGGTAAAAGATTCGCCGACAGGTCGAATCTGAAAAAACACTTAACTATCCACGATGGGAAAAAAACCGTTCAGTTGCACAGTTTGTGATAAAAGTTTCACATACAAGTCAATTCTGAATCAACACGTCCACCTCCACACAGGGTTGAAAGAATTCAGCTGTTCAGTTTGTAGTAAAACATTCGCAACACGTGGCAATCTGACACAACACTCAGCTGTCCACTCAGGGGAGAAACCGTTCAGTTGTACGCTTTGTAGTAAATCCTTCAACCAAAGATCAAATCTGAGAAAACACTTGATTGTCCACTCCGGGGTGAAACCGTTCAGTTGTACGCTTTGTAATAAATCCTTCCCCCACAAATCAAGTCTGAAAAACCACTTGCTTGTCCACACGGGGGAGAAACCATTCGGTTGTTCACTTTGTGGAAAACACTTTGCACAAATGACAAATCTGACACAACACTCAATTGTCCACTCCGGCCAGAAACCATTCAGTTGTACGGTTTGTGGTAAAGGCTTCACCCACAGTTCCAATCTGAGACAACATGCATATGTCCACGCAGAGGAGAAACCATACAGCTGCTCAGTTTGCAAGACGGGTTTCACTCGGGTGTTCAAATTAAATAAACACAAGTGTGCTGGTGAGAGAAGCCAAATAGAGTGAAGTTGCAGAGATATTGTTCACGTTTTTTCTTGCTGCAGATCTGTTTACACTACACCCCTCTATTAGAGTCTAAAACCCCGAGGTGAGTTAGCATTTTACCACTTCGTCTCAGAGCCAATGGGTTTTTTTGAACATGTTTTTTTAGAGGGCGCCATGTGTAATTATTTGTCTCTCCCTGTCTGCCGCTAACACGCCTGTTCACTCCTCTCTGCTTCTCTCCCTGTATCGCTAATTATTCTCTTCACTCACTTTCCTCTCCGCTTCTCTGTTACAAAAATGCGTCTTCCCTGGACCGCTCTATGGTGTTGGGTTATACATGCTGTGTGAGTTGAGTGTAAATAAAGAATCGCAGAAATTCAACCTTGATGGTTTTCTTGTTTTTACTTTGCTTTTACTAGTCGGTTCAATCAACAGAGCAGTACAAAGAATAATGGAAATGTAATTACACACCGTTATGTTATTGGTAATATTATTTAGCCTTTGCAACAATTTACATGCACTAAACCTATAGAATACACTAGAAGAGAGGAAAAAGCATGATAGGGCCTCTTTAAAACACATGTCCTTTTCTGGTGATCACTCCTCAATTCAACAACTTATATTCATTACACGCTTAAGGAAATTAGATTTTGAATTTGATGGATGTAGAAATGAATAGCGTTGGTGGAGCAGTCTCGATTTTTAAATTAATCTCTTCTTGGAAATATATATATATGTTTATAAATGGAGCAGTGCTACTCAACTCATTTGCTTACAAGGGATAGTCCTGGGATTTTGTTGGGAGAGAGGGGGGGAGGGGAGAGAGGTGACACCCTCTTCATCCCACCTGTGAGGCAGCCCAGTTTTCCCACTGACTTGTTGGTGCTGGTTAATCATTCCTCTCCCCTCCCTCACTCAGACTCTAGCAAACCTCCTCATTTGGAAAGGAGCTCCTCGTGTTGTCAGACATGTTGAGGATTATCCCCTTTTTGTTCCTCGTGCTTTGCGGTCCGGTTCTCGGTGGGCCGCAGACAAACTTCCACGGAAACATGACGGACCAGGAGCTGTTCTGGGGAACCGACCAGTACGACTTCTCCGTGGTGGTTCCTGCCGCCGGCCTCGAGTGTTTCTGGCACTTTGCTCACCGAGGAGAGAGGTTCTACCTGAGCTTCATGGTGAGGCCTCGACACGAGAGGAATGTTTCAACGTTTAGTTTGACTTTTAACGCCTCTGACAGTGAGGTTTTTAAATCGTGAGTATTTCTCGAAAAGCTTTTGGCAGTTAGGACGTTTTATTTTAACCCATACTCAAAGTTAGCTGGTGTTTCATCACAGCTGTCAGTTACTAACTTTCACAAAAAGCAAAACACAATACGTTACATCTTCAGACTCGCTTTTTATTCTTGTTTTAGAGGTGAAATACACAAATATGACTGTTAAAACATAGGGAAGCTTTAAATGGAGAGGTTATAGGGTAAGTAAATCCAATGAGATTGGGAGCACACACATTTTATGTGAGAGATTTATGGTCAAAGTGGACATTTTAACCTGAATACATTTACAAAATGTATGTTTTTTTAATCATGTTTCATGGCACGTCTCTGCTTTAAATGTGTGTGTATATATATATATATATATATATATATTCGTGAAATCTTGAACACATGGTAGCTATAGATGTCAGGGGGGAAATACAATCAAAATTATTATTTTTTTAAAAGAACTCAAACATGATGTGTTCAATATTACGACAGCACTCTTTTTGAAAATAATACATAAAAAGGTCGAAATTGTGCATCAGTTTTTGAGCAAATCATATTATGAGTGACATATGTGCAAACTTTACATTTTATACCAAATATATGCACAAAGGTGTAATTTTATAATGAATATATGTGCAAAGTTTACATCTTATACCGTAAATATATAGTGCAAAGTATGTTTCATCACATTTCCGCCAAATATTGCTATGTAAATGATATCTTCGTTATTGTTTTTATGTATCTTGTCTCGCTCTATAAATCACTTCGGGCTGCATCTTGCTTGAAATGCGGTGAATAAATAAAGTTATTATTATTGTTGTTATTGTCTGTGTGCAGGTGCAGTGGGTGACGGGCATCGGCCATGACAGGCACCTGTCCGTCACTGTGAACGCTCCCAGCAGCCTCATCATGGCCACTGTTGATGATGCAAAGGGTCAGATCAACTTTGAGACCGAGGAAACGGGTAGACACACAATAATGTTGATGCATTTCATAACACACACACACACACCGTGTTATTTTTATCAATTGATTAATAGTGAAATTAGATGTTTCAGCATCATTTTCAGAGGTTGATACGGCAAGCAAAAGCATATACATTATATTAATTTAATATGCTATTCCTTGCACACTTGCATAATATCCAGCTTTTATAAAAAATGTTTACTGTATTTTGGCATTTATTAGACAGATAGTCTACAGATTTCTATCTTTCACTCTCAACCTTTCTGTGTTATATTTTATTATTTGTTTCAAATGATGTGCAATGCCCTTTTTAACATGCTGTGACAGAGAAACACTGTCCCAATTTGGTATCAATAAAGTAAATAAACTAAATCCTATATTATACTTAAGTATAACTTCAAGGTTTATTTGAGTATGTCCATTTTCTGCTTCCTATTCTTCCACTTCAATACTTTTTTGAGGCAGATTTGTTTCTTTTTACTCCACTACATATGTAGAGAGCTTTAGTTAATCTGCAGAACAAATCCATGTTACGCTTTTTTTATGGATTAAGAAATAACCTTATTGATTGTTTTTGTTAAACAGCAGTGTATAGGTAAAGACAGGTTTGTTTATTTACGCATTTCAACAACAAGGCTTCACAATAACATCAAAAAAGTTGTTCCAGTTATAATAAAATAATAAACCGATGTTGAAGAGCCATAGAATAAAAATGTAAAAAGGTTAAATTAGAATATGATGGGTATAAAATACAAAAATAAAAGTTGCAGTGCTGTAAGGAATTAATAATTATTTGATTTAATAAAAGGCAGCAGGAAGTATTTTAAAATAAGCTCTTCCTTTACCAGGTTCAGCATTAAGGCGATCACTTTGACTGAAGAATCATTTCAATATTTTATACATAATATATCTTATATAACGTTATGTCTCTACAGGTTTCTATCAGATGTGTTTCAGCAACTTCCACAACCGCTTCGGCACCATGCAGGTGTTCCTCAGCTTCGGCGTTTACTACGACGGATACAAAGACCCCGACAAGACCAAAGAGGAAGAGAAGAAGAAGAAAGAGGAGGCCAGCAAAGACCTCAACAACACACTGAGCGTCATAGAGGTACGCACACGCACGCACACACACTGTTGGAGTCTACCGGACCAGGTCCGTCCTCCGCGCCGATCGTTTGGATATGGCCAGAGCGGGGTCGCCGTCCGGATCTGCCGATGACCTTTCTTAGTGCTGAGGGAAAAGGAATTGTGTCCTAGACACTATTCTCTGTTAGCTGTACAAAACTAGACTTTGCACTCCAATGGATTGTTTCTTCAAATAAGCACTTTATTACACAGTTCAACAAAGATATATCAATCCATACTATACCACAAAACGCCAGCGCCTTGGACTCCTTCTTGAGTTCCCACCGTGACAAACTCGTCGGTGTGAGATCCCAGTTGAAGTGAGCCCCGAATTCTGAATATATCTTGTTCTTTATAGTCTTTGCTGTGAAGCCCCCACCTTTTGGTGCTCTCTGTGCTGCAGTCTGCCTCTTCTGCCCAGCAACACCCAGTTTTAGCTGGGTGTTTAATAACACGTTATTTTTCCACTCAGACAGCTCAATGTTTCTAGCGTTTCCATTCCAGAATTTACTATATCTTATATTCACAGTTACTTTTGCCTTATTTTTATCCTTCAACAACACACACACACACACACACACACACACACACAGGCCCGGCTCCAGGATAAAATTACTGAGGGGGCTGTTGAAAAATCAGAGGGGGCGATTGTTTTTCCACAAAAACTAAAAATACTGGCAATGTAGTGAATTGACACACCGAGCTCTTTTCCTTCTCACTGCTCCACAGTCTTTGCTTCTTTATTTTTATTCCGGATTGACCCCTCTCATTCCGTTCTTTTCCTCTGATCCTTAATAATAGATAGAACATTGTTAGATGGCTGCACTTTGGTTCACAGACTAACATTGAGTTCCTCAATTTATAAAAGGACAGGCTCTGTAATTATACCATAACCTTTTCTCCTCTATCCCTTAACTCGTCTTCCTGTACAGATTTACTTTCCTCTAGTCAGGATTAAAGAAACATTAATCTGGTTGATTTTTTATTTTCAGGATTGAATGTTCAAACCAAGGCCTAAAACCTGGCATTTCATAAGAAAGTGACTAATATATAACCAAATGTAATATTGGATTAAATACTGCACCAAATGGACAGACACAGATTAAAAATACAAATAAAGTCCCCTGGTTTGTCTCTAGAGTCTAACTGCCATGAGAAAAATCCAATCAATGTTCCAAAATCCGTCACTAGACATCGCTCATTGTACCAACACGGTTGATATATAATACATAACATATTATTATTATAGTAAAAAGGCTCGCTTTGGCAAAAACCTGAACCATACAGGCTGCCCTAAAAAATAACAAGTAACCATCATGTGTGGTGCTATCTGGAGTTCAATCAGGAGAGACGTGATGTAATACATGTTTATTATCCGTCATATTATATAAATGAAACATAATGATAGTTTATAACAAGAGAACAAAATGGTGTTTGGCGATTAGGCCCAGGTTTTGTAGGATATCATTCAGGAAGGGAAAGAACCATTTCCGATGAACCCCCCCGGGTCTAGACACTGGTGATGGTGATAAGTGGTTAGGTCCGGTTGGAAGGGAGGAGGTTAAGCTTGGTCCTGAGTTGGAAGCAGGAGGCGAAGGGGGTGGAGGAGGGTTGCGCGTTGACACCTGAAAGACAGATGACAGAAAAGGGGAGAGCATGTATAGAGGGATTAACAGGTGCGATAATTAGGCTTGTGAATGGAGGGAAGTGATAGGTTGGCTAAGGAGTGGCGCTCTCTCTCATCTAGTGAAAGGAGCGAGTATTGCCATGACGTGCAATACAGAGTGATGGGTCTTCCTGTCTGAACTTGCGCTGAGCTTCATTTGTCGGTCTTATTTTTTGTTGATGTCATATTGTTTTCACAGTGCTGTGGAAATGAATTTCCCACAAATCAAATCAATGTTCCAAAATCCGTCACTAGATGTCGCTCATACCATTTACCAATACGGTTGATATAATACAGATTACCACAACAGTGCTGTGGAAATGGATTCCCCGTGGGGACAATACATCTAATCGAAACTAATTTAATATTCAATCCCGCACTTAGCGATTGAGAACATAAATTCGTAACGTACCTCGTTTAAAGCACTTTTGTTGAAATACTATAGATTTAGTTGACACTACTAGCCGAGTTTCTTTTGTCAAATATTTCGCGGGCAGGTACATTGAATTAGAAGTAGAAGAAGAAGTAGGAGAAGAAGAAATAGTAGAAAAAGAAATACGCTAAAGCTACAAACAGGCACAACACTGTTACTCTGTTTTTACTGACAAATAATATTTTATTTCACGGTGGTGACGTGAAATCATGTGACCGTGCTGTAGTTCCTTTATAGCCCAACATTAGCCGCCATTCGCTTAGCGGTGGTGACGTGAAGTCATGTGACCGTGCTGTAGTTCCTTTATAGCACATCATTAGCCGCCTTTAGCTTAGCGGTGGTGACGTGAAGTCATGTGACCGTGCAGTAGTTCCTTTATAGCCCAACATTAGCCGCCATTCGCTTAGCGGTGGTGACGTGAAGTCATGTGACCGTGCTGTAGTTCCTTTATAGCACATCATTAGCCTCCTTTAGCTTAGCGGTGGTGACGTGAAGTCATGTGACCGTGCAGTAGTTCCTTTATAGCCCAACATTAGCCACCTTTAGCTTAGCGGTGGTGACGTGAAGTCATGTGACCGTGCTGTAGTTCCTTTATAGCACATCATTAGCCTCCTTTAGCTTAGCGGTGGTGACGTGAAGGCATGTGACCGTGCTGTAGTTCCTTTATAGCCCAACATTAGCCACCTTTAGCTTAGCGGTGGTGACGTGAAGTCATGTGACCGTGCTGTAGTTCCTTTATAGCCCAACATTAGCCGCCTTTAGCTTAGCGGTGGTGATGTGAAGTCATGTGACCGTGCTGTAGTTCCTTTATAGCCCAACATTAGCCGCCTTTAGCTTAGCGGTGGTGACGTGAAGTCATGTGACCGTGCTGTAGTTCCTTTATAGCCCAACATTTTTGTAGTTCTAATGACAGCAGCAGTAATACCTGTACTATTTGTTGCAGGGTGCGACTCACAAAGTGGAGAACCACGTCTTCCACATGTTCCGCTACTACAACTTCGGCCGCATGAGGAAGAGCACGGACTTCTTTCTGTTGCTGTCCAACTCGCAGTACGTCACCTGGTGGTCGCTCTTCCTCAGCCTCCTCATCGTCACCTCGGGCTACCTGCAGCTCCTCTTCCTCAAGAGACTGTTCATCAGCAAGAGCGGCACCGAGGAGGAGAAGCCGCGCTGCTGACAGAGGCACAAAACAACAGATCTGTCATCTCAAAAGGTTATTTTGTATTTAAGATAACTATCAGATAACTGCATCCATACAAAAAGAGAACCCAGGTCTTATGATATTTACTGTTGTATGTACTGTATGTACTTGTACTTCTTTACAAAGCACGAATAAACTTGATAAAAATACATACGTGAGCCGTTTGTGATTTTTTTTGTACACATTTTGTTGCCTTCCCTTTGCTTAAAGAGGCCCTATTGTGCTTTTGGGGTTTCCTCTTATGTGTGCATGTAAATGGTCTGCAGAGGATATCAGTCTTTGTGGGGGTTTTCTCTCCCTTGTGGTTTCTTATATGAGGCTCAAGTTCAACCAGGAAGACGGTCTTTATATCCAGTCATTCATATATTTCCATCTCACTACGCTCACCCTCCAATCAGCGATTTGGGGTGTTCACTCCCCCTACGTCTCTATTCCCACAAGCCAATCACAGCGCAGCGTCCAACCTTTACATCTGCTCTCCCCCCTCCTGTGCTTTTAAATTGGGTTCTTTTTATTTTCTTGTGTTTTATATTGTTTTTACATCATGTATGAGAGTTTTTTCAGTCTGTGGCTAGTATGGTTTTATCGTCTCGTGTTTTTAACATTAGTTTTTTGTCCTATAGGTTTTGTCTAAATGTATTTCTGCTGCTTTTTATACATGTATTGATGCACAGCACTTTGGTCAACTCTGTTGTTTTTAAATGTGCTATATAAATAAAGTTGGATTGGATTGCAGGTGACGCAACGCAGCCGTCCTCCAAATCCAGGGTCGAGCTGAAACCTCTCCTCTTCAGACCTCCATCAATCCCTTCATACCTTCATCACCACCACCAGTCTCGACCCCTCAGTTTCCCTAAATGATACTCTACCCAGTCTCCATTGGTCCACAGGGCAAAACGTAGTTTCACAAATAACCCTCTCAAGACGTGACATGGATACAATATTTGTTCCTATTCATTTCTAATGACCAGTGCCCGTGTCACGTGATCGCAAACTTTCCCAGTGAGAAAAAAAAACATGGCCCACACCCGATTTCTTTTTAATCCTAAATTGTAGGATAGTTGGCCGTTAAAATGCTTTTTGATTTCATTTCTAGAGAGAAGTTTATATTGTACTTTTAGAATCTACGTCCAGTGGATGTGTAGGATCCATAGTTTGATAGATATTATGAAGATTATTTGAGCTCCATGTTTTTTTTTGTTTTACAAAATATTGTATCCATGTCACGAAGAGGGGGTTATTTGTGAATATACTACTTTTTGCCCTGTCGACCAACGTAGCTATTACACGGTTTTGTTGTGAGACTGGGTTGGATACTCCCAAACAACGGGGTCTAATCTGAATTATATTCAGCCGAGGAGGTGGAGTTGCAGCAATCTTTGACTCAAGTTTACTTATCAATACTAAACCAAAATGTAATTATACCTCTTTTGAAAGCCTCGTTATTAGTCTTACGCATCCAACCTGGAAAACTTTGCAGCCAATCTTATTTGTTACAGTGTATCGTGCACCAGGTCCTTATTCAGAACTCTTATCAGAATTCTCTGAGTTTGTATCAACTTTGGTTCTTAAAACAGACAAAGTAATTATCGTAGGGTGACTTTAATATTCATGTTGACGATGATACAAAATAGCCTTACTGTTGCATTTAACTCTATATTAGATTCTGTTGGTTTCTGTCAGAGTGTAAATAAACCAACCCACTGTTATAATCACACTCTCGACCTTGTTCTGACTTATGGTATTGAAATTGAGCAACTATTAGTCGAACCGCATAATCCTGCTTTATCCGACCATTTCTTAGTAACTTTTGAAGTACTGTTACTAGACTACAAAGCATTAGTCAAAAGCTCTTGCAGCAGAAACCTATCCGTTAGTGCTATAGCCACATTTAAGGAAGAGATGCCACCAATACTTAACTCGATAGCATGTCTGCATGTAAGGGGAGGAAACGTATACAAAATGTACACCACCCCAAATTGATCATGTTGTTGATAGTGCTACAGATGCGCTGCGAATAAAATTAGACTCTGTTGCTCCTTTGAAAAAGAAGAAAATAAAACAACATAGATTAGCTCCATGGCATAATGCCGAAACCCGCAAAATAAAGCAAAAGTCGAGACAACTTGAAAGGATATGGCGTTCCACTAAACTTGAAGAATCTCATTTAATTTGGCATATTACTCTCAATGAATATAAGAAAGCACTGCGTAAAGCGAGAGCAGCCTACTACTCTTCATTAATAGATGAGAATAAGAATAATGCAAGATTTCTTTTCAGCACTGTAGCCAGGCTGACAGAGAGCCACAGCTCGATTGAGCCTTCTATTCCCATAGCACTCAGTAGTAATGATTTTATGTGCTTTTTTAACGATAAAATTGTTACTCTTAGAAACAAAATTAATGACCTCTTGCCTTTCGACCAGTATAGTGTTATCAACAGCTCCCGGAATCGTAAGTTCTAATATTACACGAGATAGTAAACTAGAATGCTTTTCAGCCATTAACCTTGAACAATTACATTCAATGATTCTCTCTTCTAAACCATCAACGTGCATGTTAGACCCAATTCCAACTAAGCTGTTGAAGGAAGTGTTTTCCATTAATTAGCACTTCTTTATTAAATATTATGAATATGTCTTTATTATCAGGCTATGTTCCACAATCATTCAAAGTAGCAGTGATAAAACCGCTTCTTAAAAAGCACAACCTCGATCCAGAGGTTTTAGCCAACTATAGACTCTGTCTATTAGTCTCTGCTTCGATCTCTCAGGAAAAAAGCACTTTCTTTCAAGATAAGATCCAATCTTCCTATTCCAATCCTAAAAAACTATTTTCCATCTTCTCCACCCTCTTGGACCCCCCCAAAGCCCCTTCCCCCTCCTCCCTTCTGTCAAGCGACTTTGTTAACCACTTTGAAAAAAAGGTTGACGATATTCGCTCTTCTTTTTCTGACTCACCTCTACTCACCGCCGGATCACCTGACCCTCCTTCCACCGGCACACTGACCTCCTTTTCCCCTCTCTCTCCAAGTGAGGTTCTTACCCTCATTACCTCTGCCCGCCCTACCACCTGTCCTCTGGACCCTATCCCTTCAAACTTCCTTCAGACTATCGCTCCTGATATCCTACCGTTTCTCTCCCATTTCATCAACACTTCTCTAACTTCTGGTCACTTTCCAAACAGTCTCAAGCAGGCAAGAGTAAACCCTCTCCTAAAGAAACCCACTCTCGACCCGTCTGAGGTTATAAACTACAGGCCTGTCTCTCTCCTCCCGTTCCTGTCTAAAACACTTGAACGCGCTGTTTTTAAACAACTCTCCTGCTATCTCCATCAGAACTACCTTCTGGATCCGCACCAGTCTGGTTTCAAGGCAGGTCACTCCACAGAAACTGCCCTCCTTGCTTTCACTGAGGAACTGCACACGGCTAAAGCAGCCTCCCTCTCCTCTGTCATCATCCTGTTGGACCTGTCTGCTGCATTCGACACGGTGAACCATCAGATCTTCCTTCGCACTCTCCAAGAACTTGGAGTATCAGGCTCTGCACTTTCCCTCCTCACCTCATACCTCAAAGACCGCACCTACAGGGTTACTTGGAGAGGGTCTGAGTCCGACCCTTGTCAATTAACTACAGGGGTCCCTCAGGGCTCTGTTCTTGGTCCTCTCCTCTTCTCCCTGTACACAAACTCGCTCGGATCTGTCATTAGCCCGCATGGTTTTTCATACCACTGCTACGCTGACGACACCCAATTCATTCTGTCCTTCCCCCACTCAGAGACCCAGGTCGTCGCACGCATCTCTGCTCGTCTAGCGGACATCTCTCAGTGGATGTCCGCTCATCATCTCAAGCTCAACCTTGACAAGACTGAAGTGCTTTTTCTTCCGGGAAAAGATTGTCCCACTCTTGACCTGTCTATCAACATCGGCTCCTCTGTCGTTTCCCCGACTCAGACTGCAAGGACTCTGGGTATGATCCTAGATAAGGACCTGTCGTTTACTGCAAACATCGCTGCTACAACCCGCTGCTGCAGATACACGCTTTTCAACATCAGGAAGATACGCCCCCAGCTGACCCAGAAAGCCACGCAGGTTCTGGTCAAGAATGGTGGAATGAGCTCCCATTGACATCAGGACCGCAGAAAGCTTACACACCTTCCGGCGTAGACTGAAAACTCATCTCTTTCGACTCCACTTCGAGCGATAGAATGACTAACAAAGAACTGCTTACAGAGCACTTATATACTAATAAAGCACTGGCTCCTCTATAGCCAGCTGAGTAGCACTTGAAACGATTGGCTCTTTGAAACCTCATGTTCTTATATGATTCTGTTTTCTTCAAGGTTGTGTCTTCCTGGTCGAATGTACTTATTGTAAGTCGCTTTGGATAAAAGCGTCAGCTAAATGCAATGTAATGTAATGTAATGTAATATAGACCTATTTCTCATCTTCCGTTCCTCTCAAAGATTCTTGAGAAAGCAGTCGCAAAACAGTTGTGTGATTACTTAAAAAACAATGATTTATCTGAAGATTTTCAGTCTGGCTTTAGAACACATCATAGCACAGAGACAGCTCTGGTTAAAGTCACAAATGATATTCTAATAGTCTCAGACAAGGGACTTGTCTCTATTCTTGTTTTGCTCGATCTCAGTGCTGCATTTGATACTATCGACCATGATATCCTATTGCAAAGACTAGAGCACTTGGTTGGCATACAGGGAACTGCTTTAGGCTGGTTTAGGTCCTATCTATCTGAACGCTCTCAGTTTGTACGTGTCAACGATGAATCTTCCATGCAAACCAAAGTTAGCCATGGAGTGCCACAGGGCTCAGTGCTCGGACCTATTTTGTTCACATTATATATGCTTCCGTTCGGCAATATTATAAGGAATCATTCTGTAAACTTTCATTGTTATGCGGATGATACTCAACTATATTTATCAATCAAGCCTGATGAAATTAATCATCTAAATAAAATTCAAGACTGCCTTAAGGACTTAAAAACGTGGATGACCTTAAACTTTTTGATGTTGAAACACGACCAAAACTGAAGTTATTGTACTTGGCCCGAAGAATCTACGAAACAAATTATCTAAAGATATACTAACTATGGATGGCATTAATTTGGCCTCCAGTGAGACTATAAGGAATCTTGGTGTTATATTTGATCAGGATTTATCCTTTAACGCCCACATAAAATCAATTTCAAGGACCGCCTACTTCCATCTACGTAACATTGCAAAAATCAGGCATATCTTGCCTCAAAACGATGCAGAGAAACTAGTCCATGCATTTGTTACTTCTAGGCTGGATTATTGTAACTCTTTATTATCAGGGAGTACCAAGAAGTCAGTCAAGTGGCTTCAGCTGATTCAAAATGCTGCGGCTCGTGTACTAACCAGAGTTAGGAAAAGGGACCACATTACTCCTGTTCTGGCTGCCTTACACTGGCTCCCTATAGAACACAGGATAGAATTTAAAATTCTTCTTCTCGCCTACAAAGCCCTTAATGGGCAGGCGCCATCTTACCTTAAAGAACTCATTATACCCTACTGCCCTACTAGGGCATTGCGTTCCAAGAATGCAGGGTTGTTGGTTGTTCCTAGAGTCTCTAAAAGTACAATGGGAGCCAGAGCCTTTTCTTATCAAGCTCCACATTTGTGGAATCAGCTTCCAGTTTGTGTTCGGGCGGCAGACACCCTATCCGTTTTTAAGAGTGCGCTTAAGACCTTCCTTTTTGATAAAGCTTATAGTTAGGGCTGATTAGATTCAGCCCCTAGTTTTGCTGATATAGGCTTAGTTTGTCGGGGGACATCTTACTTCTTCCTTCTCTCTGTCTATACCTGTGTATTCTCATGTTCCGATTAACCCAGCTTCCCCAAATGTCTTTCTTTTTGGTGTCTATATACGCCGGGATCCGGAGTCATGGATGATCCTGCGGTCCTGTGTTCTGGATCTTGAGTCGTGGCTGTGGTCCTGGATCATCGGTCCTGGATGGATATCCTCGTGGATTCATCTTCCTATTATACACACATGCATTTCCAAACATTTGGACTACCTATGTTGCAAATGTATTATCTTTTCAATTTACACACGGCATCTACTGCACGTCTGTCCGTCCTGGGAGAGGGATCCCTCCTCTGTTGCTCTCCCTGAGGTTTCTCCCATTTTTCCCTTTAAACTGGGTTTTCTTTGGAAGTTTTTCCTTGTACGATGTGAGGGTCTAAGGACAGAGGGTCTAAGGACAGAGGGTGTCGTATTGTCATACTGATATTCTGTACACACTGTGAAGACCACTGAGACAAATGTAACATTTGTGATATTGGGCTATATAAATAAACATTGATTGATTGATTGACCTCGCCCCCCTCTATCTCACCTCTCCCAACAAAATCCCAGGACTATCCCTTGTAAGCAAATGAGCTGAGTAGCACTGCTCCATTTATAAAGATATATGTATAAAAATATAAAAAGGTTTCCAAGAAGAGATTAATTTAAAAAGAGAGACTGCTCCACCAACGCTATTAATTTCTACATCCATCAAATTCAAAATCTAATTTCCTTAAGCGTGTAATGAATATAAGTTGCTGAATTAAGAAGTGATCACAAGAAAAGGACATGTTGTGTCTTAAAGAGGCCCTATCATGCTTGTTGGGATTTTCCCTCTCCTCTAGTGTATTCTATAGGTTTTAGTGCATGTAAATTGTTGCAAAGGCGAAATAATATTCACATTAACATAACGGTGTGTAATTACATTTCCATTATTCTTTGTACTGCTCTGTTGATTGAACCGACTAGTAAAGTAAAAGCAAAGTAAAAACAAGAAAACCATCAAGATTGAATTTCTGCGATTCTTTATTTACACTCAACTCACACAGCATGTATAACCCAACACCATACAGCGGTGCAGGGAAGGCACATTTTTGTCGGCCGACCGGGAAGTAAGCTGCTGGTTCCCTCGACAAAAAAGCAACGGGATTTCTCCATAACATTTTGGGAAATAGCTGTAAATAAGGTCTGTGGAAAACGAACCTGTTTGATAAATGCACGTTTTGTTCAGCCGGATAATATTCACATGTCTACCTTACTTTTATAATGTTCTAATCGTAAATCTAATCCCCGGAATTAAAATGCTAACGTTATGCTATAAAGCAGGGGATGGCCACAGGTGGACCGCCGCCGACAGGGGGCGAAAGAGACAAGTGAGCGATACAGGGAGAGAAACACAGAAGAAGAGATGAGAGCGACCAAACATTCCCTCTCAAGTCAGAACTGAGGTCACAAAATATAAGCAGTATCAGAGCTCAATATGATCAGTCGACCAGGATCAAAATTAAAACTAAATATCGTTCCAGGGCAGGCTAACCCAGGCTAGCCAATGAGCACCTGCATGTGTATGAGAATGGCCCCGACACCAGATTTCCGCAAAAGCTCCAGCTCAATTCTCGCACTGAATTAAAACAAAGTGAGTGAGGGACTGCAATATAAGAGGGAAACAAAGAGAAACTTTTAAACTGTTCAATTGTTATGATGAGTAAAGACTGATATGTTCTATAATCGTCTGAAACTGTTAGGTCATGATGTGAAACGGTTAACAAAGAAAAAGGGAAACTCAAGCTGCTGCTACACTTTATTTTATTTATCTAAAATTAAGCACTTTTAAGATGCACACATTTTCAAAAGCTATTTTATTTTAAATGCAGCCAGAGGGGAACATTACACATATCCACAGTATTTAATGTATATCTGTGTAGTCCAATGTTAATTGACAATAAATCGTTTTTTTGTTCTATTGTACTTTCTTTAATTTGATTGGCAGTCAGTTGTTGATTACATGCAGATGTTGATAAAGCTACAGGCTACTTCAATATCACACTAATTCATAAAGCAAGTTGGACATTTTGATGTTCCGGACCTTTGCATGGGGAGATTCTCTCTAACTGGACCTCGTTGAATTTTAGTTGAATACCCCTGCTATAAAGGAACTACAGCCGAGCATGACTTCAACGTCATGCCAACTTAAGATCCATATAGATTCTAAATGGTACAAGTTGAAGCGTTTGTTTCAACACTTTGCAGGAGGCAGGGACTTGGTTTCAAGCAGAACAGGGCAAACAAACTTAGAGGAGTGTTTACGTGTTCGGCGTAATGACATCCTCCACAACTTCTGTAGTCCTATTCAGCCACTTGGTAACAACCATCGTTTTTCAGACACGTCAACTCTTCTGAAATCACCAGTGAGGTCACTGCTGATGGATTTAATGTCGTAGAACAAAACGTGATCCGTCTCTTCAATGCGTCTCAACCACAGACCTTATTTCCAGCTATATTCCAAAAACATGTTCAAAAAACCCATTGGCTCTGAGACTAAGTGGTAAAATGCTAACTCATTTCGGTGTTTTGGGACTCTACACTGCACCACTCTATTAAACATATCTGCAGCAAAAGAAAACGTGAAAAACATCTCTGCAACTTCACTCTATTTTGCTTCTCTCACCAGCACACTTGTGTTTATTTAAATTGAACACCCGAGTGAAACCTGTCTTGCAAACTGAGCAGCTGTATGGTTTCTCCTCGGTGTGGACAGTTGCATGTTGTCTCAGATTGGAACTGTGGGTGAAGCCTTTACCACAAACCGTACAACTGAATGGTTTCTGGCCGGAGTGGACAATTGAGTGTTGTGTCAGATTTGTCATTTGTGCAAAATGTTTTCCACAAAGTGAACAACTGAATGGTTTCTCCCCCGTGTGGACAATCAAGTGTTTTCTCAGACTTGATTTGTGGGTGAAGGATTTACTACAAAGCGTACAACTAAACGGTTTCTCCCCGGAGTGGACAGTTGAGTGTTGTGTCAGATTACCACGTGTTGCGAATGTTTTACTACAAAGTGAACAGCTGAATTATTTCTCCCCTGTGTGGAGGTGGACGTGTTGATTCAGCATTGACTTGTATGTGAAACTTTTATCGCAAACTGTGCAACTGAATGTTTCTCTCCACCGTGAGCAGTTGAGTGTTTTTTCAGATTCGACCCGTCGGCGAATCTTTTACCACAAACCTTACACTTGAATGGTTTCTCCCCTGTGTGGAGGATCAGGTGTGTTCTCAGATTGCCTACTGTTGCAAATGTTTTACTACAAACTGAGCAGCTGACTCGTCTCTCCCCTGTGTGGACAGTATAGTGTCTATTCAGAATAGACTTGTATGCGAAACCTTTACCACAAACAGAACAACTGAATGGTTTCTCCCCTGAGTGGATTCTCATGTGCGACACCAACTCACCTCTCCTTGTGGTCAAACCTGACGATGTGAGGGTCTGAGGACAGAGGGTCTAAGGACAGAGGGTGTCGTATTGTCATACTGATATTCTGTACAAACTGTGAAGACCACTGAGACAAATGTAACATTTGTGATATTGGGCTATATAAATAAACATTGATTGATTGATTGATTGATTGATTGATATTCATCTGTGTATTCTTTTTTTTTACTTTATTAAACTGTATGTATTTAACACGTGTCAAAGACCAAAAAAAACAGGTGTGCAGGTTTTCAATTTTTGTATCTCCCTTTTAAAGGTCCCATGTCATGCTTTTCCGGTTATTACCCGTCCCCTTGTGTGTTATGAAGTTTGTTATGCATGTAAACGGTCTGCAGAGTTACAAACCCTCAAAGTACACCCCGTGTAGTCTATGCTGCCCCAAAACGCCTCGTTGGAGATTTCTCATTTTCCGTTGTTTACTTCCTGGGTACTATGACGTGTGAATACCCAGAGGCCACACCCTCTGCCAGCCTTTCACGAAACAAAGCTTCCCAAACCTTTCAGCGATTCATGTCGGATATGCACAGCGTAGGGCACTGAAGAACGATGCTGTTCCTACTTTGTTTGGACCAGCAGGAGATTCTGGTACACAACCTGTAAGTATTCATTGTTGTTTGTGTATTTATGATGTTTAAAACTAACAAGGTATCTACCACGACTGTTTAAATGGGTAAACGTTTTTCGGGCTGCTACGTTGGGATCGCGGAGAAATCCTCTCCACAGCGTTATAAACCTTTTTCATATTTTTTTGTTAATAAGAACAACACCAAAGTACTCTGTTTTCCCAAGGATGTGGTCTCTGACTTGGCTGAGAAGATCCTGCATATTGGGGCTGAACATCCGACTGTGAAGAATGTGGTACTACACATTGGAACAAATGATGTTGTGAAATGACAGTCAGAAGTGCTGAAAGAAGACTTTAAATGTTTGTTGGAAACTGCCAGCTCTCTAAATGCAGAGGTGTTCATCAGTGGCCCTCTACCGCCAGTCAGAAGAGGAGTGGAGAGATTCAGCAGACTGTTTGCACTGAACACCTGGCTTTCAACTGCCTGTACTGACCATTCTGTCCATTTTATTGACAACTTTAACTTTTTCTGGGACCGCAGACATCTTTTTCAAGGCAAATGGAGTTTGCCTGAACAAATCAGGAGTGAAATTGTTTATCTCTAACATATTCAACTGCCTGCGTCATCAATCTGTTCCCTCTGCCAAGGACAAGCAGCAAGAGGAATCAAAACAGGAGAAAGACAAAACACATCGCTAAGAAAAACCTGAAGAATTATCACTGCACCCGCCTGAGGAATGTTCTGATTATGGGAGACTCCCGCCTGAGGAATGTTCTGATTATGGGAGACATATGAGACACACGGAGGAGTCTCCACCGCCCGTCACCCCTGTCAACGCCTTTGAGGATACTCCGTTCACCCTTTCACCCTCGCCCACCCTCCTGGAGATCGTTGAACACATGAAGGAGATACAGAGGGTTGGAACCGATTCCTTCCTGGAGTTCAAAGACCAAACTAAGGCGATACGCAGGGCTGGCAGCATGTCCTTTACCCCCGCTCCTCAACGACGCCCACCAAAATCACTGCGGAGACGCGCACCATCTCCCCCGTCTCCATCACCGTGCCTACGTCAACCACCTCCCCCCCCTGGCAGCATGTCCTCTACCCCCGCACCATCTCCCCCGTCTCCATCACCGTGCCTACGTCAACCACCTCCCCCCCCTGGCAGCATGTCCTCTACCCCCGCACCATCTTCCCCGTCTCCATCACCGTGCCTACGTCAACCACCTCCCCACCCTGGCAGCATGTCCTCTACCCCCGCACCATCTCCCCCGTCTCCATCACCATGCCTACGTCAACCACCTCCCCTCCCTTCAAGAAAGCATCTGCAGTCTCCGAAGCCTGATAAGGATGTGTGTGTACAAGACACAACAAACTCTCACTGATATGTGTGGGGTCCAGGCTCAAGGGCGTATGGCACTCTCAACTCTTTCCAGGACATGTCGGGGCCCTGCCTGCCAGTAGCTTTGCCGATATCTGTGTTGATAGGTAATAGATTAAGAGCGGTGAATCATCTTAGAAACAGGAAGCGCCCAAACGTTTGTGTGAGTGTTGACAACCCCCAGGACAGAGGGGCTAAATAACTGTTTTGTGTTCTTGATAACTATGGACTGACTCAGCATGTGACGGAGCCCACGCACAATAAGGGGCACACTCTGGACTTCATTATCTCAAAGGGTCTGAATATCTCTGAGGTTGTGGTGACTGATGTTGCGCTCTCTGATCATTCCTGTGTTTTCTTTGAGAGCTCTATTTCTGTTCACAAAAATGTTCAGAAAGAGGTAACCACAAAACGATATTTAACTGAAAACACTAGGGAAATGTTTACTCAGAATTTTTCTACCACACTTGCCCCTGCTAACACCTCAGTAAATGAGCTAGTAGATCATTTTAATTCAAAAATTGCCATTGCTCCAACTAAGGTAAAGGAAGTGACTGGGAATAAAATATCTCCATGGAGAAAGGCCATGACCGTGAGAGCAGAAAAAAGAGAATGTCGAAAAGCTGAACGCAGGTGGCGAAGAACAAATCTCCAGGTTCACTTTGAAATCTATAAAGAGAGACTTGGCCTTTATAATTTGGAATTGAAAAACGCACGACAATCGTTCTTCTCTGACATCATTACCAAAAACAAAAACAACGCACGTGCCTTGTTTGCTACCGTCGACAGACTAACTAACCCCCCAGTGGCAGTAGCCTCTGAATTTCTATCCACCAGGGCGTGCAATGACTTTGCCTTCTTCACTGACAACATTCAGAAAATCAGACAAACAGTCAGTGCCTCTGCATCAGGTACAGCAAATGTGTTGTCTCTGTGTCCACTTAACATCAATTCAGACATCATGACACAATTCCATCAGATTAATGATAAAAACCTAGAGGACATTATTCAACTTCTGAATTCCTCCTCCTGCTGCCTTGATATTATTCCAACAGGATTTTTCAAAGATGTTTTGCCTTGCATGGCCTCAGATCTACTTCATATAGTAAACAAATCTCTTCACTCAGGTATTTTTCCACAGGCCCTGAAAACTGCAGTCATTAAACCGCTCTTAAAAAAGAATAATCTAGATGCTTCAGTAATGAACAATTACAGGCCCATATCAAACCTGCCCATTTCGAGATAAAGATCATTGAAAAAGTTGTTTTTCAACAATTTCTTGCATTTAAATAACTGTTTTGATGTGTTCCAGTCAGGCTTTCGTCCAAACCACAGCACTGAGACTGCTCTTGTAAAGGTCTTTAATGACATCCACTTAAACACAGACAGTGGCAGAACTTTCAGTGTTAGTATTATTAGATCTCAGTGCTGCGTTTGACACTGTTGACCACAGCATATTACTAGACCGACTGGAAAACTGTGTGGGACTTTCGGAAACAGTTCTAAATTGGTTTGAATCCTACTTAAAGGACAGAAACAACTTTGTTTCTATAGGTACATACACATCTGAGTTGACAAATATGACATGTGGGGTTCCTCAAGGCTCCATCTTGGGGCCTCTTCTCTTTAACATCTACATGCTACCACTGGCTCAGATAATGAAGAACAACAAAATAAGTTACCATAGCTATGCAGATGACACACATTTACGTAACAATTTCACCAGGAGACTATGCTCCAATTCAAACACTGAGTAAGTGCATTGAACAAATCAATGACTGGATGTGTCAGAACTTTCTCCAATTAAACAAAGATAAAACTGAGGTAATGGTTTTTGGAGCCAAGTCAGAACGTTTAAAAGTTAGCGCTGAGCTTCAGTCTGCAATGTTCAAACCAACAGATAAAGCCAGACATCTAGGTGTAGTCATGGACTCTGACCTGAGTTTCAACAGTCACATTAAAACAGTTACTAAATCAGCCTACTATCACCTACAGAACATATCTAGGATTAAAAGACTAATGTCACAGCAGGATCTGGAGACACGTGTCCATGCCTTTATCTTCAGTAGACTCGACTACTGCAATGGTGTCTTCACAGGTCTCACTAAAACATCTATTAGGAAGCTGCAGCTGATTCAGAACGCCGCTGCTCGAGTCCTCACTGACACTAAGAAAGTGGATCACATCACTCCTGCTCTGAAGTCTTCACACTGGCTTCCTGTGTGTCAAAGAATAGATTTCAAAATACTGCTGCTGGTTTGATAAAGCACTGAATGGTTTAGGCCCAACATACATTACTGACTTCCTGCTAAACTATGAACCATCCAGATCTCTCAGGTCTTCAGGGACTGGCCAGCTTTCTGTCCCCAGAGACAGATCTCTCAGGTCTTCAGGGACTGGTCAGCTTCCTGTCCCCAGAGACAGATCTCTCAGGTCTTCAGGGACTGGTCAGCTTCCTGTCCCCAGAGACAGATCTCTCAGGTCTTCAGGGACTGGTCAGCTTCCTGTCCCCAGAGACAGATCTCTCAGGTCTTCAGGGACTGGTCAGCTTCCTGTCCCCAGAGACAGATCTCTCAGGTCTTCAGGGACTGGTCAGCTTTCTGTCCCCAGAGACAGATCTCTCAGGTCTTCAGGGACTGGTCAGCTTCCTGTCCCCAGAGACAGATCTCTCAGGTCTTCAGGGACTGGTCAGCTTCCTGTCCCCAGAGACAGATCTCTCAGGTCTTCAGGGACTGGTCAGCTTCCTGTCCCCAGAGACAGATCTCTCAGGTCTTCAGGGACTGGTCAGCTTCCTGTCCCCAGAGACAGATCTCTCAGGTCTTCAGGGACTGGTCAGCTTTCTGTCCCCAGAGACAGATCTCTCAGGTCTTCAGGGACTGGTCAGCTTCCTGTCCCCAGAGACAGATCTCTCAGGTCTTCAGGGACTGGTCAGCTTCCTGTCCCCAGAGACAGATCTCTCAGGTCTTCAGGGACTGGTCAGCTTCCTGTCCCCAGAGACAGATCTCTCAGGTCTTCAGGGACTGGTCAGCTTCCTGTCCCCAGAGACAGATCTCTCAGGTCTTCAGGGACTGGTCAGCTTCCTGTCCCCAGAGACAGATCTCTCAGGTCTTCAGGGACTGGTCAGCTTTCTGTCCCCAGAGACAGATCTCTCAGGTCTTCAGGGACTGGTCAGCTTCCTGTCCCCAGAGACAGATCTCTCAGGTCTTCAGGGACTGGTCAGCTTCCTGTCCCCAGAGACAGATCTCTCAGGTCTTCAGGGACTGGTCAGCTTCCTGTCCCCAGAGACAGATCTCTCAGGTCTTCAGGGACTGGTCAGCTTCCTGTCCCCAGAGTCAGATCTCTCAGGTCTTCAGGGACTGGTCAGCTTCCTGTCCCCAGAGACAGATCTCTCAGGTCTTCAGGGACTGGTCAGCTTCCTGTCCCCAGAGACAGATCTCTCAGGTCTTCAGGGACTGGTCAGCTTCCTGTCCCCAGAGACAGATCTCTCAGGTCTTCAGGGACTGGTCAGCTTCCTGTCCCCAGAGTCAGATCTCTCAGGTCTTCAGGGACTGGTCAGCTTCCTGTCCCCAGAGCCAGATCTCTCAGGTCTTCAGGGACTGGTCAGCTTCCTGTCCCCAGAGACAGATCTCTCAGGTCTTCAGGGACTGGTCAGCTTCCTGTCCCCAGAGACAGATCTCTCAGGTCTTCAGGGACTGGTCAGCTTCCTGTCCCCAGAGACAGATCTCTCAGGTCTTCAGGGACGGGTCAGCTTCCTGTCCCCAGAGTCAGAACTGAACATGGAGAAGCAGCGTTCAGTTATTATGCTCCAAACATCTGGAACAAACTCCCAGAAACCTGCAGGTCCGCTGCAACTCTGACTACTTTCAAATCCAGCAAGAAGACCTTTCTTGTTGTCGCTGCTTTTAATTGAACTATTCACATCTTAAACTGCACTGTGACTTTTATCCATGTACTTTTTCTTTTAATGTTTATTTTATTAGCTTTTCTTTTTAATGACTGGTTTTAAATGCCTTTTTCTGAATGTCTTTCGTTTTTTGTAAAGCACTTTGAATTGCCTTGTGTTGAAAAGTGCTATATAAATAAACTTGCCTTGCCTTGCCTTAAGTTAAAAATGGTGGCCATGTCCTATAAAATGTACGAGTGGAGCCACCCAAAGTACACTTTATTTTCTCCATGTGTAGAAACTGCATGAGCTCTGTCACCCACTGGACATGAGTGGGGGACGCCACCTGCTTCCACCTCATAAGTATACGTCGCCTAACAATTAGGGAAGTTTGAATGATGTCTGGATAGGACAATGTCGTTTCCAAACATCTGTGTATTCTTGGCAATACATATATATTGTTACATCAAAAACAAATCTCTCCTGATTCAAATATGTTGTCAAGCGTATGGCATTGAGATGTAGAATTCGACTTGCGATGATATGAACTAATCACTGAATGACTTTCATGAAACCTGGAACAAACAGCGTGCAGGATTGTGCTTTCTCTGATATGTTATCAGGCGTTTGTAAATGGTTAATCATTCTTTTGTCCGCTGATATCTGAGCGTTAGCAGCAGCTGCTCCACAGTGATCTTTGATGCATTAAATCATGTAGTAATTAGTAATACGTTTAGTCATACATCACATTTCAACAACAAGGCTTCACAATAACAAAAAAACGTTGTTCCGGTTATAATAAAATGCCATAAACATTGCTCAGCCCCGAGCCTGTTTTTCAGGTCTCAGGCTCTAAAATGACATTCCCAGAACAAATGACCATATCTTCCTTTCTAAAAGGGTTACATTAATAATCTTTTTTCTCAAAGCAAGGTTACACCTGTGAGTTGGATGTAGAAGTGTCGGAATCAATATAGATGTTTTTATTTTAAAGTAAATTCAGATTGAACACAGTAACAAAATGACTTATAGTGAAAACCACCCTTGAATGATGGGATGGTAGACTAAAAGCTTTAGGAATCCAAAGTACAACATATAAGTACCCTGTATCAAGATTGATGCAAAGCAAGTGATATTTGACCTTTTTAGACAGATTTAGCAAAAAAAACCTCTTCTGGGGTCATTTAGGGTGGATTTTCCTTATCTCTGGCCCCCCTTCTTCGAAAATGTTGGAAACAAAGTAGGCTACATTGCAAATATAATTCCTGTTTATTATTATTATCAACAGTTACTTTTGTATACAGTGAGGTAAATGGTAAATGTGCATGTATGCGTTTACAGGTGACTACGTCTGCATTTCCTGCCAAATACTAGCCTCAAAAAGATTAAAATATAATTAATGCAAATAAACTACTTCTACTAATAATAATAATCATAATCAATTCAATAATATCAAAACTATATTATTTTATTATAATATTTGTAATATCGTCAAGATAAAACATGCTTATGACAAAAACTGATATTTCTTAAATCTGTATTCAAACGTAGTTCCCTCTGTCAGCAATGTATCAACAACTACACACACATTGCTATCAGTGTTTCTCTGTGTTGTGGTTGACATGACGATGACTGTTAGGAGTTAAGGGGAGAGGCTGAGCGTCACCATGACGATGACTGTTAGGAGTTAAGGGGAGAGGCTGAGCGTCACCATGACGATTACTGTTAGGAGTTAAGGGGAGAGGCTGAGCGTCACCATGACGATGACTGTTAGGAGTTAAGGGGAGAGGCTGAGCGTCACCATGACGATGACTGTTGGGAGTTAAGGGGAGAGGCTGAGCGTCACCATGACGATGACTGTTAGGAGTTAAGGGGAGAGGCTGAGCGTCACCATGACGATGACTGTTGGGAGTTAAGGGGAGAGGCTGAGCGTCACCATGACGATGACTGTTAGGAGTTAAGGGGAGAGACTGAGCGTCACCATGACGATGACTGTTAGGAGTTAAGGGGAGAGGCTGAGCGTCACCATGAAATGTGCAAATTGACATAAAAATTAATAAAAGGGGAAAAAATGCTTCATGTTTTTTAGGCTGTAAACTTTAACTGTTATGTAAGCCAGTAGACAGACAGTGTATCTCTCTTCCTCCTGTACATTAGCAGATACAAGGCATCACAGACTTGAATGAATGATAAATAAAGAATGCTGGAAATAACTGCATCTCCATTAGCCTATATGCGCTGCAGAGGCTGCCTTCTTCATGTCGTGAATTGCAACTGATGTTTTAATATGGCAATTGGCATTTGACTGTACAACATCACAAGTGTACATTTGACTCATACAATACCCCACCTTCGAGTGATGCTCTAGTTTCTCCATGTTTTGTTTTTTCCCCCTCTTGCTTGCGCCGAACTGAAACTGTCTTTTCACCGACATCTCTTCACCTGCACTAGTGGCAGTATCAAAGCCGTGATTGGTCAGATGTAGATTCATTGCAACGGTGTCGGGTTACAGACGTGCTCCCCTTAGGCGCATTCACACTGCGGTACTTTTCCCACAAAGGTTCATGCGAACTTAGTTCATGATCGCGTTCACACCAAAAAGAGCCGGTACTAAAAGTAGTTCATGCGAACCTTTTTACCCGCTCGAAAGTCCCTGCTAGAGAGCAGGGACTTTGAGCGGCTCTTGTGAGGAAAGAGCTATGTCTGATTGACTGGGCGGATTGCAAACCACGCCCCGTAACACTCCCAAAAGAGTGTTGTGAAGCCGCCATTTTATTATCCTCGCATTAGCATTATTAGCATTAGCATTAGCCCAGCGCAGAAACGCAGAGAGACTAACTTATGGCAACACAAAATAAAACATGGGAGCGGTGGAGATGAGGAGGTGTCGGCGTTCTGGCGATTTACTCGGAAGGCTTCAGTAGCAGCTGCTGGGACTCCCAGCAGCTGCTACTGAAGCCTTCCCCAACTCCGGGGACTTCCGGCCGGGGACTCTGGGCGGCAGTATACGCCGTGAAGTGGTTTGCGGCCTGCCAGTAAACCCAAAGCAGAAGAAGAAGAAGTGACGTCAGCGGCTAAAGAGTTCGCATGAACCTTTTGTGGGAAAAGTACCGCAGTGTGAATGCGCCTCTTGTCAACTCTCACTCTCGCGGGGGGTGCACGGAGAACTGAGCGGAGAACTGCACACAGCAGCTGAGGCCCTCTGCGGGTGGGGCCCCATGCAATATGCGTGATTGGCCTGTAGGGCGGGGCCGCCCTGGGTCTAGATATATCCACTCTTGTATAGTTGAGGCCAGAGCCATGTATTCTGCCTCACAGGTGGAAAGTGCCACTGTAGGCTGCTTCTTACTCTTCCATGCGACTAAAGAGCTGTCCTTACTGAGGCTTACACAGTATCCTGTGGTACTGCGCCTGTCGGTGACATCAGCTGCCCATTCGGCATCACTGTAGGCTAGTAAGCCTAGCTTCTCACTATCGTTTCTTCTGAAACACAACTCTTTCTCTATCGTGAGTCTAAGGTATCTTAACACGTGTTTCACAGTTACCCACTGCTCCTCTGGGTCAGCAAAATATTGTGATAGTTTGCTCACAACAAAACTTAAATCTGGCCTTGTACATGTGGTCAGGTATATAAGGCTGCCTATCGCCTCTCTGTACATTGTTGAGGTCTTCATATTAGGTTGAATAATTAAAACGAAAATTAGTTATATAATCAAATATAGTAAATTATATTATTGTATAACCCACAATGAAAATGTTTCATATGTTATGATTTTCTATATTTACAGTATAAACAAAGTGGTTTGTTAAGTTGAGTGTAAGGCCTATAATGGGTTATGGGTGTCATTGATAAGAGGAGAGACAGTTTCTTCCCTCTTCCCTCACAGCACTACACCGTGAGGGGGGCTCCTGACTCAAGGAGAAATACACTGAGGCCCCAAAAAGGTGTTTGTGTCATAGCCCAGAATAATATTTTTGCAAGTCCTGCAGAGTAGGGGTCATGCCCTCCTCCAACACACACGAACGCGCACATGACCAATGAGGGCACGAGATAAGTTTGTGCCCAGATGGAAGGCTGACAGGCAGGTAGGCCATCCAGTTACTTTAGCCGGCTCAGATGATTGGTCGTCCTTTTTACAGCGCCACGGCTTCCACAGATGACATGTTTTATGGATTTGTTGTCAAAGCACTTCAGATATTCATTGCTATCGGGACGTTAAGAACATTCCATGGAATATAACAAAATGTGTATCTCGAGCCGGTTTCTCAAACGTACCCCACCTTTAACGTTACATTTTTGATATCAGAAATAAACATTACTATTACTAAGAATAGATTTGTTGATATCCTCCAGAATTGAATAAAAGCTAAATTGGCTTGCCATATTGTTATGAATACAGATTGAATTAGTAACAATTGAATTCCTGATATAAAAAAAAATATTTTTAACTAGTTCAAATTGTATTTCTGATATCAACAATTGGCATTTCTGATATCACTAGTTACTAGTGATATCAGAAATTGGTATTTTTACTAGTTCAAATTAAATTGTAACTAGTTTGTATTTCTGATATCAGTGCTGCTAGTGGAGATCGCCGGAGCTGTGTTAGATTAACATTAACATGCTTATTGTAGTTGTAAGTGCACTGCCTTGCTGCCTGTAGCACCATCCTTGATGGAGCATATGTGTGGGCTGGACCTGTATTTTACAGGAAAGGAGTGAGCAGAGGGTCGAGTTGCTCTGTTTGCTATGACTGTCTTCCTCACCCTCTCAGACTTTCAGTTGCGCGCGCTACTAAAGGGACGTGCTACCATGGAAACCAAACAATGGTGTAGCTGTATTAAAGTCTGAGTGGAAACCGTCCTGAGTAAATCTGATTTTGTCAGAAATCGGGAGAAATATGACCCCGGGAGGAAATCGGGGGAGGGCTATGAAATCGGGAGTCTCCCGCGAAAATCGGGAGGGTTGGCAACAGTGGCGGTTCTAGACCAATTTGACTGGGGGGGCCACTGGGGGGCACAATGAAATGCAGGACGAAAAAGAGAACTAGACAGTATGAAGTAATTGCGCATAAGAAAACAATGCAATACAGTTAATGGTATTTGTTTCAGTACACTTATTTATTTCAGATAGATCTTATAGTTATTACTGTTAGCTTCAGCTTAAGCTATAGTGCAATGTTTGCACGAAGACCATATTTATATAAAAATAAAGGCAATGAACAGTTACATCTCTACTTTACATAAGGGTGTCTGCATAATCTCACATTACAGCAACAAAATCCTGCGGTTTTTGGCAAACTGAGTACCAGAAAATATACATTTAATCGTTAGGGGGGCCACAGGGGGGTCAGAGGTCAGTGTTAGGGGGGCACTGGCCCCCCCTGGCCCCTCCCTAGAACTGCCCCTGGTTGGCAAGTATGGTAAACTGTTACATTCCATATTATTTCAATTGTGTTGCTTTCTCATCTGAAATTGTAATCAATGTTAATAACTTGATGAAACCTCCGATTTTTTTAATTTTAGGATCGTGTTTAGTCTAGAAAAAGGTAAATGTGTGCATTTTATTATAAAGTTGTGTATATTTACAGACTGTTGCAAAAACTAAGAAGCTTCTAAACATCAGGCTAAAAACTAAATTAAAGATTTTTGGAGTTTTATTTAAATTGTAGTTATTAATTTAGAATGTTTGTCCAAGAGATGCCGGAGAGAGAGAGAGAAAAGTTTGTTCCAAAGCTTTCTGCTGTTTTTACAGCCTCCATCTGATAGGAGAGAGACTCATGTAGCTGTGAGTTTCAAGTGAGAGTGGGTAGGGTAGGGTGTGGTTTGGAGTTGGGCCGAGATGTCTATCTTGTTTGCCGCGGTTTATCATTAACTGTTTTCACGGAACAATTTGTAAGCAGCTTGTTTCCTAACGGACACACCCAGCGGTGAGTCCTTTCAGATGGAGCAAATACATGGGAGCAACAGATGTGCAGACTCGCTGTTGAAGGGCTATACGTTATAACTATATGTTATTATAACCCACTCCCCCTCATCACTCGTTGGTTTGGAACAGCACTTAATGTTGCGAGAACACGCAAACGGAGGGGTAGTGTGTAGGTGGCGGTTTGGAATTGGGCAAACATCCACGGAGTGAAGAATGCTAGCGGAAGTTAGCTTAGCGCGCTAGCTCCACATAGACGGTGACGGAACTTCACTACACAGCGTTCATTGCAGAGACCAATCTGTATTATTTGTCGGGGGGAAAACCGTTAAAACACCTATCTGAATGGAGTTTGCGGTGTTTATTGCCTAAGAAACGTCTGGAATGTCTCCCCCACGAAGCTAAGGAAGTTAGCTTTCTAGCTCGAGGCGGACGAGAACGTAGCCTAGCAACACAGCTTTCACTGGAGGAGCAGTTGCTGCGATTTGATAAAAACATGTCTAAAGTTGAAACGCTGAGAGCTTTTGTCAACGAGCGGCTCGCTGCAGCTGCTGAGGAGATATTCGAGCTGTTCGAGAGGACGATAGCAGAGGAACTGGAGTCAACTTTAAAGGAGAATCGGCGACAACAGAAGCTACTGGACGCCCTTTTGAACCCAGAAGTCCGGCTATACAGAACAGGTTCGTCAAGTGTTATTGTTTTTCAGACGTGGGAAGGAACTAAGTACATTTACCTACTTAAGTACCATTTTGAGATACTTGTAAATACTTGAATACATTTCCTTTTTATGCTGCTCTGTACTTCTACTCCACTACAGTTAAGTGGTAAAGTGTGTGCTTTTCCTCCACTACATGTTAATACCCTTTAGTTACTTCTCAGATCTGGATGAATGATGTGAAATATAACCAAGTGTTAAATCAGACTTTAGTTCCACCTGGAGTGAATCCACCAGCTACCCTGCAGTCTACAAAGTACTTCAGACTAGCTGCTCCTCCACCAGCTACCCTGCAGTCTACAAAGTACTTCAGACTAGCTGCTCCTCCACCAGCTACCCTGCAGTCTACAAAGTACTTCAGACTAGCTGCTCCTCCACCAGCTACCCTGCAGTCTACAAAGTACTTCAGACTAGCTGCACCTCCACCAGCTACCCTGCAGTCTACAAAGTACTTCAGACTAGCTGCACCTCCACCAGCTACCCTGCAGTCTACAAAGTACTTCAGACTAGCTGCTCCTTCACCAGCTACCCTGCAGTCTACAAAGTACTTCAGACTAGCTGCTCCTCCACCAGCTACCCTGCAGTCTACAAAGTACTTCAGACTAGCTGCACCTTCACCAGCTACCCTGCAGTCTACAAAGTACTTCAGACTAGCTGCTCCTTCACCAGCTACCCTGCAGTCTACAAAGTACTTCAGACTAGCTGCACCTCCACCAGCTACCCTGCAGTCTACAAAGTACTTCAGACTAGCTGCACCTCCACCAGCTACCCTGCAGTCTACAAAGTACTTCAGACTAGCTGCTCCTCCACCAGCTACCCTGCAGTCTACAAAGTACTTCAGACTAGCTGCACCTCCACCAGCTACCCTGCAGTCTACAAAGTACTTCAGACTAGCTGCACCTTCACCAGCTACCCTGCAGTCTACAAAGTACTTCAGACTAGCTGCTCCTCCACCAGCTACCCTGCAGTCTATAAAGTACTTCAGACTAGCTGCACCTCCACCAGCTACCCTGCAGTCTACAAAGTACTTCAGACTAGCTGCTCCTCCACCAGCTACCCTGCAGTCTACAAAGTACTTCAGACTAGCTGCACCTCCACCAGCTACCCTGCAGTCTACAAAGTACTTCAGACTAGCTGCTCCTCCACCAGCTACCCTGCAGTCTACAAAGTACTTCAGACTAGCTGCACCTTCACCAGCTACCCTGCAGTCTACAAAGTACTTCAGACTAGCTGCTCCTTCACCAGCTACCCTGCAGTCTACAAAGTACTTCAGACTAGCTGCACCTCCACCAGCTACCCTGCAGTCTACAAAGTACTTCAGACTAGCTGCACCTCCACCAGCTACCCTGCAGTCTACAAAGTACTTCAGACTAGCTGCTCCTCCACCAGCTACCCTGCAGTCTACAAAGTACTTCAGACTAGCTGCACCTCCACCAGCTACCCTGCAGTCTACAAAGTACTTCAGACTAGCTGCTCCTCCACCAGCTACCCTGCAGTCTACAAAGTACTTCAGACTAGCTGCACCTCCACCAGCTACCCTGCAGTCTACAAAGTACTTCAGACTAGCTGCTCCTCCACCAGCTACCCTGCAGTCTACAAAGTACTTCAGACTAGCTGCACCTCCACCAGCTACCCTGCAGTCTACAAAGTACTTCAGACTAGCTGCTCCTCCACCAGCTACCCTGCAGTCTACAAAGTACTTCAGACTAGCTGCACCTCCACCAGCTACCCTGCAGTCTACAAAGTACTTCAGACTAGCTGCTCCTCCACCAGCTACCCTGCAGTCTACAAAGTACTTCAGACTAGCTGCACCTCCACCAGCTACCCTGCAGTCTACAAAGTACTTCAGACTAGCTGCTCCTCCACCAGCTACCCTGCAGTCTACAAAGTACTTCAGACTAGCTGCACCTCCACCAGCTACCCTGCAGTCTACAAAGTACTTCAGACTAGCTGCTCCTCCACCAGCTACCCTGCAGTCTACAAAGTACTTCAGACTAGCTGCACCTCCACCAGCTACCCTGCAGTCTACAAAGTACTTCAGACTAGCTGCTCCTCCACCAGCTACCCTGCAGTCTACAAAGTACTTCAGACTAGCTGCACCTTCACCAGCTACCCTGCAGTCTACAAAGTACTTCAGACTAGCTGCTCCTTCACCAGCTACCCTGCAGTCTACAAAGTACTTCAGACTAGCTGCACCTCCACCAGCTACCCTGCAGTCTACAAAGTACTTCAGACTAGCTGCTCCTCCACCAGCTACCCTGCAGTCTACAAAGTACTTCAGACTAGCTGCACCTCCACCAGCTACCCTGCAGTCTACAAAGTACTTCAGACTAGCTGCTCCTCCACCAGCTACCCTGCAGTCTACAAAGTACTTCAGACTAGCTGCACCTCCACCAGCTACCCTGCAGTCTACAAAGTACTTCAGACTAGCTGCTCCTCCACCAGCTACCCTGCAGTCTACAAAGTACTTCAGACTAGCTGCACCTTCACCAGCTACCCAGCAGTCTACAAAGTACTTCAGACTAGCTGCTCCTTCACCAGCTACCCTGCAGTCTACAAAGTACTTCAGACTAGCTGCACCTCCACCAGCTACCCTGCAGTCTACAAAGTACTTCAGACTAGCTGCACCTTCACCAGCTTTGAGAACACTTTCATGATCAATCATTATAAAACACATCATATATATTATTCTGAAATGGACCAATCTGCACAACGACTACTTTCACTGTCTTTACTATATTTAGATGAGAATACTTTCTACTTTCACTTGAGGAACATTTTGAATGCAGGACTTTTACTGTAACAGAGTATTCCTACACTCTGGTACTTCTACTTTTACTAAGTACAAGATCTGAGTACTTCTACTTTTACTTAAGTACGCAATCTGAGTACTTCTACTTTTACTCAAGTACAAGGTCTGAGTACTTCTACTTTTACTTAAGTACGCAATCTGAGTACTTCTACTTTTACTCAAGTACAAGATCTGAGTACTTTTACTCAAGTACAAGGTCTGAGTACTTCTACTTTTACTTAAGTACGCAATCTGAGTACTTCTACTTTTACTCAAGTACAAGGTCTGAGTACTTCTACTTTTACTTAAGTACGCAATCTGAGTACTTCTACTTTTACTCAAGTACAAGGTCTGAGTACTTCTACTTTTACTCAAGTACAAGATCTGACTACTTCTACTTTTACTCAAGTACAAGGTCTGAGTATTTCTACTTTTACTCAAGTACAAGATCTGAGTACTTTTACTCAAGTACAAGGTCTGAGTACTTCTACTTTTACTTAAGTACGCAATCTGAGTACATCTACTTTTACTCAAGTACAAGGTCTGAGTACTTCTACTTTTAAGTATGCAATCTGAGTACTTCTACTTTTACTCAAGTACAAGGTCTGAGTACTTCTACTTTTACTCAAGTACGCAATCTGAGTACTTCTACTTTTACTCAAGTACAAGGTCTGAGTACTTCTACTTTTACTCAAGTACAAGATCTGAGTACTTTTACTCAAGTACAAGTCTGAGTACTTCTACTTTTACTCAAGTACCAATCTGAGTACATCTACTTTTACTCAAGTACAAGGTCTGAGTACTTCTACTTTTACTTAAGTACGCAATCTGAGTACTTCTACTTTTACTCAAGTACAAGGTCTGAGTACTTCTACTTTTACTTAAGTACGCAATCTGAGTACTTCTACTTTTACTCAAGTACAAGGTCTGAGTACTTCTACTTTTACTCAAGTACAAGATCTGACTACTTCTACTTTTACTCAAGTACAAGATCTGAGTACTTCTACTTTTACTCAAGTACAAGGTCTGAGTACTTCTACTTTTACTCAAGTACAAGATCTGAGTACTTCTACTTTTACTCAAGTACAAGATCTGAGTACTTCTACTTTTACTCAAGTACAAGGTCTGAGTACTTCTACTTTTACTCAAGTACAAGATCTGACTACTTCTACTTTTACTTAAGTACGCAATCTGAGTACTTCTACTTTTACTCAAGTACAAGGTCTGAGTACTTCTACTTTTACTAAGTACAATCTGAGTACTTCTACTTTTACTCAAGTACAAGGTCTGAGTATTTCTACTTTTACTCAAGTACAAGATCTGACTACTTCTACTTTTACTCAAGTACAAATCTGAGTATTCTACTTTTACTCAAGTACAAGTCTGAGTACTTTTACTCAAGTACAAGATCTGACTACTTCTACTTTTACTCAAGTACAAGATCTGAGTACTTCTACTTTTACTCAAGTACAAGATCTGAGTACTTCTACTTTTACTAAGTACACAATCTGAGTACTTCTACTTTTACTCAAGTACAAGGTCTGAGTACTTTCTACTTTTACTCAAGTACACAATCTGAGTACTTCTCCCACCTCTGTTGTTTTGAATCTTTACACTTGAAATGGCTGCTGGGAAGACGAGTGCTGGAGGGAGTAACCGGTCAGTTGCTAAAGTAAAAGACACTGAAAGTAATCTGCTACAAGCAGTGGAGGACATTAACTCAATGACACATTTAAAATCATTCCAATGTATACATAGGCCTGTCGAGATAATTAATTTAGTTGGACGATACATTTTCCCGGAAATGATTGCGATAAACGATAATATTGTCGGCACCGTTGTAAGACCATTTTAGACCACTGACATAATGATGATATATAATAATAATTAAAGTACATCCTTTCAAACATAACTTTTTATTGAACATTCAACATTGCAAATGAAATGTGAAATAATATTCAAATATATACATTTTATATAATAAATAAATTAAATTATAGAAAACTAATTAAATTACACACAACCAAAACAATACATTAAATAGACTCGGGCTCTGTCTAAATAAATAAATATGAGCACACATTGTCTCACAAGCAAAAAAAACTCAGTCAAGTGTACAGTCCACTGTCCATACAAAGACCCAAAAGTGGCATTCTCTGTCTCACTGTTACATGAATCCCATGAATGTATGAGACTAAGTTATCTTCATCATCTCAATCAGTGATTAAGTGAATAATAAAGTTTCTATCGGGTCACTGTCTGGCCTTGCGTGGCCCGTGAAACATTTTGAGATTTTTGTTCTCAATTCGTGCATTCCAGTGAATGTTCAGAGTAACACTGCACTTCAGACAACCTACAACTGGTGATGGTGTCTAGGTCTTTAAGTGTTAAACAGCTGAGCAGTCACTGCTGTTTGTTGTGGTCTTCTTTCACACACACACCTTACCAAGTGTGTGTGAACATCCTCACAAACCAACAAAGAACATGATCTATATCAAATTTAAGACAGAAAACTCCACACTGGTATTTCTTGTGTTGGTGGATAAAGCCGACTGCTCCGTGTTTGGTGTCCCTGTGCCGTTGTCACGTCTGTTCCCTGATCTCTGCGGTACCGACCGATTAGATATTCAAGTGACATAAGTAACGTTATTGTAAAGCCGTGGCCAGAAAATCAGGAAGCAACGTTACTACGCTATAATCGATTATGTTCTGTCACTGCATCGATGCAGAATCGTCCGCATCGTAGAAACGATTAATTTCAACACCCTTAATTGTCGGGCAAATGCATCTTTGATTGCAAACTGTCGGGAAGGTGGGGGCTCTCCATCTCCAGCTGCCGTGTTTGCTCCAAACTGGGGAAACGGAATGAGGTGGTTGTGTGTTTCTGGTTCAGTTTAAGGCTGGTCGTATTACTAGCTTTTGTTGCTACCTTTTTAAAACAAATGCGACACACCGCCCGGCTCATTCAAGTCCGTAGGTTCGCCTCGTTCATTTGGCTTAAATCCAAAATATTCCCACACCGGAGATGTGGTATTAGGTTTTGCAACCACTTCCATCTAACTTCAAATTCCCCTCGCGAAGTCACACGTTGTCTCCTGCTTGTCTCTATATTATTCATTTGGCTGCAACACTGCTGCAGCAGAGTGTCCTGACCTGGCTGTGTGTGAGCCCCGCCCCTCGCGGCGCGTCGGGCTAAAATGCCGGTCACATCCTTATGTAAACAAACATGCATGTAAACGGCAATTTATCAAGGTCAGAAAAGTTATCGAGTTCATTTTTATTTATCGTACGATAAATAAATTAATTGCTTATCGCGACAGGCCTATGTATATGAAATAGGATAATAAAACACTGTGAAAGGAGAATTATGAATGAAACATGTATCATAATTTTGAAATAATATGACAGTAAAATAACAGTTCAAAGTTTATGTTTCGTTAGAATAAAGTTGTGTTTAATAGTTATTGGTTATGTTTATATTATTGTACCGTATACTGATCTCTATCCAATCGGTGTTGGGATTTGATTTTATAGTTGTAAGGTATTTGGTTATTCATACTTGTGTACACCTTCATAATAAGTATATATTACTTGTCTGCATGGGCGTCACTTTGTTTCAAAAGTGGTTGGGACACTTCTTTTAAATTAAACTATATTGCGCGCCACCCTTTTTTTGGTCCTTACTATTATCTGGCAGCACCTGCTGTGTCGAGAGGATTCAGTCAGGCTACAGGCGGTTTGGAAGGAACCATTATATAAATGTGTGGCGAATGATCTCTGTCTTTCTTATGGAGTCTTGATCACGCCCGTTCTCCACAGTGATGCAAATGCACACGCACATGTTGTGAAAACTATGTTGGCAAACCAAAGCCCTGCAGGCGTCTGGGGGATTCTCTTTTAACATGTCAAGTAGGGCTGTGCAATTTAATCGATACTGCGATATATATATCGATATTTAGTTTTCCGAGAAAGTATCGATATTTCAGCCGCGGGTATCGATACATTAAGTCTGATAACTGTGTTCGTTATTCTCGCGTCCAGGAGAGAAGCTTTAAAAAGGAGAGTAATTGAGTCTCTGAGAAGGTTCAAATGTATACTTTAATTAATAAAAAGCGCGGTAATGTTACAAGCAGAAGATGGTTCAGTCAGAATAACAGCTGTGTTCTGGCGAAGGGAAGAGAGCGAGCTCCACCTTTCCAGCTGTTAAATATCCTCTGCTGAATCCTCCCTGTGGGCCGGTTGGCGCTGCTGGGGATCGGCCCTCCACGTCTCCAATGTTCGTTGTTGCGCATTACAGAGGATTCAGACATTTTACATTAAATATATAACTAAACACGCCTTTTCTCCTCCTTATCTCTTTCATGACTTTTCATTTAATACATTTTAAACGCTGTAATCAATACTCCAAAAATACCTCACGGCTGGTATCATTTCCGGTAGTTACGGTTGTTGTCTCATGCTACCCACGTCTGTAAACAAACGTATTCAAATAAACTGTACCTTCATTTAATATTCAGCAATAATAATATCTCGACGTCTATAGTTGTAGTGTTGAAATCAGTAGGTTTCGGTGTGCAACACTCCGTGTCATATCGCTACTAAATTCACCTCTATAGTAAATGGTATATTAGCCACATGCTAAATGCTAACCGGAGATGAAGGATTTTCAGAATAAAAGCTGAACAACTGCGCACAAGAACTTCTGGTTTTTCAGTATAAAACAGCATTTAAACTGACGGTATGTTTATGGTACTTTATGCCATCAAAACATTGATTTTAATTTCTAACAAGTCCCATTCAGATCCCCCGTGTTCGGCCACCTGCTGCACCTTTTCATTCTCCATTCTCCATTGTGATACTGCACTTTATGTACTTACGTTTCAAAGGCTTGTAAGCTACAGTTTGCACTGTTTCAATAAATGAAACTAATTTTCTCACCACATCTTTTGATTCATTTGGTCCAGCATTTGCAAGCTGTAGACTCTCTGCCAGAGCCATATATTGTATAATTGATGCTTTCAGTTTTCAGTTGAATTAATTCAATCCAAGTCACTGGAACACTCACAAGATGTCACCAAAATCACTGTCGTGGCTTCCTTCCTTGTTTTTCCACCAAGCCACTAGACGCCTTAAACAGACGGTTCTAACTCGTTTCTTTCCTTAAAGTACTCACAGTTTGAAGTGTTGCTCGGCCTCCGATGGTTTAGAAGATGTTGCGATGTATTTGCTCAAAATAAAATAACAAACCTTTGCACATGCAACAAAGAAAAATAGGCCTTTACAATATTCAGAATAAATAGTCAAAACTCAAATAAAACAACACAACTTATGTATTCTTTCTTTCTTGATAACTTCACCTCTTACCCTGTTCAGCCCGAAGGTCCCCGCCGACGGGGACCCTGGTTTTTTTTTCACAACACTGTGTCTCAGGGCATCTTAATATTTAAAAACCTATTAATGTGTTATACCAGATTAACGAGAAGAATCTCAGCTAACTGACGATAAGAACCATTTTTACCGAAACAAAACACAAGTCTCACAAGAAGCGTTAGCATTAGCCCTTAGCTAAAACGGGCAGATGCTACTTCCGGTGCTAACTAGCAAAAACGATCTTTAAAACTTAATATTTTCTGCACAAACTACATATCATCTGAAAGCTGATACTCCACAGATCATTTTTGTTATAAGTATCATGACTGTAGGACACAAACTCACTGAGCTAGCAGCCAGAACAGAGAAGAAGAAAAACAACAGTTTTCAAAACCATAACAGTAATTATGTCTTACCGTTGCTGTTTTGTGATCAGAGCTCTTGTTCAAGGGAAAAACGCTGTTTAAGGTTAATCCAATGTCTCTTAGTCACTTTAGAAGTGTTTAGCGGGACTTACTAACTGTCACTCGATTCTATTGGCTCTAACGGTTCGGAAAAGATGTCAATCACCCAAATCGACCAATGGGTTCCAAAGATATGATCCTGCGTAGTATAAACTATGCCCGCTCCGGCTCCATTACGCATTACGCAGCCAGCAGGGAGAGCTTCACCACCGAGCAGGTGCTAGACATGCTAGCTGACGATAGCTATGATCATACCAGATGACTCTTCGTCGGATGATGAAGATCTCCTCCAGCCAGACCTGGATCCGGACAGTAGTGACTCGGATGTTGAACTTCCACAACAGGTATGTAATCTTTCTGTTTTTATATATTACTTATGTGTTTGGTGGAACTGCGTCACAGTGCTAGCTTAGCCAAGAAGCAACAGGAATGATTAGGCAAAATGCTAAATAGTGTTACTTGTCTTTTTGGAGTTACATTTTCTAAATGAATGGCCAGTGAATGAATATATACATGTGTTTACTTATTTATTTGGTGTAATATTATTCATTTATAGTCCAATATTATACTATAAGTACAAGACAGTGAATTAATCTAATCTCTTTGTTTTTCCACATTTGTTAGATGAGGTGTGACCCCAGCAGGACAACGCCACACACCCAGAAGACTTTCAGGGAGCAGCTTGCTGCAGAATTGTTGGAGTTTGCTGAAGGCCCTGCACCTCCACCACCCCCTTCTCCACCACTCACATGCATGCCCGAGTATTATGGGGAAGATGCCACCAAGGTCAGGAAGAACTGCAGGAGGTGCCTAGATGCTGGACTCAAAAGGATGAAGACACCTGTGTACTGCAGGAAGTGCCAGGTCCCTCTGTGCTTCACTGTCAAAATGAACTGTTTCAGGGAGTGGCACGACCTAAATACTGGAACATTCAGGTAGGTATAAAGTTCAGCAGTGATGTACCTGAACGCGTTCAATGAACGATCGTTCATGAACGCGTTCATATTTTGGGCGAACGTGAACTGAACGTACTGTATTTCCGCTAGATGAACGTAATTGAGAACACGTTCATTCTCAGCACTGTATTATAACGGCGTTCAAAAGTGTGCCAGATTTCATATGCCTTTCAGCTGAAAACCCAGTTAAAACACACCGTAAACAGGCTTCAAAATAATGCGGAAAACCACCCAATCTGGCAACAGCAAGCTGCCTGTGACGCGTACGCTCCTGTCACCCCTGGCTGTCGCACTAAAATATAAATATACGAAATATATCAGACTCCTCACAACAAACAATGTGGAACCGCGGAACCGGCGAGCATTGAATGAATGAATGAATTGGTATGGACGAAGCCGAGAGCAGCTGCAGCAGCACTCGCTCAGAGTGAGACTCTACGGCAGGGGTGGGGAACCTCCGGCCTCCGGGCCGTATACGGCCCACGAGACAATTTGGTACGGCCCTCGAGGTAATTTATAAACACACGCAAAAAATAAAAAAATGAAAGAAATCTAGACCGCAAACAAATTAAACGAGCGAGTGCCTGTTTTTCCTGGCCACGGTTAGGGTCCTTGAACACAACACGAGCCTAACGTGTCATCACGTGGTATATGTCTCGACTGACAGGGTGCAGTTCTGACGGAGAGCACCAGAACGCCACTCCAGCACTACAGAAATTGCAGTACCGATAAGTCCGTACATATGCCGCAGTTTCTGCGTGTCTGTGTCTCAGAGGCGATCTGCTCGTCCGTCACACTGACCAGACAGTCAATACCTGTGTTGTTATCATTAGCATCTGGTTAGCTACCTATGCTAACGGATATACGAAGCTTTTTCTACAACGAGTGAGGTAAAGGCACATCTTTATATGATCATTATAGTTATCAAAAAAATAAGAGAATAAAGTAAACAGGTATAAAATACTATATGACAGTTATTAATAAAGAAGAATCCAGTTTGAAAGGGGAGTGATTTCTCAAATATCCATAAATTAAAAGAAAATCTGTTCACAGTTGTGTTTTGGTGCTGAGAGAGTCCATAGATCTCCTCATGTTGCTCTCAAAGTGCACCAGATGGATCCTTTTAACTTCAACATTTAAAAAAAAAGATCTTCCCAGGGGAGCATGCCCCCCGGACCCCCTAGAGGAGGTTAGGCCCCCCCCCCACTTAAATCATGTTCACATGGATAGGAAACTAAATACAGTTGCACACATCTTGTGTCCATATCTTTCTGTGTTGGTGGTCACGCCACACCGTGCACGTGCATGCGTGAGTCATGGTGAGATATCTGGATTCAGAGGTTGCTTTTCCTTTGCACAGCATGAAATGAATGGGCTGTGGCTTTAGTTTGTTTAAGCAGAGGTCAATAACTTGTACGGCCCTCTGAGGATGTTGTAAAAATTGAAATGGCCCATTAACATCGTACAGGAGACAATAGCTAACAACAATAACAATCAATAGGTCGCAGCAACTTATTGAAAAAATAACTATGAACTATAAATTAGTTCATTTTTGAAACCATGAACTTTAGTTCAACATTTTGAATTATGAACTATGAACTGAACTAGTTCATTTTAAAATGTGTGAACTGTGAACTGAACTAGTTCATGTAGAAAGTGAACTTTCCCAACACTGAAGTTCAGGTAGGTATAACATTTTGCGAGGGTTTATTTAAAAAAAAATGCTTGTTTTTATATACCTAGTGTGATTTTATTGTATAGTACGTTGGTAAAATGTTTGTTTTTACATGCCTATAGTGTGTTGGTAAAATGTTTGAAATAAATCTGCCCCAGTTGGAGTCAAATGTTACCTATGTTTCCGTTTTTTTTATTGTGCAAGTACACCTACACACAATGACCTACAGTGTAGTTTACTGTATAGTGCGTTGGTACAGTTACATTCACACACAGCTACACTTACACATTCACACCTACACATACCCACACAGCTACACTTACATACCCACACAGCTACACTTACATACCCACACAGCTACAGCTACACTTACACACACACACATACACACCTACACTTACAAACACCTACACACACTCACACACACAAATATCTTTAACATTTTTTTAAGAATTTGTATTTATTTTATTATTTTAATTTTTGGGTGGAATGCATACCTATAGTGATGCTTCAATGTAACACAATGATTTTTAGAGTCTGGTATCTGAAAAAGGTCAAATGGCACTGATGGAACCAAATGTGCCCAAAGCTTATTCCGCCTGGACTTTATTTTTTAAAAGGTCAAATGTCACTTGTTTTGCCTCAATCTTGATACAGGGTACTTATTATATGTTATACTTTGGATTCCTAAAGCTTTTAGGCTACTAACCCATCATTCAAGGTTGGTCTTCACTATGAGTAATGGGTTTTCTTTAGGCGGAGACAGGAATTTACATTTTTTTGTTACGTTCCATCTGAATTTACTCTGACACAGAAAAATCTATATTGATTCTGACACTTCTACATCCAACTCACAGATGGGACCTTGCTTTGACGACAACAATTATTCATATAAACCTTTTAGAAGTGAAGTTATAGTCATTTGTTCTGGGAATGTCATTTTCGAGCCTGAAACCTGAAAAACAGGCTCGGGGTTTAACAGGTTAAAGGGTACTTGTACGGTTAAAAACTGTTCCTTGACGGCGTCTCTCAACAGGTTGCCCATCACTGTGGCGTTAGCCCAGGCGCCGTGGGAATTGTAGTCCTTTTATAGTGCGCTGACTACAGACGTCACAATTAGGTGGCCTTTCTTATCAAATCAAATGATTGGCTCTAACAATCACACTGTCCCTTTTTTTAAAATCTTTCAGAAAATGATATAAGTATATCGAATCGTATCGTTGGCTGAATATCGTGATATATATCGTATTGTGAGCTTCGTATCGTGAGATTAGTGTATCGCTACAGCCCTAATGTCAAGTACGCATTCTGGTTATCTTTGACAATAACATAAAGCAAAAAGACTACGTTCACCAAAGGAAACAGGCCAAACAACATTCCTGCGTCATTTGAGAGTCAGTAGAGTAAGGAGGCTTCTTTTTTTTTAAAGCTGCAAAGCGGGATCAATGTATTTTTGTGTACATTTTTTAAAGTGTATTAACATCCTGACACTAAACCAGTGTTCTTGTTGATTACATGTCTTTGTGCACGCTGTTTCTCAGAACATTTACAAGTTGTGCTTTTAGAAAGTGGTGGGGACAAAATTGGCCGTCTACGGTTGTCTGACGAATTACGTTCTTTCATTTTATTAAAAACGATGGATCTCAAGATGCGTTGGAGTTAAACTGAAGGGAGAAAGGTTCTGGACCTCCTTGGTCTTCCATGGTTTCCTGTTTTTGTAAACACAGACACATTTGTTGCAGAAGAGTTCTTATGAGGCGTATTCCTCTTTATCAGATCAGAGAACAAACCCGATGTTTGCATTCATATATTTGTTTTGCAGACGCTCCCTCCGACCATGTTTTGAACCATGTTCGCAACCACATTTATATCTATTGGTTATATAAGAGTAGACACTAGGGCTGGGAATCGCCAGGCTCCCCACGATACGATACTATCGCGATACTTAAGACACGATACGATAGTATTGCGATTCTACGGTATGCTAAGTATTGCGATACGATATTTTGCGATATTGCAAATCACATGGCTCATATCCATGTCCGTCTTCCCTTCCTGGTTAAAACATGTATTTGCAATATGCATAGTTTATTGAAATAACCCAATTTGTGTTCTTTGAACCTAAAAAGGAGATGGCATTGTTTTTGTTACTTTCATTGCAATTGTATACATGTATTAACGTAACATCCTGTTTAATATATACGGCCATCTTTCGGAGGGATATGCTACAGTTTATATAAAAAAATATCGATACTTGGCATCCGTGTATTGATACAATATCGCCACGCAAAGTATCGCAATACTATGCTGTATCGATTATTTCCCCCACCCCTAGTACACACAGTGGGGAGATTTCTCATTAAATTGATAATAAATGATTGAGTGTTAACATGAAATTAGAGTCTTCTAACACGTCTGCATTCATGTCATTGATCTCCACAGATACCCAGCAGCAGGAGTGTATCCTCAGTGTTGTAGAGGAGGACCCAGAGCCCCCCCACATTAAAGAGGAAGAGGATGAACTCTGGTCCAGTCTGCAGATAGACCAGGAAGTGGCTGATACTTACCTCCCTTTCACTTCTGTGAAGAGTGAAGAAGAGGATGAAGAGAAGGCTCAGTCCTCCTCACCGCTTCATGAAATCAAGACTGAGAATAACCGAGAGGTAGAGAAAACAGAAACTGATGAAGAGGAGTGTGAAGGATCAGATCCAGATGATCCTTTACAACCAGGTACTCAATACACAAGTTCACACTCTGAGTATGAGACTGACGACAGTAGAAATTGGGAGAAACCCGATTTAAACCCTCTGCAAGACAATGAAGTACCCGGAAGTGGCATTGAGGGGGATGATGGGTGTGCTAGAAGCTTTGTGCATGAGGGGAATCTGCAGAAACACACTGGAGAGACATTTTATAGTTGCACCTTCTGTGATTTCACATCTGCGAAAAGGTCAGGTTTGACCAAACACCTCAAAGTTCATAGTGAAGCAAAACCTCAAAGCTGCTCAATTTGTCAACAAACATTTAAAAGGAGAGGTGAGTTGGTGTCGCACATGAGAATCCACTCAGGGGAGAAACCATTCAGTTGTTCCGTTTGTGGTAAAGGTTTCGCATACAAGTCTATTCTGAATAGACACTATACTGTCCACACAGGGGAGAGACGAGTCAGCTGCTCAGTTTGTAGTAAAACATTTGCAACAGTAGGCAATCTGAGAACACACCTGATCCTCCACACTGGGGAGAAACCATTCAAGTGTAAGGTTTGTGGTAAAAGATTCGCCGACGGGTCGAATCTGAAAAAACACTCAACTGCTCACGATGGAGAGAAACCATTCAGTTGCACAGTTTGCGATAAAAGTTTCACATACAAGTCAATTCTGAATAAACACGTCCACCTCCACACAGGGGAGAAAGAATTCAGCTGTTCACTTTGTAGTAAAACATTCGCAACACGTGGTAATCTGACACAACACTCAACTGTCCACTCCGGGGAGAAACCGTTTAGTTGTACGCTTTGTAGTAAATCCTTCACCCACAAATCAAGTCTGAGAAAACACTTGATTGTCCACACGGGGGAGAAACCATTCAGTTGTTCACTTTGTGGAAAACATTTTGCACAAATGACAAATCTGACACAACACTCAATTGTCCACTCCGGCAAGAAACCATTCAGTTGTACGGTTTGTGGTAAAGGCTTCACCCACAGTTCCAATCTGAGACAACATGCAACTGTCCACACCGAGGAGAAACCATACAGCTGCTCAGTTTGCAAGACAGGTTTCACTCGGGTGTTCAATTTAAATAAACACAAGTGTGCTGGTGAGAGAAGCAAAATAGAGTGAAGTTGCAGAGATGTTTTTCACGTTTTCTTTTGCTGCAGATCTGTTTAATAGAGTGGTGCAGTGTAGAGTCCTAAAACTCCGAAGTGAGTTAGCATTTTACCACTTAGTCTCAGAGCCAATGGGTTTTTTGAACATGTTTTTGGAATATAGCTGGAAATAAGGTCTATGGTTGAGACGCATTGAAGAGACGGATCACGTTTTGTTCTACGACATTAAATCCATCAGCAGTGACCCCACTGGTGATTTCTGAAGAGTTGACGTGTCTGAAAAACGATGGTTGTTACCAAGTGGCTGAATAGGACTACAGAAGTTGTGGAGGATGTCATTACGCCGAACACGTAAACACTCCTCTAAGTTTGTTTGCCCTGTTCTGCTTGAAACCAAGTCCCTGCCTCCTGCAAAGTGTTGAAACAAACGCTTCAACTTGTACCATTTAGAATCTATATGGATCTTAAGTTGGCGTGACGTTGAAGTCATGCCATACTCGGCTGTAGTTCCTTTATAGCAGGGGTATTCAACTAAAATTCAACGAGGTCCAGTTAGAGAGAATCTCCCCATGCAAAGGTCCGGAACATCAAAATGTCTAACTTGCTTTATGAATTGGTGTGATATTGAAGTAGCCTGAAGCTTTATCAACATCTGCATGTAATCAACAACTGACTGCCAATCAAATTAAAGAAAGTACAATTCAAAAACAACAATAGTTATTGTCAATTAACATTGGACTACACAGATATACAGTAAATACTGTGGATATGTGTAATGTTCCCCTCTGGCTGCATTTAAAATAAAATAGCTTTTGAAAATGTGTGCATCTTAAAAGTGCTTAATTTTAGATAAATAAAATAAAGTGTAGCAGCAGCTTGAGTTTCCCTTTTTCTTTGTTAACCGTTTCACATCATGACTTAACAGTTTCAGACGATTATAGAACATATCAGTCTTTACTCATCATAACAATTGCACAGTTTAAAAGTTTCTCTTTCTTTCCCTCTTATATTGCAGTCCCGCACTCACTTTGTTTTAATTCAGTGCGAGAATTGAGCTGGAGCTTGAAATGGTGTCAGGGCCATTCTCATACACATGCAGGTGCTCATTGGCTAGCCTGGGTTAGCCTGCCCTGGAACGATATTTAGTTTTAATTTTGATCCTGGTCGACTGATCATATTGAGCTCTGAGACTGCTTATTTTTTGTGACCTCAGTTCTGACTTGAGAGGGAATGTTTGGTCGCTCTCATCTCTTCTTCTGTGTTTCTCTCCCTGTATCGCTCACTCGTCTCTTTCGCCCCCTGTCGGCGGCGGTCCACCTGTGGCCGTCCCCTGCTTTATAGCATAACGTTAGCATTTTGCTTCCGGGGATTAGATTTACGATTAGAACATTATAAAAGTAAGGTAGACATGTGGATATTATCCGGCTGAACAAAACGTGCATTTATCAAACAGGTTCGTTTTCCACAGACCTTATTTACAGCTATTTTCCAAAATGTTATGGAGAAATCCCGTTGCTTTTTTGTCGAGGGAACCAGCAGCTTACTTCCCGGTCGGCCGACAAAAATGTGCCTTCCCTGCACCGCTGTATGGTGTTGGGTTATACATGCTGTGTGAGTTGAGTGTAAATAAAGAATCGCAGAAATTCAACCTTGATGGTTTTCTTGTTTTTACTTTACTAGTCGGTTCAATCAACAGAGCAGTACAAAGAATAATGGAAATGTAATTACACACCGTTATGTTAATGTGAATATTATTTAGCCTTTGCAACAATTTACATGCACTAAAACCAACAACAAATTCAACAACTTATATTCATTACACGCTTAAGGAAATTAGATTTTGAATTTGATGGATGTAGAAATGAATAGCGTTGGTGGAGCAGTCTCGATTTTTAAATTAATCTCTTCTTGGAAACCTTTTTATATTTATATATATATCTTTATAAATGGAGCAGTGCTACTCAGCTCATTTGCTTACAAGGGATAGTCCTGGGATTTTGTTGGGAGAGAGGGGGGGAGGGGAGAGAGGTGACACCCTCTTCATCCCACCTCTGAGGCAGCCCAGTTTTCCCACTGACTTGTTGGTGCTGGTTAATCATTCCTCTCCCCTCCCTCACTCAGACTCTAGCAAACCTCCTCGTTTGGAAAGGAGCTCCTCGTGTTGTCAGACATGTTGAGGATTATCCCCTTTTTGTTCCTCGTGCTTTGCGGTCCGGTTCTCGGTGGGCCGCAGACAAACTTCCACGGAAACATGACGGACCAGGAGCTGTTCTGGGGAACCGACCAGTACGACTTCTCCGTGGTGGTTCCTGCCGCCGGCCTCGAGTGTTTCTGGCACTTTGCTCACAGAGGAGAGAGGTTCTACCTGAGCTTCATGGTGAGGCCTCGACACGAGAGGAATGTTTCAACGTTTAGTTTGACTTGTAACGCCTCTGAAAGTGAGGTTTTTAAAAAACCTTTGAGCATTTCAGATCATGATGGAAAGGAGCAGGAAGAAGGACGTCTTATTTTAATCATTACTCAAAGTTAGCTGGTGTTTCATCACAGCTGTGAAAAGTATTTGGTCAATAACAAAAGTTCATCTCGATACTTTGTTATATACCCTTTGTTGGCAATGACAGAGGTCACACGTTTTCTGTAAGTCTTCACAAGGTTTTCACTGTTGCTGGTGTGTTGGCCCATCCCTCCATGCAGATCTCCTCTAGAGCACTGATGTGTTGGGGCTGTCGCTGGGCAACACGGACTTTCAACTCCCTCCAAAGATTTCCTATGGGGTTGAGATCTGGAGACTGGCTAGGCCACTCCAGGACCTTGAAATGCTACTCCTTTGTTGCCCGGGCGGTGTGTTTGGGATCATTGTCATGCTGAAAGACCCAGCCACGTTTCATCTTCAATGCCCTTGATATTGAAATGTTTAAAGAAAATAACTTGATTCTAAAACATGACGTTGACAAAGTTCTGCTTTCATAAATAATTTTCATATTCCCTCTATTTAAAATGACATATCAGTACTATAAGTTTGTAGTTGTTTAATTTGTACACCTTACATTTTTTAATGTTCAATAATTAGAAGTTGAACAGTTGTGACCTCCTTCCGACTCAAAGAGAGAAAGGGGGATGACCTGATGAAGAGAGGGAGGAGGAAGAAGACTATAAAGAAGAATGGAGAAGAAGAATCGAGAGGTCTTGAGAGCTGGGAGGCTACTAGGGGGAAGTGTTCTGGGCCCTGGGCTCTTTTATACGGCTGGAGGACTTGACTTGCGAGCCTGTTGCTATTGTATTTTGACTTTGTGTCTTTATTATTTTTACGGATTATTTTTAATCCTCAATTTTTGTTAAAACCCAAATAAATCCGGTTTGTACTTTGTACACTTCGACCCAAACTCCTGGTCTCTCTCGTGGTCTCTGAAGGTATCTGCTTGGTTTTAGAACCCTTCCTTGGAAAAGGCTGACATTGGTTGATCATTTGGCGACTGTGGCTGTGAGGGAGTGCGGTCGTCTTTCCACCAGAAGGTTGTGGGTTCGATCCCAGCCCATGCAGTCAACATGTCGATGTATCCTTGGGCAAGATACTTAACCCGGAGTTGCTCCCGATGGCATGGCCAACGGTGTGTGAGTGTGTATGCGTGTTAGTTCCTAGAGTAATATACACTGCTCTGTGTGAATGGGTGAATGACATGTAGTATGTAAAGCGCTTTGAGGGGTCTTAAAGACTGGATAAAGCGCTATATAAGTACAGTCCATTTACCATTTGAATTGTTTAAGGGGGAATAGAAACTCTGCTAAGGTTAAACTATAGTTTCACATTGTGGTTGAGGTGGTTGAGATATGCTCTGCTGATGTGGTAATATCACCGGCGTGATATTGAATATTTGAACACTGGCAGTGTTTGATATTACATTTGCATTGTTTTGATTGATATAAATTGGGGATCGAGAGTGGGTGGGGTCAGGGACTGTGGGGTTAAATATTGTGTCCCTGATCAAAAGGTATCCTTCATTTCTATAAAATGGTGAGAGTTATTTTCCAACAAAATAACCTGCATGTTACAGAGCACTCCTCGCTCTGTTTCTACATGTGTGTTACAACTCTAGTGGATGGGGATACAATACAAGTACATGTTCAAGATGTATCAGCCCTGAATCAATACACGGTGAGTTCTTGTGGATGTTCATCATGTGATGCACACAAACTTCACAACGTGCTTTGACTTGAAGTTTTCCCGTGATGAGATTTCCACGTTATGTCCTCCGTTATAAAACCCAAATATCTAGATGTTGACACTCTCTAGATTATTTCGAAATATCATGAGAAGAGTCAACGACAAAAACAATAAAACAATAAAGGGAAATGATGACTCACTGTATAATGGATGCCGATGCGATCGTGCGTGAATGAAAGAACGTGAAACAAACCATAACAATACCTTCACTTGGTGGTTGTCGTAATAAAAACTGCTTGACAACAGCTCAGACTTTGCTCCCCTTTATTGCACAGAAGAATCTCAAACCTTCACACACATTTGACTTAACGCTTTGCAGCATTTTAATGCCAGCAACAATTATTGTAACTCTTAGTTTAATTATAAAACACCTGAGAAACAGCTTTGTTTTTATAAGCGCTAGCATTTCCTGTCTTATTTTGAAAGTCCACTTTTCTCATCTGTCACGTTTTCTTCTACTTCCTGCCTTTGTCTTTTTCCCGCCTGAAGTTACACATTCTACGTGTAAAAAAAAGAAAACTCAAAATTCCGATATTTTTCTAGGAGCTCTGAAAAAGATTCACTTTTGGACAGATCTAATTCTCTTCGGTAGCCCTGCAATGCAAGGAGCAGGTGGGAAAGGAAATGTACTTATGAATTCACATCAAAACGTCTAGTAAATAAATTACAGATGAAGGTAGTTTGTTGGTAAGTGGCAACCATAGCTAAAATAGTTTAATTCACTATACGATGCTTTGTGCCTCACGATGTCACAACGATGAGAAGGAAGACATCGTCTGCAAACTGTCGGAATCAGAAAAGACCGAAGACAGAACATTAGATATTTAAAATAATATAATTAGAAGTGGATTTCTTTCAGGTCTGAACCCGGAGATGTGTTGCTCTCGGGTCTACCTCAAACCATGATGGCAACATTAAAGAACCTAGCTGTCCCTTGCACATTCCTCCCATTTTGTCCAATGATAACTTCTTTAAACCTGCACAGCCCTTCATTTTGTAATTATGTTATACTGCACATGTTATCCAACAAAATGACCTGCATGTCACAGAGCATTTCTTGTTCTGTTTACACTGAAGAAACGGAATCGTTGACTTTAATTAAATGTATTATGTCAACAGATTTCACATTACTGCGTTAGGTTAGTTGAAAGCAATAATATTAAGTTGGACACAATATCTCTTATTTCATCTTAATATTATTGCTTTCAACTCACCTAACGCAGTAATGTGAAATCTGTTGACAAATACATTTAATTAAAGTTTCAGTTTTTTCAGTACATGGTTGTACATTCTGTTTGTATTCAATAAAGTCAATTCACTTTCTCTCGTGTGTCAGTTCATTATTCATTATTATGTGATGCACTTTTTGGGGCAAATGACGAGCAACCATCTATCATTTATTTCACATGTTCCAGGGATTTAAAAAGCACTTTAAAATAGTCAAAAGTATCAATGGATGATGCGTCAAAACGGAAAACAAAGCTGTGATGAAACGCCACCCGCTTCATGTCACAGTATAATAACTCCATTGAATGCATTGTTATTATTTTGTTCTCTTTGATTTAACGCTGTGCAGCATGTTAATGCCAGCTAAAATGATTCTATCTTTTAGTATCACTCCATAAATAAGAAAAGACTGCCAACAGCCATGAATTAGGGGTAAAATGTGAAATAAGTCAGTCTGTGAATGATGTAAACACCCGAGAAATAGCTTTGTTTTTATAAGTGCTAGCATTTCCTGTTTTATTTTGAAAGTCCACTTTTCTCATTTTTCATGTTTTCTTCTACTTCCTGCCTTTGTCTTTTTCCCGCCTTATTTGTATCACTTGTTTTACACAAACTTCCTGCATTGCATTTCTTATTTAGGGTTGATATAACAGTCTATCAGTTGATATAATATTAGCAAACTAAGTCAGTCAGTGTTCACCGGGGAAACACAGATTTTTTGTGTTTTTTCCGGCTTCACTCACCATTTGTTTTGGTGAAAAAGAAACCTCTGTGGATGATCCGGTGTCAGTACCATATGTGTTCGGGGTTCCGTTGCTTAATGCTGACGTCACGCATTGTGATTGGCTGTACGGTAATCACACGCTGATTGGTGTAACTAGGGGCGCTGACTAGGGTATACCGGGGGATGACGGGTCACAACCGTAAGTGACCCGTTGTCATTCAGGAAACGATAGCGAAGCATCTGGGGTGTTTTCCGGCATTTATTCTGAGAATGAACACAACATCCGCGTTGCATGTCACATCTCCACATGACTGCTCACGTCACTGTCACTAGTATTTATTTATACATACTAGGGCTGTACCCGAATATCCGAATATTCGTTCGTTTGAGTACTATTCGGGTTTCAATTTCATTATTCGGATATTCGTTTTGTTTCCCCCGTTTTTTTTCCTAATTGAACTCTCCAATATCACCGTCAGAGCTTGCGCCTCTTCGGGGGGTGCCGACACGTAACCATAAACGTTATCGTTTACTTTCTCCGTCTTTATATGTAGATATGACTTTTCTGCTTTAATCTCCATCACGTTGTTTCCATAGCAACAACAGCTTCCTGTCAACTGCGCTAACTCTCCTTCAAAATAAAAGCATGTCCATAAATAGGAAGCCAAGCCAAATTACACTTAAGACATATGCAACGAAGGTTACAAACACGATGCGATATCCTTTTCAATTTCAAAGAACACAAATTGGGTTACATCAACAAATAACTATAAAACAACAATACTGTAGAATAACAAATTGAATGCCGTGAATAAACCGAAATACACGTGTTGAAGCGGTTCACTGCTGATTACTATGCGCGTGGGCCGAATATTCGGACAAAGTAAAGAATGAAGTGTAAATGTTAGCACCCCCCGAAGAGGCTCAAGCTCTTACGTTGAGTCTGGAGTTTCAATACATTCGGAATTTGGCCGTGTAAAATGTCCTCTTGGGTTGCCGTACAGCCAATGCGTGACGTCATTGGTAAGCGTAACGGACCCCGAACACATCTGGTACCTACACCGGCTCCTGGTAAAATCTTCAAACAATAAAACAATGTAATAAATAACAAAAAAGTAAAAGTCTTGCAATGATGTGAAGATGGTTATCCCACCGTGACATACAGCCATATGGAAGAAGATTAGGGCCACATGTGAAAAAAACTATTCCATTTTTATTTTCTCGGAATCTTGACTTTTGTAAAAGAGCAACATTTCTGAGAAATAAGTCATAATAGTGAGATTAAAACAAAGAAGAGAGAATTCTTACAATTCTGATATTTTTGTCGGAGCTCTGAAAAAGATTCGCTTTTGGTCAGATGTAAAATAAAAATCCCATGTGTCCGTAATTCTCTTCGGTAGCCCTGTAATCGAGGAGCAGGAGTTATATGGTAAAGGAAATGAACTTATGATCTTGAAAATACATACCAATGTGTAGTAAATAAATTACAGTTTAAGGTAGTTTGTTGGTAAGTGGCAACGATAGGTAAAATAGTGTAATTCACTATAAAATGCTTTATGCCTCCAGTTGCGTTTTCTCCTGGAGGCCAAAAAGGCTTCCCCTGTTTTTTCGGACTGTAGTTATCATTTTATTATACAGTTAAATACAACACTTCGTTTAGTTTCGGTAATTCTTCTGTGCTGTGTGTTGCTGCCATCTCTCCCCCATTCTCATTGGGTATTTTATAAAGAGGGAAACAGCGCCCCTCTAGGTGTTATGGTGAAACAGGATATTGCACTCACTGTTGCCAGAGGAGGCCAGCCGAAGTTGGCTTCCCTTGCCTTGGTGAAAGAAATGGATGGATTTACTCATGAGATGAAGCTACCGTCATGCCCCTGCCAACCTGTGATTGGTCAATTAGTCAATCCTCTGGCTTCCCTTGGCCTGGCCCTGACTACTCACTCCAATCAAATCGCATCAACTTCGTACCGTCATCACCACTGTAGGAGCCAAAATGCTTGTTTTTGCCTACTTATTATTTGTATTATTATCTTGTATTTCTGTTTGCATCGCGTTTCATTGTTGTTGTTTATCACTTCCGGCAATGGTCACGTGGGTGTGGTTTATTGGTATTTAGTCACCTGTTGGATGCCGGTTGGGAGGATATGATGTAGGAAGAGGGTGAATTTGCCGTCAGGTCTGGAGTCGTATATTGTTTGTTTCCGTCTTTATTAAACACCATGGACTACAAATGACTACGGACTCTTACATGGAACGCGTCACAGCAAAGAGCATCTTTTAGCCTCTCAGCAGCTAACTCGTAGGGAGTTATTGCCGCTACAACCACTGTTAGCAAGTAGCAGCATTAGCAAGTGCAGTCATGGGGGGTGGAGATCTAGAGTATTTAGTAAAACGTAATTTTACCAAACTTTCGCTACTTTGTTACCTTTGGACGAAGGACTGAGCTAATTACAGAGGCGAGGACTGCTGCTGCACTTGCCGTGTGTGAGAGGGAAGGGAAGAGAAGGCGGACTATCGCATGCAATGTTTCTGCAACTGTTTTTGAAGTCATGTGTTTGTATGAAACACATGACGTAGCCTACTGGCGAAAAAGAAAAAATGATATTTATCATTTATTACAAGGGATTTAAAAAGGCACTTTGAAATAGTCAAACGTTTCAATGAGTGTCTTGTCAAAACAGAAACAAAGCTGTGATGAAACACTGCCCACTTCATGTCACAGTATAATAACTGCATTAATATTATTAATATATATATATATTTTTTCTTCTGATCTGAAAGATTTGTTGTTCATATTCTCTTAAAATCGTCTTTTACAGAATTCTTTGTGCAGCAAATCTGTGTTAGGAGAAGGACACAGATCACAAAGGCTCCATGTCTCCTGAGTCTCATAGCGCCATCTTGTGGTCTTCAGAATAAACAACAAAGATGTTATTATTGATGATGGACATCAATTATATTCTGCATTAAAGAGCAGTGTAGACGTTTGTGAGTCACTTTCACAACTTGTGCGGGTGCCTTACATGTATCATCGTTTAGTCTTTATTTGGAAATAAATCCTCAATATGTGGTCAAAGAACCCACCATGACACTTGTCTTGTCGTGCACACACTGATACACTTTTCCAATAAGCACGAAGTCAACCCTACACCACAAACAATGGTATCCATATTTAGTCACCGCCTGTCGCGTGCAAAGTAAAGTATATCATAGCATTAATAAACAACCATAGCTGGCAAATCGAAGCAGAACATGATCAAACAGAAATGGATGGAGGTATACACATGGAAGAGAAAATGAATTCACATTATTTTAAAATGTGCCCGACTGTACGTGGATGTTTCCTGAGGTTTAAATGGAAAGATCACGAGCAAACAATACGGCATTTCTGTGACTCTCATACATTTGCCATAGAAAAAGGTTCATTGACCAAACTTAATGTCATGGAATTAATAGTTAACATGTTGATAATTAATCTAAAACATGACAGATTTTAAAATAATCTAATATGTGTCTATAAAATACGATGAATCAGTGTCTAAAATAAATATATCTAATACAAATAAAAGCCCTGGATCGCTCGACTTTATCACGTCTTCCGTTCAGCTCCTCCACGATGCTTTTCAGCTCCTCCCTCCTTCTCTGAGAAAGAGCACACGAGAGATTCTCCCAAGCATGACTAAGATCTTTTTCAAGATCGTTAAACTTTGTTTTGTAGTGGGTTGATTTCAGAAACGTTTTCATTCAGTTTGAACCATTAAACGCGTTGAGCGTGCACTCGGCTTCCGTCAGATCTCTATGGACATACTGTAGCTCGAAGCATGACGTTCCTCCTCCGGCTTGGTCGATGTCACCATCTTCTCCAGGGCTTTGAAACGTTCACAAAGTCTGTTGATTTGCTTATTATTCTTGTCAGCTGTCCACGTTGTCCAGATTAGACTGAATAGCTGTGGAAACGACACGCGGTATGAAAGTGTCCCACTGGGTTCAATGATGAGCTGCAGAGACACGAAGGTGTTCGCTCGCAAAACATTTACGGAGAAATAATCTGACATTAATGGAAATGAAGCTGAGCGCACGTTCAGACAGGAAGACCTCTCACTCCGTAGTGCACGTCATGGCAACACTCGCTCCCTCCACTAGACGGCAGGGAGCGCCACTCCTCAGCCGACCTATCACGTCCCTCCATTAACAAGCCAACCCGGTATCACGGTGAGACGTGCACATGTGACGCTTTACCATTGCTGGGAGACGTGAAGATGTCACGGTTTCGTCCTTTTCAAAACGTGAAAGGCGTGACAGCTACACGGTATTGTTAACCCATGTTAACCAGTGGAGACATACCCGGAAGTGCCAAGCAAATGGTCTACCGCGCCTATTGGTCGGTTTTTATTGTCAAAATTAGATGTTTTTAATTTATTTTGTAATCCTCACTCGATTTCGCCGATGTTCTTGTGGCTCTAGCTGGTCGAGACCTCTTTGAGCAGAAACACCGGCTACGATGTTAATCCATGTGTGTTGTTGTGGAAATAACGGACGTGACGTTGTGTGATCGCTTAGCAACTGAAGTCCGTGAAATATAAACACCACTAAGGGTCAAGGGTTTTTGTTATCAGATGCTAGCTAGTGTAATTTTGGCGTTTCAAATCTTAGATCCCGAGCTCCAGCAGCAGCAACAGAATATACATAGGACATAATGAGAAAATACATAAAGATAAATAAAAAAGAGTGCAAAATGCACCACCAGTAGATTCATTCATTCATTTATTTGTGTATTTGTGTATTTGTGTTACCCCAGCTAAATCGATGTTAATCCATTTATGTGGTTGTGGATTTACTGTACGTTACGTTGTGCGGTCGCGTGGTAAGTGAACACCATGCTACCGATTACTGTCCGGTGACCGTGAACGCACCGGACATCAGCTACAACCTCCTCTCTGTCTGACTTGGCCAAGCAGGCAATGTGCGGCACCGCATGCCTCCGATATTTGTAATGTTTATTGCAAGTAAATCAGTTGTAGGTACATATCTTTTTAAAGCGCAATGTCAAAGCTTGCTGATGATATGTGAGATTGTAAATTGTCATGCATTCTAAAACGTTCACTGTATTTTTGTCCTTCAACAGATACCAAAGAAATATCAAACGGCACTTTTAAGAGTCTTCTCTTCTCCCTCCTCAGAGCTATATTCAATACACTTCTTCCTGTCTTCTCCCCATTTGTACCATCTTCATCTCTGTCTCTTTACACACACACACACACACACACACACACACACACACACACACACACAGGTAAGAACTTACACTTTTCACATAGAGCATTACAATCGACTAACAGTGTGATATATTTATGTCTTTGTTATGCAAAACTTACAGGGAAATACAAAATGTCTAACTCGAGCAGGTAACACAGTAGACGACGTTGCAGTGTATTCTACTGCAGTACTGCTATCATTCTAGATTATATTATAACAACAATTGTACATATAGGATTCAGCAGATTAACATGATCATATATTTCTGTCTAATTCAAGAGAGTGCTTTTACAGTGCAATGCCATGGTCAAGCTTGTAAGACAGTAGAAGTTGTGTAACCTTACGTTTCGATTACATCATGTAAATTGTACTAAAACTAAGTAAGGGGCCATTATTGCATCGATACTAAATTAATTTACTCAAATTAAATAAAAATGCAAGTGTTGTTATTCTATTCTAAAGAGGATACAGTTTTTGTTGCAGCTTGGGGAGGGACTTACAGTCACGGACGAGACGAAGGAAAATTAGTCAATATTTGTATTTGATTGCATTCTGAATTTGAAACCCAGTTTTAAATGACCTTGTCTTTTATTTGTCTTTATCTCCAAAAGAATGCCAGGACCAGGTTCCACTTCGAGGCAATGCTCAAGCTGCTGCCTGCCACTCAATGTGGCAGGCAGCAGCTTGCAAGGCGGTGCAGCCCCGCAAGCTGCGCCTTAACAAAGAGATGGAGAAGTTTGATACAACGGCAAGCACCTGGTCCAGGCCCAAAGCAGAAGAAAGAAAGCTAAACCCAAGCGAGGAACAGCTAGAAGACGCCACTTTCCATGCCGACTGACTTTGTCAACAACTGAAGGTACATTGTTTCATTTCAATTGTATTGGTTTTGTGCCCGATGTACTGATTAGGTTGATTGATTATGTGCTTGTAAGCTTGTAAGTGAATAGGAATACACTGGGAATGAAAAGCAGCTTGTTGTGGTAATGCACGACTACTTCATTGAAGGAGGACGAAGACGGGGCCAGAGCAGCATCTCGCAGGAGCAGAGTCCGCTGGGTCGGCACAGATGCTCAGGGGCGTCCTCTGAAACGGAGGGGCAGAAGTGGGGCGACCTGCCGACGCGCTAAAGGTTTGTGCATGTATACAGGTATTCATGATTAACATATCATTTTTGTTTTGATTGTTCGCAACATGATTGGTACAGCATGTTTCAGCTTCGAGAGGTATTGAACAAATATCTGTTATTCCGTTGTACGTATAACAATAGGCCATTGTAATAAATAGTTAGAACTGTTAGAACTATTTTAATGCATAACATTTGCCTGCGATTGCCTCCTGTTCTCTGTAATTATTATCTGTTATCAATATATCTATTATTATAATTATTATTTTTCAGCCAGAACTGTTGCCATTGACAGTCCAGTGACTGTGGAACCAGCTGGAGCAACCTCTGCAGCTCCCCCTCAGCGTTTTGGTCGGATGACATTTACTATCATTGAAAGTTAGGAAATGTGTCAACATGACATCAAAGTGATGCAATATGAGTACGCTGTTGTGATGCTGAACATTTTCTTTTTTGTTTGTCTCCAGAAGATGAGATTCAGCAATTCAGCACAGGAGCTTTTGGTTGATCAACCATCAACCTCTTCCTCATGGTGCCTGCGCCAAAGTGCTGCCCAATTGGAGTGGCAAAAGGCAAGGTCCCTTCACTTGGACAGCTTGCTGTCTTCAACTGTGGTACCAGAAAGGAGATGCTCACCTTGCTCCGCTCCTGCGGTCCTTCGCTGCAGAGAATGCATGCCCCTTGAATGGATGTGTCATGACTGTGACGTTTCTAAACACAGCATACACACCCTTCATAACAGGGAGTCCTTCAATGAAGGATATTTCAAATGTATTCCCCCAACAATGTCACTAGTCGAGACAAATGACATGTTCACTTTGAGACACCAAGGTATTTCACTTACACAAGTTAGCCGCAAGTGGTTATTTGTAGGGATGCACGATAATTATCGGCCCGATATTAGGAATTATGACGTCATCCCGATAACCCGATAACAGTATTAATAGCCCCGATAATATACAATATATTTTTTGGGTAAAAAAAAAGAAACAGATCCTGCGGTGTGGGTGGATTGGGATGAGGGGCGCTTGTTTTTCACTCGGCTCCTCCCGTGTTGCCAGCACTGTGGTGTTAGTGGTTTAGGAAGAGGGGAGTTCTTCACAAATCCAGCGCTCCCCTAATACTTCGAACCTGATCAGTCACCTGAAACATCGCCATCGCTACGATGGTGTGTTAAAAGCGTACGAAGACAATAATACAATACAGTGTGTGTGTCTGCGCGCGCGCGTTGGAGCTACGTGCAACTCAAGGCATATGCTCGAACCGGAGCTGCCTGGACGCTGCAGTCATGTTGCTGAGTGTGCTGACTTCTCCTACAATGTCCCGCTGTCTGCTTCCTGCATCAAGTCAAGTGCTCGGCGCAGTTGTGTGGATAGAGCGCTCCTCTGTTTTCATTTAAACAGCTCCTTATATCCGTTAGCGCAGCTAGCTAGCACCAGATGCTAACAACAACAATGCACGTAAGGTCTCTCTCTCGCTCGCTCGGACCACACAGACACACACCCTCCCGGTCCTCCAGATGGCCAGTCGGTGCCTGCCGGTGAGCGTGGAAGTGTGGTCTGCCACAAGCGGGCGGCAGGAGCGGGGCTGTCAGCATCAGCTTGTAGATGGTATTTTAAACTCGATGCTCTGAAGCTACGGGGCGGCCGAGGGAAAAAAAATACACATGCGTTAATCGCGTTAAAATAATTAGTGGCGTAATTTAAATTTTTATTATCGGTTATCGGTATCGGTATCGGTCTTGAGAAGCAGGAAGTTATCGGTATCGGTTTCAAAAAACCAATATCGTGCATCCCTAGTTATTTGATAACTTTCCTAATGTGCTGATACTTTAAGACATATTTGTAACCTCTCTTCGCAGATCGTCTTCTGCCCACTGGTAGGCCTTCACACTCGTGTAACCCTGAAGGTGTTACAGAGTCTATAGGCAGGCCTGTCATTTTCGTCTGCATTAATGGTATGATTTTAAGTGTTCCCTTTGTCACCCTAATACAGGTAATGAATGCGATTGTTTTGACTAAACTGTGTTTGTTGTTAGGGCGTTATGATTTGCATCTCCCCAAGAGGGTGTGCAACACATGCCATTACGAGTGGACCCCTGATTGGGGAGACCTCATTAGAAGCGGTTACTGGCCAGCTTCTGTGAACGGAGACACATTATATTCCACGGATGTCTTCAAATCTTTTGAGGACCTGAAGACTGTGGCACCAGGTTTGTCCAGACAGGCCTTTTTACAGATGCTGGAACGGAGGACACAGCATTATGGGAGGGTAAGATGACTTTCACTGAGTATTGCATGAGTAGAGGGCATTGTGAAAGGATGCATTTTATTTTGTGTAGATGAAATATGTTTATGTCAAAATAACTAAATTGAAAAGCTTACAATGTTACTGAAAGTAGTTGAACTAGTGTTACATTAGAGCTAAACACCTAGCACTGGTACAGTAGATGTAGGACATACTGTAAGATCAAACGTATCATAATCACACTTTTGTTCTTTACTGAAGAACACCATTTGTATGATGAAAAACATTGGGCTCTTCTGTGGGAACAAATGGGATTCTGCATAGAGTCATGGTGCATATGACAAAAGCTGAAATAATGTTCCTTCTCTTCCAGCATCTGCCAATCCTAACCTGACCTTCACTTTTCAGGAGATCGTGTGTGAGGGATACTCCTAATTGCCCCCCTCTGGCCTCCAACCACTGTGAACGTCTTCCTGTTTCCTCGCATTATTCTGACATGTGCAAAGTAACCATGTTGACATGTGTAAGGTAACCATGTTGACATGTGTAAGGTAACCATGTTGACATGTGTAAGGTAACCATGTTGACATGTGTAAGGTAACCATGTTGACATGTGTAAGGTAACCATGTTGCTTCTCAAACTTCCAGACAGGAAACATCCATGGAGATGTCTTCCAAAGGAGCTTTCTGGAGCATATGGCCTGCCAGTACGAGTGCCAGAGAATGACGTGTGAGGAACCCTTCTCACGCCCAGCCCTCCCAACATGTTGGCTGTGTCAGTGGATGGGAATAGGACACAGTACCCTTTCCGACTGTCACAGAGGTACATCTTTGTTGTATGTCAATTGAATTTAAGAAGTAGTCTATCAATGATGATAATAATGAATTTAATATTTATTTTTGAATTTAGGATCGATGAACCACTTTTTAAAGGGCCGTTCATCATGGAAGACTCGGCTGTCACAGACTTTGTTGACAAAGTCAGAACAAATGTAAAATGTGTAAGCACAGCATTTTTTTTCCTATCATTTTTCTAGCCTTTACTTGTTTTGAGAGTGTAACATTAAAATGTCTTTAATTGTAGACCCCAGGAAAAGGTACATGTGGTGCCAGCCAGTGGGCAGCTGCTCGAGAGACAGCCAGAAGAGCCAGCAGGCTTGATGAAGAGGGGTTAGAGGTGGCTGTATGGAGACATGGAGTGCTACTGAAAGCTCTCAACAGCTACCCCTTGTTCCTCCAAACGCAGTTTCAAGCTACAAACGTGCATTTTTATTGCACAGATATTGCTTGTAAATACTGGCCCTACCTCGAGAAAGTGGCAAAGACAATGCCAGAACTGCGACCTTTGCTGAGCATGCAACCGTTTCTCTCGGTCATGCATGCCAAGGCCCATTCCACAAAGTGCGAGGTAGGCCCACTCTTATATTATTGTGATTGTAAGAATTTTTTTTAATTCATCTATGACATATAATATGTGTACTTGTTAGATTGTATGGAGTGGGAGAAATTTGGAGGGTGCTGGTTCGACGGCCGGGGAAGAAGTGGAGATGGTGAACAGCTTTCTGTCACGTTGTGCCATCACAACTAAGTACATGACAACATCAGGTATGTCCTCTTGTCATTAGACCAACATAATTCTGTCTTGAAGTTATTATCCATCTCTTACTTTACTTTATCTTTGTCTTTGATGTAGTCTGTTTCAACTGTACTAGAGTTTTTATGAGTTTATTTCCAAATACCCAAGTTATATTATCTGCTTGTCAATTTTACTTTTAAAAACAGCTCGCAACGACATGTTGACGGTCCATGCAACGACATGTTTGACGTCATGCAACGACATGTTGACGGTCCATGCAACGACATGTTGACGGTCCATGCAACGACATGTTGACGGTCCATGCGACGACATGTTGACGGTCCATGCAACGACATGTTGACGGTCCATGCAACGACATGTTGACGGTCCATGCAACGACATGTTGACGGTCCATGCAACGACATGTTGACGGTCCATGCAACGACATGTTGACGGTCCATGCAACGACATGTTGACGGTCCATGCAACGACATGTTGACGGTCCATGCAACGACATGTTGACGGTCCATGCAACGACATGTTGACGGTCCATGCAACGACATGTTGACGGTCCATGCAACGACATGTTGACGGTCCATGCAACGACATGTTGACGGTCCATGCAACGACATGTTGACGGTCCATGCAACGACATGTTGACGGTCCATGCAACGACATGTTGACGGTCCATGCAACGGGATGGAACAGACGGAAGCAGGAAAACCTTCATGTGGTAAAACTCTGTAACGATTGGCCTGGAACTTGTGTGTTGTTTACCCTTTGTGAACTGGGATAAATATGCGCAGAAAAACACAAAATTCTATATGAATTGAAGTTCACAAACCATGGTTTACGTGTCAACTCACTCATTTCTTTGTTGAAGTTCACATATCTGATTAAATAAATGCTATTTTAGCCCACTTCCGTCCAACTGGACAGATGTTATCCAATACCCATAGTCTGACAGGTATTCGCCTGGCTTTCTTAAAGTAAAACAGATACACAAGTTCACAAGTAAGTACATGCGAAAATATCATGAGAAAACAATAACAACTAAAGGGACAACTAAAGGAATACATATTATACAGTAAAGTGTTTTCACAACTCCAGTGTTCGTGTGGCAAATGTGTACACGTTGTTAATTCCGTTTGTATTCAGTCAAACAATGAACATTATTCGCAGTCGAGTCGTTCTTCTTGGCTTCGTCAGAACTCCGTGGAGATTATTCAGAGCTCTGGGGATCAGGATCATTTTATCATTTCTTTCACTCTGCATTTGAAATCCCACGTTAACTTCAATACGGTGTTCACACGCGGGACGATCTCTGGGAGCTCCAGGATCAGCCGGAGAGACAGGAAGGCAAGGAGCTGTGAAATTAATGGAACTATAACTCTTCTTACGTGTTGAAAAGTGAGTGGTGCTGAATATTATGAACTTAAGACGAGTGAAGCTGAGATAACCAAGGCTCTGTGAGCTTTGACTGATTTTCAATGCATTCTAATAACGGGTCAATTTCACCCCGGTGGCGGTTTTAGGTATAAAAAAAATCTCTGGCGGTTCTAGTGTTAATAAAACATGGCATTCCTCCTCTTACTAGAGATATAATGTTCCACCACATAGCAGTTTCCTCAGGCGAAGAAAACATCTTGAGAAGACTCAATAACACGACAACCATAAAAGGAGTAACATAATAATATAACAGAGATGAGTAAATGGAGGCAGATGCTTTAAAGAAAGTAGTCCTCTGAACAGGTCACTCCTCAGTCGTGTCTCTGCAGGTCTGTCTGGGACGAAGAGATGCTTGAACATGTCTTCCCTTCCCCCTCATCAACCAGCTCTGACCGGGGGGTCCCAAGGCGCTCCCAGGCCAGAAGAGATATAGTCCCTCCACCTGGTCCTAGGTCTACCCCTCGGTCTCCTCCCAGCTGGACGTGCCTGGAGCACCTCGCTAGGGAGGCGCCCAGGTGGCATCCTAACTAGGTGCCCGAACCACCTCAACTGGCTCCTTTGGACGCGAAGGAGGCTCAACTCCGAGTCCCTCCCTGATGACCGAACTTCTCCTCTTATCTCTAAGGGAGACGCCAGCCACCCTGCGGAGGAAACCCATCTCGCCCGCTTGTATCCGCGATCTCGGGAAAAGGAAGTTTGGGGCTCTCTGCTGGAACCGCTACCCCCCGCGACCCGACCACGGATAAGGCCCAAAGGCCTGTCGGAGGAGGAGGGTCTTTAACGGCCCCTTAAGAATCTCGATTGAGGCCGAGGTTGTTATTATCTGGGGGAGTTTGTTCCAAAGCTATGACTATGCTTTATGATTTTACTATCATAGCGTCATATTATGGACCTTACATGGTGCTACATTCTAAGCCCAGTTAATATACAACTTCATGTGGCAACCCTGCCTGAAACACAGTGTGTCCTCAGACCCTCTGTCCTCAGACCCTCTGTCCTCAGACCCTCTGTCCTCAGACCCTCTGTCCTCAGTCCCTCTGTCCTCAGATCCCTCTGTCCTTAGACCCTCTATCCTTAGACCCTCTGTCCTCAGACCCTCTGTCCTCAGACCCTCTATCCTTAGACCCTCTGTCCTTAGACCCTCTGTCCTCAGACCCTCTGTCCTCAGACCCTCTGTCCTCAGACCCTCTGTCCTTAGACCCTCTGACCTCAGACCCTCTGTCCTTAGACCCTCTGTCCTCAGACCCTCTGTCCTTAGACCCTCACATCGTACAAGGAAACACTTCCAAAGAAAACCCAGTTTAAAGGGAACATGGAGAAACCTCAGGAGAGCAGCAGAGGAGGGATCCCTCTCCCAGGACGGACAGACTGCAATAGATGCCGTGTGTAAATTGAAAAGATAATACATTTGCAACATAGGTAGTCCAGATGTTTGGAAATGCATGTGTGTATAATAGGAAGATGAATCCACGAGGATATCCATCCAGGACCGATGATCCAGGACCACAGCCACGACTCAAGATCCAGCGCTCGCGATCCATGACACAGGACCGCAGGATCATCCATGACTCCGGATCCCAGCATATATAGACCCCAAAAAGAAAGACATGTGGGGAAGCTGGGTGTTACGTTCCCTCTTTGCTCGGGGTAAGAAAGGGAAACGACACGACCAGTTTGTAATTGGTATTGGTTACCGGTGGTTTTATTTGTAACGGCAAACTGAGCAAAACGTTGCACACAAACAGCTTGGCCCAACAACGGGTCAAGCTGTCACTAGTTCACAAAAAGGGTCTCCAAAAGAGAGTAGCCCAGTACCATACAAAAGAAAGAAAATACCTCACTTCTAAAGTGGAAACAAACAATAACAAAACGGGACTGTGAGCAAACACAGCTGGTGCGGTTCTACAGGAGCTAAGCAACCTGGATCTACGCAACACACACACAAACCCAACACTAAACACAGAATACCACGACACACTGCTAACCAGTGTGCTCGCACAGAACCCTACAGAACACACTGCTAGTCAGTCTACAGAAGCACAGAATACACACTGCTAAATACTCTCAGAATTCGCAGAAGGAAGGCTTTGTCACAATGAGAGGGTTGAGGCGTCTGTCACACAATACAGAGCCTCCAGAGTGTTGTCCATGCTCAGCCTTTATACTCCTCCCCAGCAGGTGTGCGCCGGCTGTGCGCTGCGATTGGACGCCGTCAATCCAATCCCCATCTTCAGAGGCGGACCAGGAAATGGGCAGCCAATGAAGTTGGCGCAACTACACAGCTCATTTACATGAACACACACACAGCTGAAAACACTCACAGGCAGATTAATGAGCAGACAAACAGCATCCGTAACACCCCCCCCCCTAAAACACAAACCCCACAGGTGTTGTGACCCTAAAACACTTCACAACACCATGACCACAGAACACATCACTCCAGTCTGGACAGAGCATCTGCGAACACATTCTCTGAACCTTTCTTGTGGCAGATTTGCAGGTTGTAGTCCTAGACGATCAGAGCCCACCGCATGAGACGCTGATTGTGGTTGTACATGCGGGACAATGGGGTTATGATCGGTAAAGAACTGGACCCATAAACCTCAAAGTGCTGGAGAGCTAACAACAAAGCAAGGGCCTCCTTTTCGATGGTATAGTAGCGAACCTGGTGTTTGTTGAACTTACGGGAGAAATAGAAGACGGGATGATCAACTCCCGCCGCATCTTCCTGCAGTAGAACAGCACCGGCCCCCACTGCACTAGCATCCACCTCGAGTTTAAAGGGCTTCGCAAGATCGGGAGCAGCGAGCACCGGAGCGTGACTCAAGAGTGTCTTTGACACACTCAAAGGCATGCTGGCACTCAGGGGTCCAAACATAATCCACCTTGGGACTTATCAACCTAGTTAGGGGTTGGGCTACAGTGGAGAAGTTGCATGCCGAGGAAACGGCGGAGATCACTCCTGGTGCCGGGCACCGCACATTCAGCGACCGCAGCAACCTTAGCCTCCACTGGTCGGACTTGGCCTTGCCCAACCTGCTTTCCTAAATAGGTGACCGTAGCTTTACCAAACTCACATTTGGCCAGATTCAAAGTAAGAGACGCCTGTGCGAGCCGGGTGAATACCTGCCCCAGGATCTTCATGTGCATCTCCCATGTGGGCGTGTACACAATGAGATCATCCAAATATGCGTTACAATTTCTTATTCCGGAGAGGACAGTATTCACCAATCTTTGAAATGTAGCGGGAGCGTTACACATACCAAACGCCATGACTGTGTATTGCAGAAAACAGTCAGGTGTAGCGAAAGCGGAAATTTGTGAGGCACGGTCCGTTAAAGGTACCTGCCAGTAACCTTTAAGTAGGTCCAATTTACTGACATACTTAGCAGAACCTAAATTATCGATGCAATCCTCCATTCTCGGCAATGGGTAGCAATCTGTCACCGTAACAGCGTTCACCTTACGGTAGTCCGTAATAAAGCGCGGAGAACCATCAGATTTCGCCTCTACCAGACACGGCGAACACCATGGGCTAGAGCTCTGTCCCCGGCTCTGCGCTCTCTTCCTCGGTCCATATGAAATCCACGATTGTCTTAGTGACACGGGATTATGTTATTTGTACTCCATAGAGACGGCGCAAGACGCGTGTCTGTCATATTAATATGTTGAAACGCTACCATTCCCGCGCCGCCGCTGATAGCCAGCCTGCCGGCTCGGAGAATCAAAGAGTAGCTGTTTCGGCGTTAATAGTGGTAGATAGTTCCGGCCCGTCTGACGACGGTTTGGTGATGCGTTCACATCACCAGCCGGGTGCTCGGTTGTGCAACTCGGAGATGGCAAAGACATTGCCCACTGTGTTAGGTCATCTGCAGGAGGCCCAGCAGCATGACATAACCCAGTTGGTGGATCGATTCCCAAGCCTTTTCCATGATGTCCCGACACAAACTAATGTGATAACGCATGACATCGATGTAAAGGGCGCGAGGCCGAGTAAACAGCATCCGTACCGTGCCAACCCGACCAAACGCACACTTATGAAACAGGAGGCTGACTATCTTGTAGCAAATGGGGTAATAGTGCGAGGACCTTGTCACCTATTTCAAAGCGCCTAGGGACAGCGGCACGGTCATAGTTACGCTTCATGACAGCTTGTGAAGCGGAGAGCGACTCTCTAGCGAGTGAATTTGCTCGGTGCAAACGCTCACGGAACTGACTAACGTAATCTAATACGTTTTTATCAGGAGGACTATCAGCCGAAAGGAACTCATCGTGTAGGATTTTAAGTGGGCCGCGGGGCGTATGGCCGAAGACGAGCTCTGCGGGACTGAATCCTAATGACTCCTGAACAGCTTCACGGGCTGCGAACAAAACGAAAGGAATTCCCTCATCCCAATTCTTCTCTGTTTCCATACAGTACTTTCGCAGCATGCTTTTTAAGGTCTGATGCCACCGTTCCAACGCCCCCTGCGACTCGGGATGATACGCACTAGATATCACATGTGTAACCTGCAGTGTTTGGAGGACCCGTTTGAACAATTTAGATTTAAAATGTGTCCCTTGGTCACTCTGGATTACTCGTGGAATTCCAAATGTAGAAAAGAACTTCGTCAAGGCCTTAACTACAGATGCTGAAGTAATGCTACGCAGCGGAATCGCTTCCGGAAAACGAGTCGCCGTACACATTATCGTGAGTAAATACTGTTGACCTGTTTTCGTACGTGGTAAAGGACCAACACAGTCTATCAACACCCGGTCGAAGGGCTCACCTATAGCAGGTATGGGATGTAACGGAGCCTGCGGAATTTTTTGATTAGGCTTACCGACAACCTGGCACACATGACAGCGGCGGCAGAAGCTAGAAACATCTTTCTTTAAACCTGGCCAAAAGAAATGCTTCAGAATTATTTGGTAGGTCTTTGTCACGCCCAAGGGTCCCGACCATTGACTTTCATGCGCTACAGATAGCACATGTTGACGGTATGGCACCGGCATGACTACTTGATGCACTACACCCCTTCTCCCTGGCATACTCGACATGTGTTTGACTAGCCCCCTTTCTGTGATTCCTGAACTTCTGCCGATAAGCCTCGGGAACTAACTCGTACACCCTAAGTATGGCACGCTTGACCAGGTCATAATTTAGGCTGTCCTCTATTGAAAGCGCAGCAACCGCCTCCTGAGCTCTCCCGTGGAGTTTACACTGGATTAACAGAGCCCAGGCATCCTCCGGCATTTTTTCATCTGTAAACAGGGTCCCAAACATAGTATCATTTAGCGACACCTCCGAGTCACTCTTATGCGCCTGCGCGCGGGATGACAGCAAAAATGGGGAAAATGTGAGCATTTGTGGCCTCAGACAACACAGTCTGAGGAGAATCATATATTTCAAGTGCAGGAGTTACCTTACCTCCTGCGATGTCATTTCCCATTAAAAAGGACTACACCCCGTATAGGTAATGCTGGGCACACCGCAACAGGGAAAAATCCAGTAATTAATTTTGACTGTATGTGTACATTGTGCACGGGACGGGGCACGTAACCCATTTCAATGCCACATAATAGTGATCCATACCCACACGCTGACTTGTCTGAGAATGGCAGAGCCGAGGCAACAATCTCTGACTGTGAGCCTCCAGTGTCTCGTAGAATGCGGACGGGTCTCTGATCGTCTGACTCACCTGTTAGTGATATCAATCCCTCGAACACAAAAGGCTTAAAACAGGGATCTATTTCTTCCTCAGTGTCAGGTGTGGAAGTACTGAGTGAGCTGGTATTGATTAAGCCGATGCCTTTCGGCCTAGTCATGTTTGGTGGCTGCTCCTTCCGCTTCAGAAGCATACAATTACCAATTAGATACCCAGGCTGATGACAATAGTGACATTCTCTCTCCTCTCTATTCCTCGTGAATACTCTCGCTGGCTGACCAACAGGTGCCCCCGGCATGCAGCGAGAGTTCTCAGCAATAGCCGGAGAAAACACCATTTTATGCATTAGCATATATTCATCTGCCAGTACAGCAGCTGCGGAGAGAGATTGCACTTTCTGATCATTTATATGCCCCACAATACGGTCAAAATTAATTACTGGATTTTTCCCTGTTGCGGTGTGCCCAGCATTACCTATACGGGGTGTAGTCCTTGTAATCCCGGACGAGCCCCCATGTGTTACGTTCCCACTTGGCTATAGGGGTACAAACGGGAAACGACACGACCAGATTAGTATTGGTGTAATTATAGGTGATTTATTTATAAAGCAAGGTGTAACAAAATGGCAGGCAGGCAGCCTGAAACAAACAAAAGGGCCAAAAGGGCACAGGTTGACAGATAACCAAACTAAGGGAGGACTCAAAAGGAGTCTAAAGGCATACAGGGAAAATACATACGAATGGGCTAAATAAAGAACAAAACAAAACCTCACTTCAAGAGTGGTACAACTAACAAAAGGGAGTCTGGACAAAACACAGCTAAACTAAAGCAACAGTCCCAAAATCCTAATGATACTCTAAACCCTAACTAACCTACTCTACACTCTAACTAAGCTACTCTAGACACTCAACAGTAAGCACATAAGTTGACACTCGTCACTAAACACAGTCTGTAGTGTCCATGACACACGAGCAAAAGGTACGAGGCGTCTGATCGCAGCAGAGCCTCCAGAGTGATGATTGTCCGCAGCCTTTGTAGTCCTCTCCAGCAGGTGTGCGCTGGGCTTGCACAGGGATTGGAGAACGTTGGGCCCGGCGTGCTCCAATCAGTGTCCTCGGAAGTGGACCAGGAGATGACAGCCAATGAAGTTGGGGCAACCACACAGCTCATTTGCATGAACACACATACAGCTGAAAACAATCCCAGACAGATTAAGGAGCAGACAAACAGCATCCGTAACACTGGGTTAATCGGAACATGAGAGTACACAGGTACAGACAGAGAGAAGGAAGAAGGAAGATGTCCCCCGACAGACTAAGCCTATATTCAACAAGCGATGATTAAATATTGATACCGTTGTTTACGGTGCTTATTAGAAATGTGTTAAAGTCACCAAACCGTGAGAGCAACACGTTGTATTGTGTGTATTTAAGATGATATTATGATACAAGTAGTAGAAAGGAGAGGGTATGTGTCCCTTTGGTATTCATGACATGTTGAGTGATTGATTTATGACCCGCCATAAACCCTTAGTCCCGCCCCTAAACCCCTTTGATGTGACAGGTGTCAGCTCACCTGGTGACCTCGAATAAACCGTTGCCTTCATTGTTTTTACGACTTGTTTGTTCACCTGTTGTTGTTGTTGTTGTTGTTGTAATCCCCCCCATAAGGCACTGCTCCTAAATAGTGGTGTAATAATACTTATTGACGCTTGTGTCATATATGGTTATGTGATATTTAAGGATGTCTTTTGAAGTTGTGTAGGTTATAACACTTGTTGAGATCTTCATAGTATGTTGAATACTTAAAACGAAAGTTAATTATAATCAATTATATTCTGGTATAACTCATAATGAAAATGTTTCCTTATGTTTTTCTATATTCACGGTATAAACAAAGTGGTTTGTTAAAGTTGAGTGTAAGGCCTAAAATGGTTTATGGGTGTCGCTGATAAGGGAGATTAAATTGTTCATGTCATGTTAATCAGGTTCATGTTATTGTTTCACGTTTAGTTCATAGCCGGGTTAGATTTATGTTTAGTCGAGTCTTTTGTTCACCTGTCTAGTCCTGTCATTGCACTTCCTGTTTTATGTTGTACTCACCTCTGGTCTCATTTCAGGTCCCTTTACTTCCTCCCTTTGTGTGTGTTCCCGCCTTCGTCAGCGTCTGATTGTTTCCACCTGTTCCCCCTTACCTCATGTATAAATAGTAGGGGTGTTGAAAATAATCGTTTCTACGATGCATTGCGATGCGGACGTGGACGATTCGGTCTCGATGCAGTGACGGAAGATAATCGGTTATAGAGTAGTAACGTTGCTTCCTGATTTTCCGGCCGCGGCTTTACTATAACGTTTTTTCTGTCACTTTAATATCAAATCGGTCGGTGACGCAGAGATCAGGGAGCAGACGTGACAGCGGCACAGCAACACGGAGCAGTCTGCTTTATCCACCAACACCAGAACACCAGTCCAGAACCGACAGCAGAACGACCCGCTCCGAATCACTCTGTGTCGCTGCGGTCAGAGACACAGACAGGAATTTATGTTTTTCAAAAATAATCGCGTTACAATCATGTCAGGTTTTTGGTGGATTTAATTAAGTCTTGGATTGCAGAGTATGAACGTCCTCTAGCAATTTTCAGACGATATATACGTGTGTAAAGTTTGTGAAGGCAGGAGGAAAAAAGCTTCCGCGATCACCGTCTCCTCTCCGTTCCTCCAAGCCCCGCCCCCTCCCTGGAAATAATGAGTGACAGGCTGACAGTGACCCGATAGAAACTTTGTTATTCACTTAATCACTGAGATATAATGAAGCTAACTTAGTCTCATACATTCATGGGATTTATGTAACAGTGAGACAGAGAATGTGAGTGTGCACCCACATGCAGTATTTTAGTTTGTATGCTGTTGTAAATACTCCTGTTGTCTGCTGTGTTCAGACTCAAGGTGTGTGTGAAGCCACATTCAGGACATTCAGTGTCCTTTAACAGAAGGCCGTGGCTCGAAGCTGCAGCTAGACTGCAGGAGCATTAGCTTTTTGTTTTTGAGGATGGAACAACTTCACACACGGAGGCTAGACCTATACAATTCATTTATTTTGGTTTATAAATTAATGTCAAGACATTTATGTTATTGATTTCTGAAGCACTTTCTAAATAATAAAAAGAGAGTTCATATGTATTTACTGCATGTATGCGTTGATGAAAAATAAGCCATGTGCAGTAATATAGAAAATTGAGGATGCAACGCATTGGTATGAATCGTGATGCACCGGGATGCACCGGGATATCGAACCGAATCGAATCGTTGACAGGATAATCGTAATCGAATCGAATCGTGAGACCAGTGAAGATGCACAGCCCTAATAAATAGTCCTGTCTGCCTTTGTCCTGTGCCAGTTCGTCTTGTGCCATTAAAAGAGCCAGCTTGCCACGCCAAGAGATTTTGTACTTTGTGATCATAGTCAAGTTTATTTAGTTTGCCTTGCTACGTTTTGCCTCTCAGCAGTGGGTTTGAACTTTATACTTATCCAAAGTAAAGACCTTTTGAACAACAAACTTTCTTTTGAGACCAAGTGTCTGGTTCTTAACAGGAGAGGGCGGTTTCCCCCCCCTCCCCTCACAGCAGTACACGGGGAGGGGGGCTCCGGACTTAAGGAGAAATACATTGAGGCCCCAAAAAGGTGTGTCTTATGCCATAGCCAATAGAATATGTCTGGTCATGTCCAGTCCTGTACATCAGAGGCAGAGGTCGCGTTAACCGAATATTTTCCGTCTTTTTAACAATGACGGAAAAATTTGAAAGCAGTCCGTCATTTTGACGGATTAGAACAAACTCGGAACAGCGCCAACGTTTCCCCGCAGCGAGGCTCCGGTGTTAAGCACGCCTGCCAAAAAGGAAATGATACCGTTTCTAAACCCAACTTTGCCACAAATCATTGAAATGTCTGAGAGTTTTGGCTTTACGCTGTGCGCACTCCCGCGAGGTGCAGTGGGCATGCATAACTTTATGATCCTGTCCGTCAAAACGACGGGCCGTGAAAAAGCCTAGCGCAACCTCTGATCAGAGGCCACGTCCAGTTTCCACAAATATGGGTATGGAGGAGGTGTCTTAGGTTTTCTCTCAGACTTGGTAAATATCTCTCAGATGTCTTGGATCGAATGCTGAGTGAATGTCTTTGTGAACCGAGTGGAATGATTTGATGGGGGATGTGTTTGTGAATATTAGGCCCGCCACCTGTGAGGAACCTTCCTCCGAATTCATGCGGATAGGAATGGGTTTTTGAACGTTATTCCCGCCGTTCATGAAATTGGTGTGAATTGATTGGGTGAATATGAAAGTTTGAATGTGCTTTTTATTATCACCGGTCTTTTATGAGGAAACGCCTCTAAATTCTATCGGGAGATTTAAAACTGAATTGGGCGGTTGAAATTACAATTTTGGTAATAAATGTAAAACCGTGAATTAGAGTTTCATATTAGAACACGATCCCAGCATGGAAGGTTTAGTATGATTATAATGTTGTAAAGAGAGCAGGTAAAAACCCTGGACTTATTTTTCTTCAAATGAACTGATCCCACCTTTTGGACTGGGACACCTTAAAGACATCTGCGCGTGTGTCACGAGCGTGAGTCACACTTAGAGGAAGGACTAAGCTCAGAGAATAAGAGGAAGCAGCCGACGGAGGAACTGACAGAAGTTAGTTTCATTTTGACACACAACAGGCTAAATCCCTCAGACGAGAGACTTCACATCAACTAAAAGGTAAATGTTGTTGTTGTTGTTGTTGTTGTTGTTGTTGTACATCTTATCAACATGTAAACTCCTCTGCAGACGGCTCTGCTTTTGTCCTCTTGTTCCTGTTCAGTCTTCTGCAGATTCGGCATGTTCACAGTCGTTTCTGTGCAGCCGTGCTCATTCACTACAGACTGGTTTTTGCACGTTTGCTGAAGAGGAACTTTCCTCGCTGGGTGAACTTGTTGAAGACGGACACAAAGACAAGTTATTACCCCCCGGGCAACACGAAGCTCATTCAGGGGAACGACAGGGGGGGAAGAGAAAAGAAGAAGTTGTTGAAAATAGAACAAATCTTGAGTCAAAGCGGCTTGGAGAAATCCAAACATACTCACAAGCTGTGTCCTTGAACGCTTTAGGAAGGTTGTTCAGTGTTGGAGCTATATTTTGATTGATATTATTTAATAGTTAAACATTTATTTTCTCGCTGGTTGTTTTTATAGTAAATGTAATATTATTGAGTGTTATTATGAGTTAGTTAAAGTAGTTGTATGCTTTTATTTGGAGGGAGTATTTGGGCACTGGGTGATTGGGGCACAAAAAAAATGTAATATCTACGTTGGTCCACAACGTAGGACGTAGTATTTCTACAAAAACGCCTCTGAAATGTTAGGATCCCTACGTTTTTTCCACCGTTCATTCCGATGGCTGCGTCTATGTCACGTGATCTTCACATTTCTCCCTGCAGAAGAAAAAAAACATGGCCGAACTTCATTTTATTCTGGGTGTAAAATGCCTATTTTAAAGTTAGTTTGGCCATTAAAATGCGTTTTGATGTCATTTGATGCGAGAAATATGAGTTGTTATTTCAGATGATGTGTGCAGTGGATGTACATGATCTTTAGTTTGCTAGTTATTACGAAGATTACTTCAGGAAATCGCGACGTTTTCATTGTTACCAAGGTGGTTGCTAGGGACGCTGCTATCGATATTATTTCTGTTATGTTGTGTAACTGTTTAATGGTGTTATCTGTATTGCTACCCCCTTCCCCGTCAGTGTATAGTGTTGGTCCACAGCGCAAACGTATTAGTTTAATACAATCCGCATCTAAAATGGTGGCATAGATACGTTATTTCCCCGTTTTTGTAGAAATGCTGCGTCCCAAGTTGTGGACCAATGTTGTTATTACATGTTTTTTTATGAGACTGGGTTGGTGTGGCATCATGGTTTTGACCAGGGCACGAGGAGGCCACCGGAAAGGCACAGGGAAAGAGTGTTAAACCTCTGTCTGTTGCGTACTGATATGGCTCGAGATCGCTAGAATTTGAAAATACACAACCGGAGATAATCTGCAACTTCCTCTCAGAGCCCCTCCCCCAACACACACGAACGCGCACATGACCAAGGAGGGCACGAGACCAGTCTGTGCCCCGATCGAAGGCTGACAGGCAGGGAGGCAGGGAGGCCTGCTTGTACTCTTTACAGTATCACAGCTTCTACAGATGACATTTATTTAATGGATTTTGTGTCAAAGCACTTCAGATATTCTTTGCTATCGGGTGTTCAGAGCATTCCATGGAATATAACAAAAAGTGTATCTCCAGCCGGTTTCTGAAACTTACCTACCCTAACCTTTAAAAGTAAACGGCCGCTGGGGTTCAATGATCCAAGTCCAGGCAAGAGTCCTTTCTGTGCAAGGGTTACGAATTGTAATTATATTTTTAATCTAGCAGCTTGCTTTACACCTTGATAATGCAAATAGGGTGGTATCAAAAACGAAGGAAAAATTAAAAAAATAAATTTAAATCGCAAATGGATCTTAAAAAAACAACACAGTTCATGTTTCACTCAAATGTAACCGTGAAAGTGCAAATAGAGAGTATTAATGTCCGGACTAATTGTTATTGTACTCATAAAAGTGGGGAGTGTTCTTATTAGCCGTGTCAACAGAACAGCTAGGATGTCGGTTTTCAGTTTGCAAAGATAAATATCTCTTTGGTTTATAGATATCTGCAGCCGTAATGAAACCAATGTGAACGTTGGTAATGGTAATGCCATCTCCTGCTGCGTGTCATCATGCAGCGTTACAGAACGTGAACAGACTGGCTGTAAGATGTTTCTCTCTCTGGAGGATCGGGGCTTGTCCGTGCGTGCTCTGTCTGTCTCTTGCTTTGCTGTCTGGAGGACTGCATCCCTTCTGTTGCGTATTTTAAGCTGTGTCTGTCTAAACTGGGTTTTGCTTCTTAGATGTCCCACTTTGCATAATTCTGCTTATACATTCATTCATAATTATCCTGTGTGCCTTTTCAGAACCACTTTATAATAAGAATACCTTTTATAAAGGGTTTACGAACAGTTTGTAATACATTTATTAATTAGGTTGTGAACACTTTATAAATTATTAATAAGCTTTCATAAGACATGAGATAAACGGGGCAACTGTGACCGGTTGCTTGCCAAATAGTGAGCCCACATGTATCTGCACTGCTAAGCCTTATATTGGCCACTTCGCTTACTTCGTCTCCTTCATCAGCCAGCATCCTTGGTATCTGTTGCTCACTGAGTGGATTCTCGCTAAGTAGCCAATATAAGGCTCAGTCATCTTGAAGTAAGCTAAGCTCAGTCATCTTGCCAAATAGTGAGCCTGTGTTGATGAATGAAAACTATGTTAGAACTGGTTTATAAATGGTTCTTAATGATGAATAAAGTATTTACAAGCTAATTCATAACCTAATAATAAACCCTTTATGATCCTGTATTAGGGTAGTCTTATTGTAGAGTGGTACAGACTTTTCTTATATTACGTGTTCTGTGTGTTATTGGCTGATTTAAAGGCTCCACGTCACGGCCATCTCCACTGATCATGATTACATCGTTGAGGTCGACTAGAATAGATTCACTTTGTTCGATGTTCCAAACACACATTGGTTTCAGCATCTCTGATAGTCTGTGTATTCACTCTCTGTCCTACACGGCTCGTTGGAGCTCCTGCCACTCCCCCCCCCCGCCCCCCCCTCCCTGTGAGCCCACTGTGCTCTGATTGGTCAGCTCGCCCACTCTGTTCTGATGAGTCCACCACCGTCACAGCTGCACATCAGTGATTATGTGTTACCATGGCGTTTGTTAGCAACCAGGAAGTGACACCAGTGATGACAAACAGATGAGCACGCTGCGTGGGGTCTGGGGGCCGTGTTGGGGGGACGTTGCGGCGCTCGCTGCTGCGCCCTTTGAGGCTCGAGGAGCGGACAGTGTGAGCTGGGTTACTGGTGTCGTTTCCTGGTTGCTGCGTGGGGCCTGCGAGACACCGCTGTGTGTGTGTGTGTGTGTGTGTGTGTGTGCGTGCGAGCCGGGCTGAGATAAGGCTGAGGGTGGGGAGCTCCGCGGATTGGTCCATTTGGACATGGGTATCGTTACGACACTATACTCAGAAGAACACATGAAAGAGAAAATGTCCAGGCGTTCTGGGGCAGCAGACAGGTGTTCTCTGAGTTAGAGCTCTACTCCCTACAGGGTGCACTCTGAGGGTTTGAGACTGCAGACCGTACATGCAGACAAAGCTGCATAACACGAGGGGACGGGTCAGAACCAGAAAAGCACGACATGGGACCTTTAAAGATCAACAGAACCCCTCAGGGGAAACCTGAAAATCAGCTTAATAGGGCCCCTTTAAAGTATGTAAACATATCCTGAGAGTGAACAAAATATGAGCCGTTTAGGTGAGAAGATGTCAAATGAAAATTAGCTTCAGTTCAGCTTCTGCCTTGATATAATGGATGTCCCCCTCTTTCCAGCTGCTCATGGACAGCATTGAAATCATCGTGTCCATCGCCTCCCAGATCTACTCCCTGGTGGAGAACGTGAAGGCCAACAAGAAGCGATGCCGTCGTGTTTGCGATCGCGTCCGAGCTCTGGAGCATCTGGTGAAGTCCATCGAGCAGAGAGAGACGGGACAAACCTCTGCGGACGTGGAACGATGCCTCAAGGAACTCTCCTTCACTCTGCAATCAGCGAAGGAGGTCATGGAGAAATACTCAGGGGAATCTTTGGTGAAGCGAGTGCTGAGTTGTGGAAGCCACGAAGACGAGTTCAGCAGCTTGAACGACCGCCTCGACGACGCCTTCCAGGTCCTTTCAGGATCTCTGCAGGTGGAGCATGGCAACGTCCTGCTGAAGGTGTTTCGAAAAGTCCACCCGGGAGAAACAGGACGAGATGGACAGGAAGCAGGATGACGGCGAGCTGAAGAAACGTGAGGGGAAACCGGTGGTGGCTTTGTGGAGTTTCAGACCCTTGATTTGTGTTCGAACTTCCAGTGAGAGCGTAATTGCAATTACTTTGCCTAGCGTCATTAGCTTTATCAACTTTATCTTGCCAAATAAACGTTTGTAAGATGTTCTAAATGTACTTTTATTAGATAATAACACTTTTTTACAAGCTAGCTTGTAAAGTACATAACTAACATTCGCTAGCCAGCTTGTTAGATAGGTAGCTAATGTAAGCTAGCTTGTAAAGTACATAGCTAACATTCGCTAGCCAGCTTGTTAGATAGGTAGCTAATGTAAGCTAGCTTGTAAAGTACATAACTAACATTCGCTAGCCAGCTTGTTAGATAGGTAGCTAATGTAAGCTAGCTTGTAAAGTACATAGCTAACATTCGCTAGCCAGCTTGTTAGATTGGTAGCTAATGTAAGCTAGCTTGTAAAGTACATAGCTAACATTCGCTAGCCAGCTTGTTAGATGGTAGTAGAGCTAGCTTGAAAGTACATAGCTAACATCGCTAGCCAGCTTGTTAGATAGGTAGCTATGAAGCTAGCTTGAAAGTACATAAGCTAACATTCGCTAGCCAGCTTGTTAGATAGGTAGCTAATGTAAGCTAGCTTGTAAAGTACATAGCTAACATTCGCTAGCCAGCTTGTTAGATAGGTAGCTAATGTAAGCTAGCTTGTAAAGTACATAGCTAACATTCGCTAGCCAGCTTGTTAGATAGGTAGCTAATGTAAGCTAGCTTGTAAAGTACATAGCTAACATTCGCTAGCCAGCTTGTTAGATAGGTAGCTAATGTAAGCTAGCTTGTAAAGTACATAGCTAACATTCGCTAGCCAGCTTGTTAGATAGGTAGCTAATGTAAGCTAGCTTGTAAAGTACATAGCTAACATTCGCTAGCCAGCTTGTTAGATAGGTAGCTAATGTAAGCTAGCTTGTAAAGTACATAGCTAACATTCGCTAGCCAGCTTGTTAGATAGGTAGCTAATGTAAGCTAGCTTGTAAAGTACATAGCTAACATTCGCTAGCCTCTGTTTCAGCCCTGTTCCAAAAGTGCTGATTCTCTGTCTGTATCTTTAAATGCTAATGAGCTGCTTCTGGCCACGCCCACTCTGAGAGCTCTAAGAGGAGATTCAGGTGATAAGGTGTGTGTGTGGGGGGGGGGCAAAATCTGATCAGCTCATTTACAGACAGGTTTTCATACAAATGGATCAGGACAAAAAGAGAGGGGGTCTTTGTTCCTGACACGATCAGAATCTCTTTACACAGACTTCCGCATGTTGATGTAGAAAATACATGAAAACGCAGATGTTGCATAATAGGTGACCTTTAAAAGGATTGATTGATTGAAACGTGTATTAACAGCTTGTATATTGGGTACAGTACAGTACAGCTCAACAAATACAATTGTTAAGGGGATGCAGACCAGAGAAAGACTTTCGCCTTGTTTACATCAGGGTCCCCCATTTCCAATTCATCATTCAAGACATATAAGACATACAGATGGCTTATTTACAATTTACATTTCGTTCTAATACATCCTAACCGGACATTTAAGACACACCAAGTCTACAGATATACAGTTAGTCACATAGTCTAGAATGCGAGTATATACATAGATGGGGGGGGGGAGCTGTCCATTGGACGACAGGTTGAGATTTGTCCCGTTACCGGGGCCAGTTTTGCAATGCTCTCCCCGAAGGTGCTCTTTAAGAGAGGCTTTGAAGGTAAGTAAAGTTTAACTTTCCGTTACAGCTGTGGGTTGTTCCACCTTGATGTGGCATCATCGCGAAACGTGTATTCCCCCTTTTGTTGTGGCACATCTGGGTTTCACGTGATTTGTGGAGCTCCCTCTGGTGTTACGATCATGGTATTCCTTGACCTTTGGGAAGAACGTTGACATGTACCTGGGTACCAGAGAGGTGTAGTGGATCTTGTAGACCAGGCCCATTGCAAGTAGCTGTACTCTGTCGTCTACTCTAAGCAGGAAATCAAACACGCGTGAGTTTGAGGAACCTCGGCACTTCCTGGACCCTCAAAGTCCAGGTTTGAAATAAAGCTTAATGACAAAACATTCCTCACATTTTCGTATGACAGTATCCAAACTTCAACATACTGACTATCAGATAAAAGGACATCCCTGTGTCGGATATTGTGTGAAATCACAGCAGGAAAGTGGTGCATTATTTTTTACTTTCTACGTGTTTGTTTGTTCCTCAGTGCTACTGCAGTATGCGGAGGAGCAGCAGGAGATGGCGAACAAGTTGCAGGAAGACATTAATAAGATCGTGAAAATGTGTGAGTCGAGCATACACAGCATAATAATCAATGTCAGAACAATTGATCCGATTTTAGTCGCCTTGTTGTTGAAACCTACAATATAAATACATCTATCTTGCCTCAGTAGTGGGAGGAAACCAAAACCAGAGCTACAACTAACTTTTGACCACATGTTGGAGCTATATATCTCTTTATATTATTTAATAGTTTAAAAATGTATTTTCTTGCTGTTTAAAGTGTGTATTATTATCATTTATATGTATTCTTAATTAGCATCATAAGTTAAAGTAGTTTCTATGCTTTTATTTTGAAGGCATGTTTTGGGCACTGGGTGATGAGAGCACCTGGTGTAATTGTATATATTGGAGACAGGTGGAGGTGGGAGCCAGAGCACGAGGAGGCAAACGGTTTTTCACCAGGGTTTTTCCAACCACAAGAAAGGAAAGCCGTAGGAAAGGCTTAAAGGAACCAACCATAGGAAACCTGTTCGTTATCAATGATATTGGATCATAATAAATGCACAACGGAGAATCGTGTCTGCACCTGGATCATTGCCCTGCGTAATATCCGCTAGCTAGTGCCTCAGCGGCTGTTAAGTTATCTGTTTTAGTTCTATATGATTTTGGCCGCTACACGCATGTTTTCACAGTGGAGAAGCCCTACGACGTGAGCATCCAGATCATCAAACAGCAGGAGCTTAAATACGAGCTGGTTGACGGCCTGACCAAGAAGCCCTTCATGACAACGCCGACCTCAGAGGTCTACAGAGGAGAGTACCGTAGTTTCCCCGTGGCCATCAAGAGATACACTGACCCTGCGACCACCAGCATAAGGTCCGTGCACATTTCACGACAACGCCAATTTCCTTTTTCCTAATTGCATCATTTTGTTCTTTTGGTGGATTTATTCACCTTTTTAAAGACTAGCTGGAGGAGATAAGTGCTTGCTGTTACAGTTCCTTTTTTCCCCTTCTTCCTCAATGCCACGGACACAGCGAGGTGAGTAGAGGTTTCAAAAAGGATGTGGATACCATGAAAGTGTTTCAGTCGCCCAACATCCTGCGAATGTTTGGCATCTGTGTCGAGGACGAGACGGGTGAGTGGACTGTAGATTACAATTCTGAATATAGAGTGGTGCAGCAATGAGTCCTCAAGCCCAATTGCTAAAATATGACTAAATAAGAGTAATACACGTCATCCCTGTGAACATTAGCTGCCTTTAGCGATGGTGACGTGAAGTCATGTGACCATTCTGTAGTTCCTTTATAGCCCAACATTAGCCTCCTTTAGCTTAGCGGTGGTGACGTGAAGTCATGTGACCGTGCTGTAGTTCCTTTATAGCCCAACATTAGCCTCCTTTAGCTTAGCAGTGGTGAAGTCATGTGACCGTGCTGTAGTTCCTTCATAGCCCAACATTAGCCGCCTTTAGCTTAGCGGTGGTGACGTGAAGTCATGTGACCGTTCTGTAGTTCCTTCATAGCCCAACATTAGCCGCCTTTAGCTTAGCGGTGGTGACGTGAAGTCATGTGACCGTGCTGTAGTTCCTTTATAGTCCAACATTAGCCTCCTTTAGCTTAGCGGTGGTGACGTGAAGTCATGTGACCGTGCTGTAGTTCCTTTATAGCCCAACATTAGCCACCTTTAGCTTAGCGGTGGTGACGTGAAGTCATGTGACCGTGCTGTAGTTCCTTCATAGCCCAACATTAGCAGCCTTTAGCTTAGCGGCGGTGACGTGAAGTCATGTGACCGTGCTGTAGTTCCTTCATAGCCCAACATTAGCCGCCTTTAGCTTAGCGGCGGTGACGTGAAGTCATGTGACCGTTCTGTAGTTCCTTCATAGCCCAACATTAGCCACCTTTAGCTTAGCGGTGGTGACGTGAAGTCATGTGACCGTGCTGTAGTTCCTTTACAGCCCAACATTAGCCTCCGTTAGCTTAGCGGTGGTGACGTGAAGTCATGTGACCGTGCTGTAGTTCCTTTATAGCCCAACATTAGCCACCTTTAGCTTAGCGGTGGTGACGTGAAGTCATGTGACCGTGCTGTAGTTCCTTTATAGCCCAACATTAGCCTCCTTTAGCTTAGCGGTGGTGACGTGAAGTCATGTGACCGTGCTGTAGTTCCTTTACAGCCCAACATTAGCCCTCCCTTTAGCTTAGCGGTGGTGACGTGAAGTCATGTGACCGTGCTGTAGTTCCTTTATAGCCCAACATTAGCCACCTTTAGCTTAGCGGTGGTGACGTGAAGTCATGTGACCGTGCTGTTGCTCCTTTATAGCCCAACATTAGCTTTTTTCTTCTGGCAATTGCATGTATTGGTCCAACCTACCTACAAAAATACATAATTCCTGCACCACTCCTTTAAAATGACAATAACTTGAGGTTGCCTTGTGACTTCCTGCAGGACCCAAACCTCAGTTTCTCATCATCATGGAGTACTGTGAGAAGGGAAGTCTGCGGGAGGTTCTAGACTCTGGTTGCACACTGAGCTGGAACCGGAAAGCTCGTATGTGCCGGGACGCAGCGCTGGGACTTTACCGGTTAGAATAACACAATCATTTATTTTATCTCCCGTTCATTATTGTTTGTACTGCACAGGAATGCTTTCTAAATGTCATTGTACCTGTACAATGACAACAAAGGAATTCAATTTAAAAGATAAAAAGTCCCTTCATGAAGATAACATCTGTGTCATTTTTAGACTGCACCAGTCTGAAGAAAAATGTAAAGTTCATGGATGCATCAACAGCAGCAAGTTTCTGGTGGCTGACGGCTACACAGTCAAGGTACGGACACTGGTGCATGCTGGGATTGCTGACGGTCCAATGATTGGCGGTATTTAAGGTGTTGGGGGAAACTAATAAAGTCTTGGTGTGGGTTTCAGCTGGGAGGCTTTGAGTTCACACAAACCGAGACGTCTCTGAGAAAGCCAAAGAGGGGCGGGGTCAGCAGGTCCTTCACCTACTCCTCTCCCGAGTTGCTGGAATACATTAACAACTACAGCAAAGAGTGCGAGGTGTACAGGTCAGATCCCGTCACTCTGGACATCAGGTTCATTCAGACATTGCATGTGTGTTTTCAATGCTGTACGATAACTTTGAAATGTTGCCCTTCAGCTTTGGAATCGTCCTCTGGGAAGTTGCAACTGGACGCAAACCTTTTGACGGTATGTATCTGCAGAACAGTTACAGAACGAGACTAAATGCCGTCATATAAATCAGCGGTCCCCAACCTTTCTTGCACCACGCACCGGTTTCATGTAAGACGAGATGTACACGGACCGCCATTCGAAGTAACGGTGAGTGGGGTAAGTTGAGACATGTTGGAGTTATGCTGTCCTCTAAGCAAGGAGAAATGACGCATAGTAAAAATGAAAACACACACCTATAATTCAGGATGTCTCAATGGCAATGATAATAATTCATATTTGATCAAGGGCAGTGAAAATATTACTTCTTTAAAAAAAGCCTCTCATTAAAATTCAGAGTCATCTTCAGCTTAACGATTCACATGGTTTAATACGCTGCCAACACATCAACATATACAATATAAGTGTTTAAACCTCGATACTTTTTTTTGACATGACAGCCGACGTTTAGAAAATGTACTTTGACAAGCAAAAAACGTTTTTTTTGTAAAAATGTTTACTTACCAGAACACAATGAGAAATGGGAGGAGCTTGCATAATTTCTGGTCACTTGATGACAACTATAAGGCGTTGCCTGGTTACAGGGGGTGGTTCAATTTACCCACTGGCTCAACTTACCCCCTTCTCCCCTATAGGCGGATACAGGGCTGCCGGAGCGCACCGGAATGACATGTGTGAAGAGACACAGACGGATGTATCCGGTCATTTTTCAAAATAAAACATCTTTCAGACAAATTCATTTCATTTCAAACCTTTATTTAACCAGATTGGTCCCATTGAGATCATATATCTCTTTTTCAAGGGAGACCTGCAGCATATAGGTTCAACATGAAACAATAAAGGACATTATACATTATATTTGCAGGATACGTAGTTATAGACATTTACAAGTGCCCATTGTATCAGCAAGCATTTCATTTAGCCTAGCTCTAAAGACATGCAGAGGAATGAGATTGCTCAGTTTCAATTCTCTCTGAAGATTGTTCCAGCAAGTGGAGCTGCGCACATAAAAGCTGTCTTACCTCAGACGGTCCTTGCTCTCGGCACATCTAACAAGATAAAATAAATAATCAATCAAATATGTTTGCATTCAATCAATCTTTCTGTGTATCAAATGACCCACGGACCGGGGGTTGGGGACCACTGATCTAAATCACATACAGACATTACTAGAAGTTAAAAACTACTTTAAAGATATGAAATCAAAGCACAGCTGCACCTGAGTCTTCTTGTACAGTTAACTTGTTTTCTAGATACATTGTTCGGTCTGTAAATGTCAGAAACGTTGACTAAGAACGAGGAATGTGAATGTCTGAACAGAAGGGAAAGAGAGTGGCTATATACAGGACGGTCCTGTATATAAGGTCTCTGAAATGGCTATATACAGGACGGTTTAATTGCCACAATTTTATATTGAGAATATTTATCTGTGAATCCTATCCCTACATTACCACCCGCGAAACTTGCTTAGCATGCTATAAGAGCCCGGTCTGTATATAGCCATTTGGCGTTGTGTACAGGACCGTCCTGTATATAGCCTCGGCCGAAGGGCAATCCATCCAAAAGTGCGGACTAAAATGGAGCTGCTAGCGTGACTAAAACTACAACGTGGGCTTATTATGTGTCCTATTGTGTTCGCGATTTTCTTTCAGGTTTGACCGTTAAAGAAGTCCATCAGAAAGTGTTCGTAGAAAAATACCAGGAGCCGCTTGACGACTGTCCCAAAGAACTAGAACTTCTGATCGACGCCTGCCGGGCCTACGATCCCTTCCAGAGACCGTCTGCTGGAGGTAACTTACCGCCATCACCATGTTCACCTTTAGGTAACACATGTGTCTGCTACTTTAAAGAGTCCTCTCCTGCTGATGTTCAGGTGTATATCAGTGTGTAGTGTCTGCTACTTTAAAGAGT
>CM070477.1:3297738-3312738 GCA_036324585.1 Champsocephalus esox | reverse complement strand
CAAGATTCCACATTTGCAGAGCGGAATATTTCCAGAGAGCCATGTCAGCAGGCACAGCGGCACAGAGGAGCAGCGGCTAGCTACGAGCTGCTAAGCAGGGGCTAGGCGGCAGCTATATTGAGAAGCCGGCAGTGGCTAGCAATGAAATGCTAACAAGAAACTGGGTAGCAGCTGAGTTGAGGGGACAGACTGGGGATGTGGAGAGGGAAATGAAGCTCCTGAGGTCCCAGGTTGAAGAGGATGACTGGTAGCTAGCTACGCAGGAGCTAGCGGCCGATCGTCAGCTAGCAGTGACAGCCGATCCTTGGAGAATGTGTACGTGTAATAGGTACACAGTCGATAGATCCAGACAGTTATGATTAAGACTATTTGCAGTGGATCTGTGGTTGTTAGAACACAGAAACACGCGGAAAAAACAGCAGAGAAAACACAAACACGCCAGCGTCCTCACTCACGCAACAGCTTGTGGAAGGTATGCATGTCACAAACGCACTCGACTAGATGTCTTGATTGTCGTCACCACACATCGTGCAGATAGTCCAAACCCTTAAGAGTGAAAAGAACGACAGAAGACCCGTCCCCTTACATTGGCTTCTGTTTCTACTCGAGGTGTGTGTGTGATGTGTTCTTGTGTTTGTGTCTTTGGGGGCTCCACGTGGTTTTCTACTTGAGGTGTGTGTGTGACGGTGTTCTTGTGTTTGTGCCTTTGGGGGCTCCACGTGGTTTTCTACTCGAGGTGTGTGATGTGTTCTTGTGTTTGTGTCTTTGGGGGCTCCACATGGTTTTCTACTCGAGGTGTGTGTGTGATGTGTTCTTGTGTTTGTGCCTTTGGGGGCTCCACATGGTTTTCTACTCGAGGTGTGTGTGTGACGGTGTTCTTGTGTTTGTGCCTTTGGGGGCTCCACGTGGTTTTCTACTCGAGGTGTGTGTGTGACGGGGTTCTTGTGTTTGTGCCTTTGGGGGGTCCACGTGGTTTTCTACCCGAGGTGTGTGTGTGAGATGTGTTCTTGTGTTTGTGCCTTTGGGGGCTCCACGTGGTTTTCTACTCAGGTGTGTGTGTGACGGTGTTCTTGTGTTTGTGCCTTTGGGGGGTCCACGTGGTTTTCTACCCGAGGTGTGTGTGTGAGATGTGTTCTTGTGTTTGTGCCTTTGGGGGCTCCACGTGGTTTTCTACTCAGGTGTGTGTGTGACGGTGTTCTTGTGTTTGTGCCTTTGGGGGCTCCAGGTGGTCTGTGTTGTGTTTATGTTAAGAATCAGGTTTATTACGTATGAGCAGTTTGACTTGGTGTCGCGGCGCAGACATAAGATAGATAGAGAACTACTTTAAGAAAACTATAATAACATAAACAAATATATATTAAACTAAAGCAGCATTTACATAGAAATAGAATGGAATACAATTCGGTGTTAATTTCACCTAATTAATGTTTGTATTTCTGCGAAAGACGCTTTACTAATTAAACGTATTACATGAGGACCTCACCTGAGTCTCCTGCGCATGGGCCCCCCTCGAGCAGCTGACCCCACCGCCCTCTGGCTGAAGGCCCAGGTGGCAGGAAGTCTGGGAGGAGACCGAGCCGCCGCCTGTTCTCTCTGATCACCTTCATCGTCATCGTCTTCGTCCACCTCCGTGCTGCTGCCGGAGTCCAGGACGATGAGCGAGGACTCCACCTCCATGGCCTCCATCTGCAGGGACAATATATCACAGCTCTCAGATATATACGGAGCCTGTCTCTGATTGGCCGAAACACCAAACGGATCATTGCAGCATTACCCATAATCCCCTCTGTTTCAGCCCCGTTTCCAAAGTGCTGATTCTCTGTCTGTTACTTTAGATGAAAATAAGGAGCCCCTCCCCACGCCCCTCTGAGAGACATCTGGAGCTCTAGAGGAGACTCAGGTGATAGGGGGGGGAGGGGTTACCTTGTTGCTGATTGGCTAATGGTTACACAAGACAACACGTCGTTATGACATCATAAAGTGGACAAAATCTGATCAGCTCATTTTCAGAGTCTCTTTCCACAGAGGGGACACATGTTGATGTAGAAGAGACGTGGAGAAGAGGGGACACATGTTGATGTAGAAGAGACATGAAGAAGAGGGGACACATGTTGATGTAGAAGAGACATGGAGAAGAGGGGACACATGTTGATGTAGAAGAGACATGGAGAAGAGGGGACACATGTTGATGTAGAAGAGACATGGAGAAGAGGGGACACATGTTGATGTAGAAGAGACATGAAGAAGAGGGGACACATGTTGATGTAGAAGAGACATGAAGAAGAGGGGACACATGTTGATGTGGAAGAGACATGGAGAAGAGGGGACACATGTTGATGGAGAAGAGACATGAAGAAGAGGGGACACATGTTGATGTAGAGGAGACATGAAGAAGAGGGGACACATGGTGATGTAGAAGAGGGGACACACGTTGATGTAGAGGAGACATGTAGAAGAGGGGACACATGTTGATGTGGAAGAGACATGAAGAAGAGGGGACACATGTTGATGTAGAAGAGACATGAAGAAGAGGGGACACATGTTGATGTAGAAGAGACATGAAGAAGAGGGGACACATGTTGATGTAGAAGAGACATGAAGAAGAGGGGACACATGTTGATGTAGTGGAGACATGGAGAAGAGGGGACACATGTTGATGTAGAAGAGACATGGAGAAGAGGGGACACATGTTGATGTAGAAGAGACATGGAGAAGAGGGGACACATGTTGATGTAGAAGAGACATGAAGAAGAGGGGACACATGTTGATGTAGAAGAGACATGAAGAAGAGGGGACACATGCTGATGTAGAAGAGACATGAAGAAGAGGGGACACATGTTGATGTAGAAGAGACATGGAGAAGAGGGGACAGATGTTGATGTAGAAGAGACATGGAGAAGAGGGGACACATGTTGATGTAGAAGAGACTTGAAGAAGAGGGGACACATGTTGATGTAGAAGAGACATGAGGAAGAGGGGACACATGTTGATGTAGAAGAGACATGAAGAAGAGGGGACACATGTTGATGTAGAAGAGACATGAAGAAGAGGGGACAGATGTTGATGTAGAAGAGACATGAGGAAGAGGGGACACATGTTGATGTAGAAGAGACATGAAGAAGAGGGGACACATGTTGATGAAGAAGAGACATTGAGAAGAGGGGACACATGTTGATGTGGAAGAGACATGAAGAAGAGGGGACACATGTTGATGTAGAAGAGATGTGAAGAAGAGGGGACACACGTTGATGTAGAAGAGACATGGAGAAGAGGGGACACATGGTGATGTAGAAGAGACATGAAGAAGAGGGGACACATGTTGATGTAGAAGAGACATGAAGAAGAGGGGACACATGTTGATGTAGTGGAGACATGGAGAAGAGGGGGACACATGTTGATGTAGAAGAGACATGAAGAAGAGGGGACACATGTTGATGTAGAAGAGACATGAAGAAGAGGGGACACATGTTGATGTAGTGGAGACATGGAGAAGAGGGGACACATGTTGATGTAGAAGAGACATGGAGAAGAGGGGACACGTGTTGATGTAGAAGAGACATGGAGAAGAGGGGACACATGTTGATGTAGAAGAGACGTGAAGAAGAGGGGACACATGTTGATGTAGAAGAGACATGAAGAAGAGGGGACACATGTTGATGTAGTGGAGACATGGAGAAGAGGGGACACATGTTGATGTAGAAGAGACATGGAGAAGAGGGGACACATGTTGATGTAGAAGAGACATGAGGAAGAGGGGACACATGTTGATGTAGAAGAGACATGAAGAAGAGGGGACACATGTTGATGTAGAAGAGACATGAAGAAGAGGGGACACATGTTGATGTAGAAGAGACATGAAGAAGAGGGGACACATGTTGATGTAGAAGAGACGTGGAGAAGAGGGGACACATGTTGATGTAGAAGAGACATGAAGAAGAGGGGACACATGTTGATGTAGAAGAGACGTGGAGAAGAGGGGACACATGTTGATGTAGAAGAGACATGGAGAAGAGGGGACACATGTTGATGTAGAAGAGACATGGAGAAGAGGGGACACATGTTGATGTAGAAGAGACATGGAGAAGAGGGGGACACATGTTGATGTAGAAGAGACATGGAGAAGAGGGGACACATGTTGATGTAGAAGAGACATGAAGAAGAGGGGACACATGTTGATGTAGAAGAGACGTGGAGAAGAGGGGACACATGTTGATGTAGAAGAGACATGGAGAAGAGGGGACACATGTTGATGTAGAAGAGACATGGAGAAGAGGGGACACATGTTGATGTAGAAGAGACATGGAGAAGAGGGGACACATGTTGATGTAGAAGAGACATGGAGAAGAGGGGACACATGTTGATGTAGAAGAGACATGGAGAAGAGGGGACACATGTTGATGTAGAAGAGACATGGAGAAGAGGGGACACATGTTGATGTAGAAGAGACATGAAGAAGAGGGGACACATGTTGATGTAGAAGAGACGTGGAGAAGAGGGGACACATGTTGATGTAGAAGAGACATGGAGAAGAGGGGACACATGTTGATGTAGAAGAGACATGGAGAAGAGGGGACACATGTTGATGTAGAAGAGACATGAAGAAGAGGGGACACATGTTGATGTAGGAGAGACATGGAGAAGAGGGGACACATGTTGATGTAGAAGAGACATGAAGAAGAGGGGACACATGTTGATGTAGAAGAGACATGAGGAAGAGGGGACACATGTTGATGTAGAAGAGACATGAGGAAGAGGGGACACATGTTGATGTAGAAGAGACATGAAGAAGAGGGGACACATGTTGATGTAGAGGAGACATGGAGAAGAGGGGACACATGTTGATGTAGAGGAGACGTGAAGAAGAGGGGACACATGTTGATGTAGAAGAGACATGAGGAAGAGGGGACACATGTTGATGTAGAGGAGACATCCTGCTGCCCGATCAGAGATGATATCAAAGTCGGTGTTCATCTTGTTCTGCAGCGCAAACCCTGCCCGGTCAAAAGTTACTCAACCTAGCATGTTGTGCTAACTAGCCAGCTAACGGGTATATGTATAGCTAGATGGACAGAAACAACAGAAGATCTCTGGGTTTCAAATCACACTTAAGACAGGGCTATGTTGAACCATGTATACAGTAATAAGCAACGTTACATAACAACAATTAAAACATATAACAACAATATTATTAACCGTTACGATCACATGGTAACCACGGACGCTGGAGTTAGCTTAGCTTAGCATATGCGGTTCTCTTTACACACTGTGGGTCTTTATTGGAGTCAAGACATATCATCGCGTGTTATCAAGTGATCAAAGACGCTGTTAGTGTTAATTAAGATGGTTTTAGTGGAAATACGCTTAATAAAATGGGTCAGATTCTTGTTAGCACGACTAGCTAACATTTGTAATCACATTCCTAACACACTTAATGTAAATAACACTATTTTGAAATGTTGTAAGCTATAATTTGGCCCTTCATTGTGTCTAATTTGCCAGATAGCCTACATATAGTTATATTTCAGGGTCAACTTGTATAACTGTTAGTTCCGTTTCTGCTGAGATGCATTTTGATATGTTTGTCGGCTTGTTATATTTAAATGTATGTGCAATGCTTTAATGTTTAAACACGCGGATGTCACGAAAACCCAATTCAGGATCAATAACGTGTATCTCATCTTATTTAGCTCGCTCGCTACTGCAAACTGGTCATAGCAGCGTTAGCAATGCTAGCAGCGTTAGCACGGTGAGAACCGGACCCCTACCTGTGGAAAGTGAGGGTTTAACAGCCGCAGATCCCCCGCTTGATAACGGCACACAGTACCATCATGGCTCCACTGCTAACACACAAGTTAAAAAGGTCCGTTCTTCTGTGTGTTTTGATCAGGGTTTACTTCCAGGAGGAACCGCGGGTCAGGGATCGAATCTCCCGGCGCTCAGATCACTCTGCTCCGTCCCATCCTGCCGCCGCGTCATCCCCCCGTCATCACCAGAGATCCTATGAGGAGAAGATGGACACCACGAAGAGGCAGAATATATATATTTTTTAAAGAAATGTAATTATTTAATTCATGGAAACACATGTTTGCTCAATAATTAAGTTAAGGGGGTTTCTTTTAATATGAAACACAAACAACAACCCGAAAAACAATGACACGGGCATTACGTCACTGTTAAATTACCTACCATTAGACAGCTCTTTCATTGCGTCATCACCGCGTCATCAACAGAGATCCTATGAGGAGAAGATGGACACCACGAAAGAGGCAGATTTTTTCTTTTTTAAAGAAATGTAATTTAAAAAAATTGTTTTATTAATCATTAGTCAATATATTGAACATGTCAGAAGCATTTTTTTAATAATAATAGTAATTTTAACAAAGAGATGCAAAACAGGTAGGCCTACAACAAATACATTCTCAAACAGTCTCTGTCATGTTCAATAGGGGCAAGAAGAAGAAGCTTAAAACAAACGATTCTGGTCCTACCCCCTCTAGCGTACATTTTTCTTGAAAATAAAAGATTAGGTCATCGTCATCTGCGTCATGTTTGTCATGTTGTACAAAACAACCAACAAATAAATAACTTTTACAATAACAAGTACATATGAGTTCACAGGTCCTGCTCATAACCATTAATGGAAACACATGTTTGCTCAATAATTAAGCTACGGAGGTTTATTTTAATATGTAACACAGACCACGACCCAAAACACAATGACACGTGCATTCCGTCAGTGTTAACAGAATTCAGTCCGCTCTGTCACTGCCTCATCACCAGAGATCCTATGAGACGAAGATGGGTAACACCAAAATGCTAAATGTGCAAAAGAGAAACCAAACCTTACCGTCAGAATGAGAATCAGAGAGTAGGTTCACACATTTGCCTTGGTGTATCTTTAACACAATTAAAGAAGACAAATTGTAAGAAAAACAAACCAAAAATAACAAAATACAAAAAAAACGACGTCCAGTATAACATGACATAACCCAACAAATAATAACATATGAGAATTGCCGAGTTGTTCAAATTGCATTAAGACATTTTAAAGGAACAATATGTTATATGTTTTTTTTAACAATTGGATATACAATTCTGTTTATTTATCAACACTCTTTTTGTATTGTTTTAAATATCAATAATATACCAATGTATTCATTTAAATCCAGATGTTGAGTTGTTGAGCACACGTCTGAAATGTTTGCACATTAAATAAAGAATAAGTACTCGGAACTATGCAGATCACTGTACGTTGTGAGTTTTTAGAACATGTTGTTAAATACAATATTTCAGTTTTTTATTTAAAATATACTAAAGGGTTCAGTTCCCAGTGTGCATTGTACGTAATAATAACAACACAATCAAGCCCTCAAGTCGAGCTTTGACTTCACTTTAAACAAGGAACATTTGAGTTTTATACTTTGCAGCATCTGCAGATAGTGCATGTGACGTGACTCAGCCTTCAAAGCATCCCCAAACTCTCTAGGGCAGAGTTTCATACCAAGGACACTTGCGAACCACCTAACTCCACAAATATCCAAAAACACATTTTTTCTAGAACAGATTACAAATTAAAAAATGGTACAAACAAGTGGCAACATGAGTGACGAAGATGTTGCGCTTAAGCTCGCTCCATTGCGGAGATATTCCCGCGAGAGTGCGGAAAACTTAAATTAACTTATTTATTTAAAATGTGAAATGTTACCAATATACTCACGGGCCACCAGTGTGAAGTACAGATACTCGTGTTTAAAAATACTCTGGTGAAAGTAGAAGTACTGACTAAACTTCTTTACTCAAGTGAAAGTAAAGAGGCTTTGAAGTGTCCTTCAGTAGAAAGTACCCATAGCTAGCAGCTGCTTTAAAGAGTACCTGACCTCCCTTTATATTAATAGAACAATAATGTCATTGTTAGCTAATGAATGTTTCCATGGTGACCAACGGCAACATGACAACGTTTCCATTGGTCCCTCTTCTTTAGAGAAGACCAGGAAGTGATGGATACACGGATCGTGTTCCAACCAATAGGCACGCAATGACTCTAAAGAATAATGATCACGCACCAACACACATTCAGACTAAAGGAACCAGCTGTTTGGAAATGAGAGAAGTAGAAAGTACAAGTATTTGAGTTCAACATGTGAGAAGTAGAAAGTACAGGTATTTGAGTTCAACATGAGAGAAGTAGAAAGTACAGGTATTTGAGTTCAACATGAGAGAAGTAGAAAGTACAGGTATTTGAGTTCAACATGTAAGAAGTAGAAAGTACAGGTATTTGTGTTCAACATGAGAGAAGTAGAAAGTACAGGTATTTGAGTTCAACATGAGAGAAGTAGAAAGTACAGGTATTTGAGTTCAACATGTGAGAAGTAGAAAGTACAGGTATTTGAGTTCAACATGAGAGAAGTAGAAATGTATAGGTATTTGAGTTCAACATGTAAGAAGTAGAAAGTACAGGTATTTGAGTTCAACATGTAAGAAGTAGAAAGTACAGGTATTTGAGTTCAACATGTAAGAAGTAGAAAGTACAGGTATTTGGGTTCAACATGTAAGAAGTAGAATGTATAGGTATTTGAGTTCAACATGTAAGAAGTAGAAAGTACAGGTATTTGAGTTCAACATGTGAGAAGTAGAAAGTACAGGTATTTGAGTTCAACATGTGAGAAGTAGAAAGTACAGGTATTTGAGTTCAACATGTAAGAAGTAGAAAGTATAAGTATTTGAGTTCAACATGTAAGAAGTAGAAAGTACAGGTATTTGAGTTCAACATGTGAGAAGTAGAAAGTACAGGTATTTGTGTTCAACATGTAAGAAGTAGAAAGTACAGGTATTTGAGTTCAACATGAGAGAAGTAGAAAGTACAGGTATTTGTGTTCAACATGTAAGAAGTAGAAAGTATAGGTATTTGAGTTCAACATGTAAGAAGTAGAAAGTACAGGTATTTGAGTTCAACATGTGAGAAGTAGAAAGTACAGGTATTTGTGTTCAACATGTAAGAAGTAGAAAGTACAGGTATTTGGGTTCAACATGTAAGAAGTAGAAAGTACAGGTATTTGAGTTCAACATGTGAGAAGTAGAAAGTACAGGTATTTGAGTTCAACATGTGAGAAGTAGAAAGTACAGGTATTTGAATTCAACATGAGAGAAGTAGAAAGTACAGGTATTTGAGTTCAACATGTAAGAAGTAGAAAGTACAGGTATTTGAGTTCAACATGTGAGAAGTAGAAAGTACAGGTATTTGAGTTCAACATGAGAGAAGTAGAAAGTACAGGTATTTGAGTTCAACATGTGAGAAGTAGAAAGTACAGGTATTTGAGTTCAACATGTAAGAAGTAGAAAGTACAGGTATTTGAGTTCAACATGAGAGAAGTAGAAAGTACAGGTATTTGAGTTCAACATGTGAGAAGTAGAAAGTACAGGTATTTGAGTTCAACATGAGAGAAGTAGAAAGTACAGGTATTTGAGTTCAACATGTGAGAAGTAGAAAGTACAGGTATTTGAGTTCAACATGTAAGAAGTAGAAAGTACAGGTATTTGAGTTCAACATGTAGAAAGTACAGGTATTTGAGTTCAACATGAGAGAAGTAGAACGTACAGGTATTTGTGTTCAACATGTACGAAGTAGAAAGTACAGGTATTTGAGTTCAACATGAGAGAAGTAGAACGTACAGGTATTTGTGTTCAACATGTACGAAGTAGAAAGTACAGGTATTTTAGTTCAACATGTAGAAAGTACAGGTATTTCAGTTCAACATGAGAGAAGTAGAACGGACAGGTATTTGTGTTCAACATGTACGAAGTAGAAAGTACAGGTATTTGAGTTCAACATGTGAGAAGTAGAACGTACAGGTATTTGAGTTCAACATGTAAGAAGTAGAAAGTACAGGTATTTGTGTTCAACATGTAAGAAGTAGAAAGTACAGGTATTTGAGTTCAACATGTAAGAAGTAGAAAGTACAGGTATTTGAGTTCAACATGTAAAAAGTAGAAAGTACAGGTATTTGAGTTCAACATGTAAGAAGTACAAAGTATAAGTATTTGAGTTCAACATGTAAGAAGTAGAAAGTACAGGTATTTGTGTTCAACATGTGAGAAGTACAAAGTACAGGTATTTGTGTTCAACATGTGAGAAGTAGAAAGTACAGGTATTTGTGTTCAACATGTAAGAAGTAGAAAGTACAGGTATTTGAGTTCAACATGTGAGAAGTAGAAAGTACAGGTATTTGAGTTCAACATGTAAGAAGTAGAAAGTACAGGTATTTGAGTTCAACATGTAAGAAGTAGAAAGTACAGGTATTTGAGTTCAACATGTAAGAAGTAGAAAGTACAGGTATTTGAGTTCAACATGAGAGAAGTAGAAAGTACAGGAATTTGAGTTCAACATGAGAGAAGTAGAAAGTACAGGTATTTGAGTTCAACATGTAAGAAGTAGAAAGTACAGGTAGTGGAGTAAAGTACTGATACCAGAACGATGTACTTAAGTACAGTAACAAAACATTTGTACTTCACTACTTCCCACCTCTGTTGCTGGCTCTTTGTGTTACAGGTGTTCAAGTCGTTTACCTGATGAGCCACACCTGGGTGCCTGGGGATAAAAGGCCAACACCCTACACACACACACGGACACACACACACACACACACAAACTGACTCCCACGATTGTTCAGGTTCGTTATGTCCTCATTGTAAACGTGCCTGGTCCCCCATCTTCGCTGCAGCCTCCGGGCCGTACACAGTATCGTTCATGTATTTGACATCCATCCACAATTGGAAATAATTTCCCGGTCAAAGATCATTATCTAATATGCTCACACTCACCTGAAGACATGTCAGCCACAACACACACGTTGAGTCTCGCACCACTTTTATTGGCACGGAGAATCAAGGTAAACATCAAGGTACAAATGTAATCTTTAAGCTCGTAAACTTTATATTTCCCGCGTATAAAATAACAAACGTTTCTCGTGTTTCCGCTAAAGCTTTGGCTGCTTAACATTCAATGGACTCACTCTGGGACATTTACATACAAATTCAGTTAAAATGTGCTTTTCCCCAATAAACGGCAGCTGCAGCTCAGAATGGCTCGAGCCGGCAATGCCACACATTATCCCGTTGCTTTGATACTTCTGTTACGCTGCGAGCTGCAGGTGAAAGAACGATACGTGGAGAGAGGGTTTTATTGCAAAAATAAACAGGCGTTTTAATCTTAGCCTTCCACATTATTCCAGAAACACAAACTGCATGCCTGGTGCTGCGTTCACCAGCAAGGAACAACAACAACAAACCCCCCCCCCTCTCTTCCCAACCACATGTATCGGAGACGGCCCGCCTTCCCACTCCAACCTGGCCAATCAGGTCATGGTTCTAAAAGCAGAGTGAAGGCTTAAATACACAATTAAACACTGTTGTCTACCTTTAATAAAACCCTAAAGGCTTAAGTACATTAATTATTGCATCGCTATAAATATGACATCTTAAACAACAACAAGGTCTGCTTAAAACGGATAGTTTTTAACTTAATTGACACTCGTAAAATCACACATTTCCTGACCAATCGCGTCCAAGACTCCGCCTACTCATACGGCACACGTACTTTGGAGGCTCCTCCCCCTTTGAGCACTGGGACAAGATGGCCTCCAGGTCTGAACAAAGGAAATGGTGATTCCTTGGTGCTTGTGTGTTTTACAGACTGACAAACGAATTTAGATGCATTTTATTAGTTTGTCTATTTAAACTGTTTTTATAACTTTAACTGAAATAAAGGCAACTCAGAAAAAAACATGTACTACCTTTCTTAACGAACAAATAGTTAAGACCAACATGTTAGTGGGGGGGTGTGTGCGCTTCCTCACAACTTCCTAACGGTTATATTTCTCCATCAGACATCGTTTGAACACCATACGCTTGGTTTACATATTCCCTAAGTGTTCAATCAAGACTCCATGATTGAACACACAACAACATGCATACAGTATCTTCTATAAAAACACATCTTCCAGCGCAATCGTTTTGTAACATCAGGTTTTCGTGTAAAGCCTGCCAAGATAATGATGTTAATGTTTGCGTTAGGAGGCCCATGTATAATGGGGCTCTAACACGCGGATCAGAAATTCCCTTTGTTCAACAACATTGCCCCTGATCCGATACACGCAGTCTCATGCCATTTGAACCAGAGACAGGACCGCTAACGTCCAGATTAAAGAATGGCCTTCACAGTCAGACAGAGCTGCGATGGTGTGTTGAGGGCTAGATAAGATGGGACTTAAGAACCGGTAGGAACCAAATTATGACCAACAACGGCTTCTCCGATAGAACAGCTTTACACGTGTCGCTCAGGTCAGGTGTGGATGGGGTTTGGTAGCGAGGAAAAAAAATGGCTGCCTAACTAAACAAATTCAGAGTCTAACGGGGCGTGGTTTTGCAATTCGCCCAGCCAATAGAAATAGAATAGAAATTGGCACTCTTTTGTCACCCGGTTCGTACCACCTCTCTAGCAGGGACTAAAAAGTACCAAAAGAGTTCCCGGCACTGAGTAGTCCCGGCGGTGTGAACGCGACATTATTGGTACTAACGGAACTAAAGAACCAGGGAAAGTCCTGCGGTGTGAACGCGGCTATTAATATCATTTGGTGTCCAGGGCCCAGGAGTTCAAAAACTTTTAATCTCAATCAGATCAGGGTCAGACAAGTCGGCCACATGTTGTCCCTGGAGTTCAAAGCAATTCAGATTACGACTTTTCAAGATGACCAGGCCCTGAATATCAGTGCTTTAATGCTACCGAGCGCCATCTAGTGGACATGATAACCCAAGGACGACAAGAGACCACATTGCAGAGACATCTATAATGTCTAAGTAATTATATATTTTTATTTGAAAGGTGATGACGGATGATGGACTTTTTTGTTGTTGAAGATATTTTTACTTTAATCTAAATTACATTTGTGATTGGATTGGATTTCCTGATCTGATCTGATCCTAATCCTGTTTTTTGGTTTTGAACTCCCCAAAATCCAAATCTGATACGACCAGATGGGGATTAAAAGTTTTTGAACTCCTGGGCCCCTGAGGATATCCGTGATCCGAAACCCTGAGACTGCAGACTGAGAGGCATGAAGGCTTTACACCTTCTCCAACTGTGTCACCCATGTTTTCAGTTTATCCGCCAGCACTGTGGGAGAGAGAGAGAGAGACACCGAGTTAGTGTTGTTATTAATATTCTGCTGTTAAAGGCCCTACTGTGCTTTGTTTGTGTTTCCCCTCAACATAGTGACATCACTCTGTAACACTCACACTTCTAATGGCTAGCGCTCCAGCACATTGAACGTGATAGGCTAAGGGAGACATCTCTAAACGGTTGACCAATCACAACAGAGCCGGCCAGCTGACCAATCAGAGCAGACTGGGCTCTGGTTTCAGACAGAGGGTGAAAAGAGGTGCTGCAGCTTTCTGAACATTAAAGCATGGAGACATGTCCCAGTAGAGACACTACATACTGATATACACCTGAACATCAGCAGGAGAGAACTCTTTAAAGTAGAGACACTACATACTGATATACACCTGAACATCGGCAGGAGAGAACTCTTTAAAGTAGAGACACTACATACTGATATACACCTGAACATCAGCAGGAGAGGACTCTTTAAAGTAGAGACACTACATACTGATATACACCTGAACATCAGCAGGAGAGGACTCTTTAAAGTAGAGACACTACATACCCGATATACACCTGAACATCAGCAGGAGAGGACTCTTTAAAGTAGAGACACTACATACTGATATACACCTGAACATCAGCAGGAGAGGACTCTTTAAAGTAGAGACACTACATACTGATATACACCTGAACATCAGCAGGAGAGGACTCTTTAAAGTAGAGACACTACATACTGATATACACCTGAACATCAGCAGGAGAGGACTCTTTAAAGTAGAGACACTACATACTGATATACACCTGAACATCAGCAGGAGAGGACTCTTTAAAGTAGAGATGCTACATACTGATATACACCTGAACATCAGCAGGAGAGGACTCTTTAAAGTAGAGACAGTACATACTGATATACACCTGAACATCAGCAGGAGAGGACTCTTTAAAGTAGAGACACTACATACTGATATACACCTGAACATCAGCAGGAGAGGACTCTTTAAAGTAGAGACACTACATACTGATATACACCTGAACATCAGCAGGAGAGGACTCTTTAAAGTAGAGACACTACATACCGATATACACCTGAACATCAGCAGGAGAGGACTCTTTAAAGTAGAGACACTACATACTGATATACACCTGAACATCAGCAGGAGAGGACTCTTTAAAGTAGAGACACTACATACTGATATACACCTGGACATCAGCAGGAGAGGACTCTTTAAAGTAGAGACACTACATACTGATATACACCTGAACATCAGCAGGAGAGGACTCTTTAAAGTAGAGACACTACATACTGATATACACCTGAACATCAGCAGGAGAGGACTCTTTAAAGTAGAGACACTACATACTGATATACACCTGAACACCAGCAGGAGAGGACTCTTTAAAGTAGAGACACTACATACTGATATACACCTGAACATCAGCAGGAGAGGACTCTTTAAAGTAGAGACACTACATGCTGATATACACCTGAACATCAGCAGGAGAGCACTCTTTAAAGTAGAGACACTACATACTGATATACACCTGAACATCAGCAGGAGAGGACTCTTTAAAGTAGAGACACTACATACCGATATACACCTGAACATCAGCAGGAGAGGACTCTTTAAAGTAGAGACACTACATACTGATATACACCTGAACATCAGCAGGAGAGGACTCTTTAAAGTAGAGACACTACATACTGATATACACCTGCACATCAGCAGGAGAGGACTCTTTAAAGTAGAGACACTACATACTGATATACACCTGAACATCAGCAGGAGGGGACTCTTTAAAGTAGAGACACTACATACTGATATACACCTGGACATCATCAG